>OX155950.1:21799499-22406999 GCA_944548615.1 Micropterix aruncella
CTTTTTCGAGGCATTCTTGCTCGTAAACCATTTTTTCATAATTTCTTCCTAACTGTTGTATCAGTAATATCAAGTCCAGAAGTTTTAAGGACCTTGTTAATGTCTTTGGATGTTTGACGGCGGTAACCTTTGGCTTTTGGCTGGATTTTAAAGCAGTTCTTGTTTTTCTGTTCTTCTTGAAGCGTTGGCAAACCTTTCTTACTCCAGACTTGTTAACTCCTTCACCCAATCTTTTTGCGATATCTTCGTATGTGTATCCTACTTCGCGAAGCGTAACAGCTCTGCTTCTCTTTCCAGGTGATTAATCAGCACGTTTTGGATTCGTAGGTGCCATTTTCAATAATATGAGAACTAAAAAGCACTCTGAATGCACTTCGACACACGCGAAAAACAACCTCACTTTAATGCAGGCAATGGCTGACTAATACAATTGCAAAACCAATCCTGTTGCATCCTGAAGTGTCCTGATTGGAGCATGTGACAATCCCACGTGCTCTGTGATTGACTTAGACTGAACAAATAACATTGTAATGTTGCCACAGCTTAAAAACATTATTCTACAAATTTCGTTCTTTGCAAGACGGATTACTTTAGAATACTTTAGGTTCCCTTAAATAGCTTCTATATTTTTTCTTCTATATCTTAATAACCATATGGCATATTTATTAATAAAATATAACACAAGGAATACGAAAAAAATATTTAGAAGGGTTGTATAATCAAAAAGTTGTTTTTATATACAGTCAAATCACAAATTACAAGAAATTTTAAAAAGTGTCCACACTTATTTCCACTACTGTATACTTTCCGAGTTTGTTCTGTTCTGGTTATACTAGAGATTTATGTAAATAATTTTACTCATTTGCAGAATTTTATTCAACATTTATGTATTTACTCTTTACTTGACAACATAAAACATATTACAATGAACATAAAAAATGTCATTTTATAAATGAAAAGTTTCGAAACAGTTCGAATGGCAACCGACATTCATTTTCGACATTTTTTTGTAGTATTGATATGGAATTGGCCACAACGTATCTGAGTATCGCTGGAAATAATAATGTGATCAACCCCATCCAGACGAACCTCATCTGGAATCCTCCTTTTTCGTGGAGCTGGCTTTAGTGGGTGGCCTATGGAGCAAACCGATGCATACTTTCGCAGATACGTTGTGACCACTGTCCCGATGAAAGTTAAAAAATCAAGATGAGCCTTTTCTTGCCCAGCTGGTGAAAGTCTGTACAACTGAAATGCGTTGTTCATCGATGCATTCAAAGACCACATCAAACGTTGCCAGTACCATTTTTTTTATTGATGCTGATACGATAGCAACCTATATTTTGATCTAGGCGATCAACCCCGCCCATGTATTTATTGTACATCTATACACAGACAGGCTGTTGAATAGACACTTTCTTCTTTTCGCTGCTTGACCAACGCTGAGCAGATTCCATGGGTGTAACACCTTCACAAGTTGATGCCGCGGTAAATACACTGTTATCATTGTAGCGAATCAGTCACGCCTGATTTTTCATGTGTAAGTTGATGGTAGCTACCGCTTTTGTCTTTTATCATTATTGGCACTGCCCTCAACGGTGCATTTCCTACTCGATTGGCTCGAATTGTACCAGTCCCTTGATGGCCAGATTCCTTCAAAGCCGTAAGCAATCTATAAGACGTAAAAAAAATATTCATGTAAACGTGCACTGTAAAACCTGCAGATAATTCGGCAACCAAGGTCGTAACAACAGATCCTCCAACACCTAGATCAGGATTAGTATTGCCTGTGCTAGCCCCTTGATAAGGTATGCTTTGCATAAGCCATAAGGTATCCCAGGCGTGTAGCCATACACCAACATTTGAATCCGAAACGTATCGACTTGCCATGAATGTGCTGTTTTGTACTATGATGTCCATAATATGGTATCATCGATTCGTCATGCTAACTTCACTGTACTGAGGCCAATAATTCAACCATTTTTGGTTCAGTTTATACCATAAAGGTTCCACTTCAGTGAACTTACCTTCAACGTCTAATGCTGCGTTATCACATACATGCATAAATCGAAGTATTTGTTCAAATCTTGACCGTGATATGGCATTAGCTACGCCAGGATGGTAAGTGTCAATTCCGGTATCCCAGTACATACGATTTCTAGCCTGAACGTTATATCCACGCAGCAAAATTATTGCAAGTACAGGGCGGATCTCTTCTTTTGTAACGCCAAGCCTTTTTCCTTCAAAAATAGCATACTTATTCGAATTTTCAACAAACAAATCAATAATTTCTTCGTTGTAGAATAATTCAAACCATGCCACAGGTTTGAATAAATATAACATGTAAGGTATAAATATAACATGTATTACAATAAAGTAAGCATAACATAACATAACATGTTATAAACACTGTAAATAAGTCAAGAAGCCTAATACATGAAGTTTGAAATTGACATGGGAGCTCGTGCTCACCGCCCCAATAATGGGGCGTTGCAAATAATAGCTCGATAAATCTATGCTTCAAAGATCTATTGATTTTAATTATGAAAAACACATTGATAATAAATAAAACAATAAAATAAACCACCTTACATAGATCTACTAATAAATTATTTGATAAAAATTTACGATTTATTGCGCGACATCATAACTTTCAATAATTACACTTTTTATCTATTGAAATGACCTATGAAATGTTGCCAAGTCCTCTTGTTTTTTTGTAACGTGTGTTGCCCGTATTGTAAATAAGCGATATAATTGTTTTTAAAAATAAATAAATGATTTTTGAATATCAACAATGGTAAAATATGAAACGTTTTAAAATTGGGGCAGTGAGCACATACGGGAAGACGACAAAAACAAATGGTTACGGGGAAGAATGATCAATATCAATTTATTTTTTTTAACCCCTCACGTTGCGAGGTAAAAACACCTATCACTTTTGCGCGCGACATATTCGCACGCAAAAAATCGACGCGAGTCAACGGCCTTGAGAAAAACGATCATAACTTATAAACCACTAAACGGAATAAAAAAAGATAAAGAGAAAAATGATCGCATTGAAATTTGACATATAAAACATTATAACCTTATCTCGTAAAACAATTAAGATAATAATGAATAAATATTACAAAATTGGCAAACTGGAAAAAACTCGCCTATAAAATCAATCGCCGATTTTTTTGTAAATACAGTTTTTGTAAATATCAAAAATTGTAAATACAGTTATGTTCTTTATTAAATGCTTTACCAAAACGATATTTTTTTTTTACTTATTTGCATACAAAAATACGGAAAAAATATTTATTTATTCAGCCAAGAAAAATTTTATTTATTCTCGTAAAAAAAAATTTTTTTAATTTTTAATTTGTGACTACTTATGGTATTTTTTTATATGAAATTCTTTCAAAATAACTTTATTACTACATCACTTCTTCTTAGAAATCACACCAGAACTTTGACCTTTGTCTGATATTATAGAAAAATCTAAAGTTTTGAGAGTTTCCGGGTCCGAACCTAATAATAAACTTTGAATGCCCATAATATAAAATTCGTTAGATTTTTTCAATTATATTGTCTTATCATAGACTTATTATATGTCTAATAACTAATTACTATACTCCAAAGAGTCACATTTCATCGAAAAACTATGGAAAATCGCACTTTTTTCTCTCATAGTAATTATCAAAACAAGTTTCATTTTCGCGAGCCATATCAGAAAAACAACATATAATGTTCAAAATACGCCTAATTATGTGATAACTTAGGATGTAAATGAAGCAATACCTATTTTATTAGTAAATTAAAGCGACATTACGTCATGTTTCGCGATATATAGGGATATTTCACAAACATTACAAAATAAAAACGGCCATTTTTTCGCGAGCCGTGTGTTGTTGACAAAGTGTTTTCTTCGAAAATTCGTGAAAAACAGCAAATGGATTGTGGAAATTGAATAATCCTAATGGCTAAACTACTTAAAAAGGGAAATTACTTACTTTTATCCGGTATACACTGCACTTATATCCACAAAACACTTCACAAAACAAACACTTCGCGGAACTATACGGGGCCGCGGGGGGGCCGATCGACACTGCTGTTTTGACGTCTAATGCTGAGTTTTTAAATCGGCGGTCGATGTTATCGTCGTTGGCCGGCGAATGAAAGATTATTTGGCCATGTCGTCCCGCGGTCAGAAAGCATTAAAGTACGACGATTCGAATCGTAAATTGCATTTTTCGCAGCGGCGAGCGCGATATCCAAAATCGGATGTTACGGATTGTTAGGCGGCCGCCATACATGTCCCCAAATGGATGTTACGTGCTTGAGGGGTTAAGAAGAGTTACTTTTTTATCAGGCGTAAATTTAAGTAAAATATTTTTGTTTTTTAGAATCTCAACTATATTTGGCTTATAGAAAAGATATTTTTTTTACTCAAACAAACCCTGGCTAAAAGGTCATATTTTAAGTGAAATTTCCTATTAACTCCTCATAATTAAGTAGAATTTCCGAAAAATTTAAAAAGTGAGCGTTTTTCCCCGTAATCCGTCAAGTGGATCTGGATCTCTCTCGATAATGTAACAATGCATAGCTTTATCTTAGTAAATGATTTAATATAATATTACAGAGTCTCAATATTGTAACAAAAATCCAAATTTGCGTGGCATGTTATGCTTCAGAAACATGTTGCACGCATTGCAACATGTTTCGCGTGCATTTCTCGTGTTTTTTTATATGGGTATTACTCAGGTTTTGAGTTGTTTCATAATCCTTGTTCCAGGTCTACGAGCATCTCTCCAAAAAATCGCATAAAAGCTATGACATTTGAGCTGTCAAATTAGAAATAGCCGTATTGCACGGCCCAATAAAAAATGACCCTCCTGGTGTCCTTGCCATGACAATAAAAACAAGAGATTTAATAAAAAATCAAGTTTGAAAGAACATTTTAATAAATGTAAAAAATATTACTATTTTATTGTGAACATGAGTTGTCATGAGTTTTTTTTTAATCTCCTAAAGTTGGTTTAACGACAGGCACTTCCGGCCTGTCAAATCTGGCCACGGTTATTGAAGGGAACATTTTGTTCCAAGATGGCGCGAGCAGTTTTACTGACTCGCGCTGGGCGACAGAGAACTCGCTAAAAGCCAAGTGATCCGCGGTTCATAGTGCACTAGAAGTGCGGCGTTTTGAAGTTATGTGAACAAGGTCTTAGTTTATACTAAAAGAAGCAATAAATTAAACAACGATGGCTTTGAAATAAAAATGCAAAAGATATCTTTCTTTACCAGAATGATATCTCACCGTGGAAAAAATCAACATATTCAGTGACGAGACAACACAGTTAAAATATACTAACTAGGAGAAACTATATTATGTAAATCACTCAAACTTAAAACTCTAAAACTCAACTCAAAAACTCTAAAACTCAACTCAAAAGATGACATACTAATAGAACAAACAAGAAAATCATAGAGAGATGGAAAGACATAAACCAAACTCTAGATAAAAGCGAGGAAAAGAAAAACGAATTTAAAGACGGTAACAGAAGAATCAGAATAGAGGTTAGAAGTGATAGAAGGAAGTAATATGCAAATAATGAAAACTTTAGATATGCGTGATATGGTATCCATGGACTTAAAAAGGAGGTATGATAAAGTCACAAGAGAGTTGACAACATATAATAATTGGGTAACAATCCTTAAATCCAATGATAGCTCGACTTAGTCAACGAGGGAGGACAGGAGAATCGATGAGGATATCCCAAGCATACTTCCATCTGAAATAGTAAAGTCCATAAGAAAATAAAAGCAATCACGAGCACAGGAAAAGGTGCTATAACAAATGAAATTGCCAAACTGGCATACAGGGAAATACATCAAATTCTTTTAACAGAAAAACACCAAATACAAAATCTGAAATAATCATACTAATCGAAGATGGGGATAAAAACTTATCCAACTACCTACCAGTACTTTATAAAATACTGTTTGAAAGGACGACAAGCAAACTGGATGAATACCAGACAAGATACATGCAAATTATCAAAGGATCTAGTGCACACTTATTGATATAATGTAGAAGTGTTGCTTAGTGTAAACTAGATCAAAATTTGTCCTGATTGGAACTCATTAAAATGAAATAGAATTATGTCATGTTTTAGCGACAAAAGCAAACTCAGTCTCCTAGCAAAAGCTGAAAAGTAATACTTATCTGACTGCATCTGTATTGATATACCTAAATATGAAGGTAAATAATTACATGTTACTCTTTACAAATATTTTGATGAAATGTATTTGAGGAGTTGTAAATTTGTTGTAGAATGATCAGGGAAAAAAGTAAAATTGCCCTGGAAAACCTGGAATGATCAGGGAATTTTGAAATCCTACATCTGTGGCAACCCTATAAACAAGATTTTTATCTTTAACCCTATAAACAAGATATCCCACAAAACAAGATTTTTTTGATTTTGATGTTTTTATGGAAAAACATGTTTTTTTATATTAAGGTGGGTATCCATTAACTTCGCGCATTCACTCTGCTCTGTGCAACTGCTCAAATGAAGACGGTTCACGCATCAACTCAAGAACAACAAGTGCTCCGCAGTTTTCATTCAAACATTGAGTGAACATGTCGTTGCCAGAATTTATTTTTAAATTTATTACCCTTCCGTTCCCACAGCACTGTATAATTTCGGTACTCCCCGATTAAAGCTAGACATTTCTCTTCCGGCCCACTTCATAGCGATGGATTCGCATTTACTCAACGCCGAACATGATACGCGAGACGTATCCACCAGTCTCACTTTGCTCGCGTCCACGAACGCACTGCGCATCACTTTGTGTTTGCGCATTTACCGCCACCGCTCGGAGCGTTCGCTGCGGAGCGAGCAACGTTGCACGCTCCAGGAGCGCCAACGTATCCACTACTAAAGCAGTTGCAAGTGCGCGGAGCAGAGTTGGTGCGCGAACCTAATGGATACCCACCTTTAGAAGGTTTTTTGTACAAGAAAATTATTCTACATGAAATACAGACATGAATTAGCATTAGTATGAGGTAATTATGGCCTAAATATGGTGTGTTTCAGACGTAGGGGTGGTTGTGCTGTACACCAAACTAATTTTAAAAAATGATATATATTTTTTTATTACCTATTTATGAAAACATTTTTTTTCAGTAACAATGGCCCAAACCAAAAATGTAGATGATTTCCAACTCAATTTTTGTGTAGAATAATTAGTACAGTCATTTGGTTCTAAAAAAAAGAGGTTACCTACTTGAAAGTTTTCCGGGATTTTTGAAAATGGGTAATTTTATAGATTTCGATGTGCTTTTTCCAAATTTCAACTTTGCCACCTCGTGTCTTTGCCGCTCGCGCCGCCTTATTGAAAAAATGGCGCCTAAAAACAGTTTTTTGACAATATCTCCTTTTCGACTCATTTCACGATAAAAACATTTATATACAAAATGAAACTAGAGAAAATTTCCAACAATTTATGTAACAACCTTTTCTGTCGTAAAATCAATAGTTTTGGGGTATGAGCGTCGCAAAGTATACTTCAACACGCGTTTTGGCCAAAAAACTTATTTCCAAATCACCTGGAATTCACTATTCCAAAATTTAGCGCATTCTCCTTCGCTTCACTGTTCTGATGGACCGGGTGTTCTTCGCTTCACTGTTCTGATGGACAGCGAGTTCATTGTCTTTAGTACTGATTGAAACGTCACGGAGTGAAATTTCTTCCACATCATCCGCGATGGGATTATCAGTTTTATCGCAATCCTCTTTATTCTCGATTTTATCATACGTTTGCTTGAAAATAGTCTCCGTTTCCTCCTCTTCATCGCTATCTTGTAATAGAACTTACGAGTTATCACAGGTACCACTACAATTCGTGTATATAACGGTGCATCAAGCCTTTCTGCATCCACAAGCTTTCTGACATCCCTTTTTGCATTTGCAAGAAATAAGTTTTAACAAGCTTTCCAGAGCTGGGGGCTCAAGTGTGGTGATAGGAATCAGCCCGTTCTTGTTTGTTTTCCATCCCCATTGCTCTGCATTTTGTTCATTCCTATACCTGTATTGTCTTTAAGTCTTCTACGCTCATTCCACTGCTGAAAGAACGATTACATATCATTATACCAGCCTAGGGTGACGGGGTCGCCAGTTGTAGTCGACACCACCTCACTGCAAAACTTGGTGATTCAGTTCGGTACGAATGTTGTCGTGCTGCTGCTTCTGTTGGTGGTAGCGACGCAATATTAAATTTCCCTTTATATGCTGATGTTGTGAAGCATGCATATCTATAGTTGTTTAAAGACATACTTTTCACATAACTGTAACTGTATAATTCAAGAAGGAAGCTTTCTCCAGCTTTAGCAATGATCTCTGGATCAGGGGGAGTGAATGGGTGGTAAGGTGAACGCTCACATGTGACAAGACAGCTGTCCTAAATCTACCACAGCCGGTCGTTAGTCTGGAATCCACTGTTCACCTATCAGAAGTGTAATAATAGTATTATGATAGGCCTGAGTCCGGTCGGTGAATTCCATGGCAGCTCCGTTTGTATTTTATTTTATTTATTTTATTATATTTATTTCTTTGATTACATAACGCTGCTGTTGTATATCACAGCCACTGAAGGCATGCAAGAATAAAATATGATCTGCAGCTGTTTTAGCTGATACTTTTTGTTGAATATATTCGTTGCGAAATTTTTCCTTTTCCTGGTTTGAAACGAAGGAAAAGGAGAATGCGCTAAATTTTGGAATAGTGAATGTGAATGTGGGTTAGGAATGTGTGGAAATGAGTTTTTTGACCAAAGCGCGTGTTGAACTACTCTTTGCGGCGCTCGTACGCCAAAACTATTGATTTTACGACAAAAAAGGTTATTACATAAATTGTAGGAAATTTTCTCTTATTTCATTTTGTATATAAATGTATAATCGTGAAATGAGTCGGAAAGGAGATATTGTCAAAAAACTGCTTTTAGGTGCCATTTTTTCAATATAACGGCGCTAGCGGCAAAGAGGTGGCAAAGTTGAAATTCGGAAAGAGCACATTGAAATCTATAAAATTACTCATTTTCTAGGTAATAAAACTACTAAATGACTACTAAATCCATTCTGAACAAAAAAATCGGAGAAAAATCTAAAAAAAAAAGGAAAATTACACTTTTTTGTTTAGTTTGATGTGCGCAACCATCTTCCATTTTATTTATTTATTTACAATCAAAAACTGATAAATAACAAGCCTAATTTACGATTTTTCCCAACTAAAAATGCAAACAAAACAATCTGAAAATTAGAGGTCTGTCTGTGTCGCCTCGCCTTAGCTAAAGTTTGTGCTAAGGGGGACATGCTGCTTTGCAGATGGTTGTTTTATTCACTGAAAATCCTGAACAACTGTAGGAAATGCTCTATTAGCTAGACAGAGAAATCAATAATGTATAACGTATGATTAGAGATCCTGTCGCGTTATACCAACACAAGGAACAAGAGCGCCACCGCATTTATCTAAAACGCGGAAAAAGAAAAAAATACCATGTTAGGTTAGGTGATGACCAAAAAATGAAAAAATAACCACAGGGTCGGGGAAAGGATTTGGTTTGTCACTAAATTTGGCAATACAGAGAATAATAAACCTTCGCAATTTTGAAATAAAACTACAAATTTAAAGTTATGAAAACAAAAGTCCTTTATTCAGCGTAGGTAGTTCCCTCCTTCTATCTCCTCTTCAGACATGTGGTACAGACTTCAGACATGTTGTATTTCAGATTCAATTTAAAACATCCAGGCGAGAAAACTCCGGGCACGGTTGGCCGATTCGTGGATTCAAATTTACATTCGGAAAATAAAAGGCGGCACAGGCAAAAACACGCTGTGACGAAAAGAAAAACCCCCATTACTACAAAACTCGTTGGTCTAATTGAATCCCGAAAAGAATTAAACGCTTACCGAAAAATAGGACCTTGCTCACATTACTTTAAAATGCCGCACTTCTGGTGCACCCAACCTCGCGGATCATTTCGCTTTTAGTGGGTATTTTGTCTCCCAGCGCGAGTCAGCAGTCTCCTCCTCGCGCCATCTTGGAAAACAATCTCCCACTTCAATGACGGTGGCAAGGTTTGACAGACCGGAAATGACTGTCGTTAAACCAACTTTAGGAGATAAAAAAAAACTCATAGCAACTCATGTTCACAATAAAATAGTAATATTAATGTAATATTTATTACATTCATTAAAAAGGTTCTTTTGAACTCAATTTTTAAGTAAATTTCTTGTTTTTTTGTCATGGCAAGAACAACAGAAGGGTCATTTTTTATTGGGCCGTGCAATACGGCTATTTCTATTATGTCAGGTCCAATGTCAAAGCTTTTAGCAATTTTTATTGTTTTGGCGATATGCTTTGAGATTTTGAACCATGAATACGAAACAACTCAAAAACTGAGTAAGACCAATATAAAAAACACGAGAAATACAAGCGAAACATGTTGCAATGCGTGCAACATGTTTTTGAAACATAACATGCCACGCAAATTTGGTATATAAGTGTCAAAACATAAATCACTAACATCGCCTTCTCCAACCCAACTCTGTATAAGGAAAAAAGGAAGTATATCGACTAACACTTACATCTATTTAGGACAGATCATATTGTTTCAAGAGAGAGCTTTTAGGGATTCCAGAGCTTCCAAGATTACGCAAATCGGAAATAGCAAAAGCACCCCAAAAAATATTTCCAAAGGTGTCTGGCTGAGGTATACTCGGCCCTTTTCTCCTATATATAAATGACTGAGTCATTCTATTCGCAGATGACACATTCCTTCTTTTTGGTAATAAAAACAAAGACGAGCCTCTATAAAGGTTTAATGAAATGATAAATAGACTAGCAGCCTGGTTACAAGATATTAAAGTCTCGTTGAATGTTTCCAAATATAAAGCAATTTGTTTTTCTTTGCGGCCATTCGACTAATACTGTAGTCTTATCTTTGGAAGAGAAGAATTGGAAAACGTCCCTTCTACTAAATTCCAAAGACGAATTAGAAAACGTCTTTTTTACTAAAATCCTAGGTTTGCAGATCTACCAACAATTACTCTTATCTAATGGTCCTTATCACCTAGGAGAACTTAGCAAAAGGCTGAACAATACCATTCATGCAAAAAAAAAAAAGATTAAAATTTGCGCAGCTTTAAGGATGTTAAATCTGTTTACTTTGGTTATTACCCAATGATGATATATGACCTAATGTTCTGGGGAATGGCTGCAAATTCAGTGAGAATTCTGCACCTTCAATAAACTGCAGTGCCCCCTATATACAGAGCTTCTCATGCTACATCTACCAAATGATGATGTACTCGTGCTACATCTACTGAAATATTATGTTAGCTCGTAAACATATCAGGTCCCGGTTAATAGTGATAATCATCAACAATACGAGAAATAAACCTGACCTACTCCTTAATTGGCACCTACTTAGCATGGTGCGAAACGTTTCCTCCACCAAAGCCTTTGTTTTTATAATATTGTCCAAAAATCCAATATATTTGACTTAAGAGATTTGGATAATGCTGAATCCATATTCCAAGAGACATTACGATTATGAGAAACGGATGTTAACACAATCATTCCCTCTATAATAATATGTAATTTCAAAGAAAAGTTGGCAATTTGACTATATTATGCACTAAAATATTTAAAAAAATTATGAATTAATGAAAATGACCATGTAACTTACTCAAATAATTCCTAATTATTATTAAATAAATAAATAACCTTATTAAATAAATAACCTTAAACATGATTTAGAAGTTTTTGAAATGTGCAAATCCCCCTAACCAATTAGGTATCCCAATTAATATGGCCACCTCTGCAGGTAGTTAGTTATATGTATAATATTGAAAGTAATTGACTTGAGTGAAAGAAGTTGACCTAAACCAAACTGGGAAATAACAGCAATTATCAATGATTTTCTTGCCTGTTGCTGCGATTATAGTAATTATAGCAGAGAACAGATATCATACATGACCTGAATAGAATTATAATTTAACTGAAAACACAATATACAATCTATACTTGATCTTAATGTAGACTTTTCTACCTTGAACCTGAAGAGTGCACAAGAAAGAGTAGTTTTTGTAGTTAACATAGGATCCCCATAAGTCTGGCGATTGTTGAGGGGCCCAACCCGGACAAGGTCAATTCAGTTCGCTCAGTTTGTTCTCACCGAGAGGTACTCCCACCGGTGGTCCGGTACGGCTTCTCTTCCGATCTTTGCCTGTTTCCAGGCTGATTATTCTCGGGATGTCACTGTGTCTCGCTAATTAGCCCTAAGTATCCCCATGTTTGTCATTCCCGTTATTATTTTTCTTCCTCCAGTGTCGTATACTGCTATGTCTCGCTGGTTAGCCCAAAGTATCAATATTGTTTCTCTTCACCATTTATCTTCCTTAAGTGCAGTTTCTTATGTCCCACCCTGTCTCGCCGGTTAGCCCGAAGTATCGTGATCCTCTACCTCTGCCTCGAGCTCGGCAATTGAGGAAGATTGCCGAGCTCCTCGATTGCCGAGCTCGAGGCTGCTACTGTGTTCGACCGGTTTGATCAAAGTATTACCGATATTGTCGGATCTTCTTCTCTTGTGTCATTTCCCATCCTTTGACTGTTTTTTCTAAAAGTATCGTATATCGCATTGGATACCTAAATTTGTAAACCGATTATATGTAGTTTCTGCAGTTTCTGCGTAACATAAATAAAGATTCCTACCTACAACACCAGCCCGTTTTTAACTCGATGCCCATCGAGAGCCGGCTTTGCGAAGTATAAATTTCTCTTACAGTGTTCAAATATTAGAATAAAAAATTGAAATATGCCAAGAATGAGATACTTTGAGATACTTTTTATAAAAAATAGAGATACGCCCATGAATTACTGCATTTATTTCATTATTGACAAGTAACAAATTTCGATATGCCCATATGTGAAATGCAATGTTTTAGTGTTTATTCCATTGAATTTATCCATGATCAAAAAAGTTTTTAATCTTATCGAGACCGTCCGCACGAACCATCTCCTGCAAAAGGTTATTCCATCGGTCGACGATGCTAGCGGACAAAGCGCTTTCTAGGGTTGACGGAAAGTCACTTATGCGGAAATTTAAGAGAGCGTCCAGGAGCGACGTCTCTATTATTATTGTTATTAATATACTAGGCAAATGTCATCCGGCGTCGCCCGGGTTCTGCTCCTCCCTCTCCTTGGCTTCTTTTCCGCCTGACATCTGAATATTCTGTAACATTATTGAACATTCTGGGATGATCCAAAGCACGGTCCGTCTTCTCGTAAGAAAAGCGTTGACATTTTTGCCACCTGCTCTCGTCCGCTAGCGGCCGCTCCTATCGAACTCTCTCATCGTCCGAAGGATCGTCGAACCGGTTGTCATTTTCCATTTCACTATCCCATTCGCGAGAAAGCGAATTCTTAAATCGTTCGAGAAACGAAAACGACAGCGTCTACTGGTATCAGTCTGCCCCCCGTAACGTTGCAGTTTTAGAGGCACGTAAAGAGCGCTCTGTCTGGGCAGGTCGGCAACATGAACCAGCTGAACAGCATGGGCGGCATGGCACCGCTGCAGCACAACAGCTGGGCCTTCAAGCAGCAGCTGCTGAACATGCGCGCGGGCGGCGCGGTGGGCGGCGCGGCGGGCGGCGCGGGCGGCGCGGCCGCGCCGGGCGGCGGCGCGGCGCGGCCCGTGGGGCCGGGCGCGGCGCGCTACTTCCAGTCCGTGCTGCAGCGCTCGCCGCCCTCCACGCCCTCGCCGCGCCCCGCCGCGCCCTCGGAGCTGCTGCTGCTGCGCCAGTCGCCGGCGCCGCCGCACGCGCCGCTGGCGCCGCTGCCGCACGCGCCGCACGCGCCGCACGCGCTGCACGCGGCGCACGGCCACGCGCTGCACGCGCCGCACCCGCACCACCTGCACGCGCCGCACGCGCCGCACGCGCTGCACCCGCAGCAGCCGCCCGACGACCGCCTGCCGCCGATGACGCCGCAGGACCAGCTCTCCAAGTTCGTGGAGCAGTTGTAGTGCCGACGGACGTCCTCCCGGAGGAGAGAGCATTTAAATTGTGGATAATTTTTGTACATTTCGATAGTCTATATAGCGAATATATAACGGGCGGAGGCGTGCGCCGCCCGGGGCCGGTCGCGTTCCCCGACCGCGCCGCGGGCCGCGCGCGCGCCCGCCTCGCCGAACTATTTATTATGAAATTATTAAACTAATCTAGGGAAAGAATTTTTTATCGAGTATTACGAGAACGACGCGAAACGAGCCATGTACAAATGTAAATATCGACGAGAGAGCGCGATCGCCGCCTCCGCCCTTAGATTTAAGTCGTTCGTAGTGCGGCTGCGTCGCTATACTTATCCCGTTCGTCGCGATCGAGATCGTTTTATGATATAATATAAAACACGAGACTGACGACGGTTTTTCGATCGCCGACTTCCTTCCGCGTTTCCTTCTTCGCGAAGTCGAACCGCTCGGCGATCGCTTCGCGGTCGACGAATGCGATCGGCCCGAGTGAAATCGACGCGAGTCGGTCCGGTCGGCCGAACGATGCCTTTTAAGCGAAACGACCGCCGACGACGAGAACGTTTCGAAGTAGTCTTAGCGTAGCTTTTAAATTTCGGTTTTTCGAATGACGAAGTTTTTTTCGGAAGGGGGGCGTGCGAATTAGATAGAGAATATAAAAAATCTGAATCGGTTTACGGCATCGGACTTAGAAATTAGCCAATTGAACTTTTCTTCCTTAATTTTTCACCGTGTAGATATTTACGGCTCTGAAGTGACAGTTTTGGACGATGAGAGTATTTCCGTTACGCATCGATCTTTCATCTCGAATATATATTTTATAAAGTTTATTTACAGAGATTTATTCGCTGTTTACATTCAGACGACTCGAAGCAAACGATTAATAAAATTACACATAGGATAACGCGCCGTTCCGTCCAAAGTTTGTTTTTTGTATTTTTAGCATTTCACTAAAGGGTTTTCGAATCTGATAAAGAAAGTAAGTTTATTAAAACGCGTGTGAATTTGCCCGGCTGTCACTTTTACTAATGTCTCCCGCGAAATGTAATAATTCAGAATTTTTATACTCGCTGCACGTCTCTAAAGGAACCAAAGTAATTAAAAATGTATTTGATGACATTGAGCACAAAGTAGGAAAATCACAGATGGGTCATTAACGTTCCCCGCGACTGGACTGGTCTAATTGGCCTTGGAAAATCATTTAGATAATTTGTGATCCGTAATTTTAATAGAAATCTTATTAGGCATAAAGATTGTTTCTAATTTAAAGCTGTTTTAGAATTTATCATTTAATGTTTTCTCCTTTGAATGTAAGTTCGCATTATTTTTGTTGGATTTTCTCATCGGGGTGCAATGGGAAATTGATAAAATGATTATGTTTTTATTAAAGAATGTTTAAAGTGAGAATGGATTATTTATTTGAATGACCTCGGATCGTTATTATCGCAATGCTCGAGAACGCAATAATTTTAATACATATGTACTTCTCGTATCGTAATTCTCGTCTTAGGTAAAATGAAAGAAAGATCTACAAAGTATATTATGATTAAAATTACATTTTTTTACGCTCGACTTGCGACATTTATTACGAATATTTTATCATTTTATCAATTTCTATATAGATACTTTTATAAAGTTTAGTAAGAATCAAAAATCATCAAAGACCTAGGTTCGTTCTTCGATACTATAATTCTACATGAAATTTTGTTAATTTTGGCTGCTAATTTTTTAAACTTATACCTACCTACCTACCTGTATATTGAATAATAAACATTTTTTTAAGTTTTTTAAACATACGGAGTTAGGACTCACTATTCTCTGTAAATATAGATTTAATAGTGGAATGAAGTGTACATATACGGTTAATATGTATATATTATTTATAAAAAAATAGAATTTGTGAATCGTACTATTAAAAATATTATTCCTACTGAAACATTGAAAGAGTCGTATTATTGTTATTATAAAGTATTTTGAAATGGAAGATTCTTGCAGCAATAGCCGTACATATCCAACTTGTTACTAGACTGAGTTGCGTGTTAACCGAATCAATCGTTGTGCGTCATTGAGCTGTCAATTACACAAATTGAAACGTGCTATAAGAAATGCGCGAACCATTTTAAAGTCTGGGTCACTGCGGTCTTTGCACAACCCTGGCGGCGTATGGAATCGAAGACTGGCGGCGTATTTTTCAAATCGCCTTAAAAAACTTTTTTTTTTCGTTTTTGGCAGCCCTGTTTTTTTCTATTTATTGAAACTCGTTTCCGCGTACTTGCCAGTGTTGTTTGGGCGAGAAACGCGGCGAACGCGCGGCGCTACGAAAAAAACAAATTTAAAAATCCGCGTGCAAATAATAAAGTGCAAAAATGGATTTCGGTAAAAAAAATGTAAGTATTTTTTTATGTTTATTTAATAACAGAAGTCACGTTTGCGTTTTTTTATGGCTTATATTAGAACATAGGTTTAGCCAGCTATACTCGAAAAACAGGTTGGAATATGACGCTTAGGAGTCTTCAGGTTTCACTTTGAAAAGAAAGAATAAATGATAGTAGATTTATCATAAATGATAGTAGACCTCTGACCATTAATTATATAGCGTTATAATCAATGCTATGATTTTGCAAAAATTACGTTACCAATGCAATAAAAGTCACATTTTATGTCAAAAATGGTTACTATCACGAACAATGGACAAATCGTGAATTTGTCAGTGCTGCCGGGGGCGGTCGGTTGAGTTTGGCGGCAGTCTTGAGTTGAAGTCTCCCGAAAAAGTAACCCTTTCATTATTTTAAACCTACTGTGATGAGTGGTTAGTTTACATTTTATTGACCCTAAAACCAAGTTAAAATTACGAAAATAATCTCAAAATAGTTGTGATTTACGTAGTAATTTTGTAATCTTGTCCATAATGGAGAAAGTTGATGTACATTGTTTGGAAAAATTTGAACACATCTCAAACATACTTCACCCTGCTGTTTTTACAACACAAATAATTAAAAAAATAATTTACAAGATTGTCACTTTTTCACAATTACTTTTCCAGCTTTTAGCTTAGTCTTTAGACAAAATTATATTATTAATAGACTTCAGATGCCTGGCTAACGCGACCGTTACCAGTAGTAAGATTGGCTTGTTTATAGTCCTGAGACATCCAGGAAAACAAATTTGTTGGGTGTTTTTGTCATAAAATGATGTGACTTTTGGTTCATTAGAATTGCAAATAACGATTGAATCAATGAATGGGAACTAAAAAGTGAAATAATACTCCATCGAGAATTAGAGAAGCGACATTTAGTTGTTTGCGGACCAAATTTAGAATATCATCCTAGGTGAATTATATATGCCTCCTACAGTTTTGTATTTTTTTCGATGAAAAGTTTTTTTTTAATTTTATCTTTGTAAGGAAATGTTAGTATAGCTGGCTAGGCAGGTTACGTACCCACTTACCGCTGGCTGTCATTAGCAACAGGACGACTTTGTAGGATAATCTGTTACGATTTTGGAGACATTAATAAGTACCGCTTTAGTCAAAACCGGTATATCCTCTAATGGACATAAAAAAGGTCGATGCATTATTATCAGCTATTATTTTGTGCGACATTTCGCACAAGCTTTACATCGGCGGCAATAAATCAGGGTAAGGCCGTTGCTATTACAATAATTGTTAATGCTTTAGGAAATTGTAGTTAGCAATGACAGCCAACGGGAAATAAGAGAATGATTAACTAATGTAGCTATTTGCATAATATTACGTTATCGTAGAACGAGTGAGATAAATTTATGCTCGGTTTAAAAAAAGTTTGCATACCAGCTTAGATCCGATAGAAGATTATTTATTTACACATTAATATCACTAAATTAATACAACTCGCGGCGCAATTTTTTTTCACATCATAGTTTGGAGAATCCATTATTAATTCACATAGCAATCGAAAATATAAAATGATACAGCACACGCGCGGCACAGGCGGACATTTACGAATTTTTCGCTAGGCCCGCACAGGTTTTCCGTTATTTTTGACGTTCGCGCATTGCATCAAAAATGACGGGAATGACGGACATTTCCTTTACAGGAAATGAACCATCACAGGAACAACAATATGGCGATAGTGAATCCGTCATTCGAGCCCGACGATGATGCGCCGAGGTTTTAATTTTATTAATGGAATAAAATATAATATTAGGCCCTTAACTATGGAATTGCCGATTCTCAATACTGGCAACTTTGAACTCAAATACCTGCCTAAGCCCTAAGCGCTCATTTTATAATTCCAAATTCAAATTTGAAGCTACTGACGTTCTGTATTTGTTTCGCGTCATTCGATTTTACTCTGACATCGTCTGAACTATGGAAAAGTAAAAAAATCGCGTTTTTTCGATTATGAGTTTTGCTGTGGCATCAGCGCTGCAGATAGGTCGATAAATCAACGATGTGTTCGGCCCAGCCACCACTAACGAACGAAATAACACCACTAGTGTTTTCAACGTTTCCGTTCTGGAAACTTTGATTTAGAACTAGTTCCATGGACACGCAAGTAGATAATGAAGAATTAAAAACGATAGTGGACGCTCGACCGCACACTGAACGACAGACGGTCGCCAAGCCAGAAGAGCTGCGACTGGAAACTCTCCGTCGCCCACCGTACTCTCCGGACCTGGCTCCAACTGATTTCAACTTTTTTCGGAATTTAGACAACTTCTTGTTAGGAAAAAAATCAATCACGATGAGGCAGTCAAAACCGCCTTCAAAGAATTCACTGATTCTCGCTCCCAGTTTTTTTAGCAATGGAATCAATGAACTTCCCATAAAATGGCGGAAATGCATCGATAACAAAGGTAGGTACATGCTTCAATTGATTAACTAAGTATATTATTTTCAACAAAAACAACTTTCTTATTCGATATAGAATGGCAATTTCATAGGTAAAGACCTAATATAGGTATCGAGTAACAAAAATATTGTTTTTCTTATGTAGGTTTCCAAAATGCGCTATAAAAATGCAGCATTCTCGAACGCACATTATGCAGGAGGAAAACGTGGAAAGTAGTTACGAGCCGTACGAAAACAGAAAAGTTAAAAAACCGACGACGTAAGCTAATACCGGCACAATTTTCATACTTAGGTGCGCCCTCGCTCCCTGGCCAAATTATTGGACGCAACATGCGTTTTCCGTAATAATATGTGGTTTTCAATATTGTGAAACTTAAATACATCGCTTACTTATATTGTTTATGGTTTAATTAAACTAATAACGTTTAATTGTTTATAGTTTAATTAACTATACATTTATTTCAATCACCGTAATTAAGAGAAATTGATCTTACCGCATAGAATAATGAAGCACCTAAAGTTTCCCTGGAGTTGCTAACTCGTTATTAAAACTTAAATTATATGTGCTAAATAAGAAAAACCTAGGGGTCTGCAATAAATAACCATGTTTGCAATAAAATATGTTTGCCGTTGCGAACCCCTGAAAGTCGTCAATCGCTAGACGAGTGCTTCCCGAAGTGGTCCAGGTGGACCCCTAGGGGTCCACGGGAGACTCGACGGGGGTCTATAATGGCGTGACAAATATGGTAGAAATGTATGGGAATATGGTAGAAATGTAGCAGCAGGGGGTCCACCAAAACAAGTAAAATTTTGAAAGTGGTTTAGGTACGAGAAAAATAAGTCTGGGAACCTCTGCGCTAGACGATCATTTCAGTTCGTTCGATACGAAACTAACTGCATTATAAATAGCAATTTTGACAGTGAAGCGGGCGAAGTTCGTATGAATGCGATGCGATGGTCACATATATACGGCAAAAGAGGGGATTCGCGCTTGTAAATTTTAGTCTGCGGTTTAGATAATTGGTTAAAATGCTAAAAAAAAGATAAAAAAAAGGTATCCTTAATTTTTCTTTGTCACAACCGTCGCACTCTAGTGGGACTACCGAAGTGAGCTCGCCTTAACACAGGGGTGCCTAGCAAGGCAGGCTCGGTTGCACTTTGCTTGGCATAATAGAAAGATAAACATTTGCGTTTAATGTATGCGCTATGTAACCTGGGCTCAGACAGATATGTACTATCTAACTTTAGGAGCATACATCAGGAATTTTCTTAATTGTAAATTCATTTTCTGTTGTGCTCATGCATTTGAATGTATATGTAAATAAAAAAATATATGTATAAATATATTTAAGCATTCAATATCTGCTCTTTCGTAACTATTAAAGTTTCAGAATATTGAAAACCGCATATTATTACAGAAAACGCATGGTGCGTCTAATAATTTGGCCAGGGAGCGTACGTATCTCCTATTTATTTCACCCTGTTTGTTCTATACAGAGATATGGAGACTCTCGTCCATTTGTTGAAGATCAGCCTCGGTTCTGGAATTCTCGCTATGCCAAGCGCATTTTCTCATTCTGGCTATATCACAGGCATAATCGGAACAGTGATTATAGCGGTCATTTGCACGTATTGCGTCCATATGCTAGTATCTACAGGATATGAATTGAGTCGCCGAAGAAGAGTGCCGTCCCTTACCTATCAAGGCATAGCAGTTGCGAGCTTAGAAGAAGGCCCGGCTTTCTGTCGAGCAATTGCACCTTATAGCGGGTACGTTATACAGTTTATTTTATGGCGCTCGTAAATTCTGGGCCAGATGTCATAATGCGTTGCGTACGTTGCTTACGTGGGACAAGTGTGTCGGTGGCGTAAGGTGAAACGCTCCGAGACGTTGGCTATGATTCGTACCTGATCAAGAAATGTTATGATGTTATTATATTGAGATCTCTATAAGAGAAAAAGACAGATTTTGCCAATCTCTACGTGGTGTGACGTCGCTGTGGTTACCCACAATAGACAAGCGCTTTGGAGCATTTCACCTCTCGCCGCTTCGCTTTGCATGCATCGGAACAAGTCAGATCCTGAGATATTAAAAAAAACCTAACTCACCGCCTTAAAGGTTTTTTTTATGAAAGCGAGCTAAAAATAACTAACCCAGCCTACCGCCTTAAAGGTAAGTCCAATCAATACTCGATTACAATACCAGCACCTGGACAAGCGAAAAAGATATAGGTCAAAAAGCATGGGAATCGCTGAGAATGCTAGGAAAAAATGCTAAAACAACAGAGCACATGCGAACCAATCGCAAAGCGTCTAGGAAAGCTTGTATTGTTGTTCATCTTGTAATAACATCTGAGAATGTCAGCGACATCATACCCGGGAGAATCCTGAAGTTCGTAAGAAGTTCGGAGCAAACTGGGTGAATTAAGAAGCAGTGATGAAACAACACAGGTACCTTTTTTATTTTATACATTCGCAACAACAGACTACACTAATTACAGCTTACTAATTCGATAATTTCCACATTCCTTGTCTAAAAATAATTATTTGTGCCTAAATCTATGAATAATATTGCACTAAAGATTTTTTAGTCGATAGAAACAATAATTTGACCGCATCCATAAATTTAGTGGGTTTGACTGTAAATAAGGGTAGAGACAGACTGAGCTCATGTACGAAACGCATACGACGCAACGTGGGAACGTTGCATTGGTGTGCAAATTTTCCGTTGTCACTTCTCAGAAGGTGCACTCTGGTAGGTATTGTGTATAACCGCTGTATAGTATGTTTTCTGATTCTGAGAGTGAGTTAAAGAACGATTTATTTAGTTTTTTTTTTAAATGAATATGTCCGCACGACAAACAAAACAAAGTTAAGAAAACAAGATACACCGGATTCAGATATTGGTAAATGGCTTCATGTCGCCTTACCAAATCATTCAGTTTTGTATCTACTACTTTCAATACGTAAACAAATAAATATAAATCGCATGCACCGGTCCTTTTCTATGTGAAACCGACGTTCTATGTAGTATGTGCGTATTGCGCGTTGCGAACCCAAGTTCTAGAAATAAACTGGCCTAATGCTTGGTTTATTTATACTATCTGCAGTATTTTAGCAGCTCAAATTATTTTTTAAGGTTTTAAATCTTTATAATAAATTAAATTATTATCTAATCGTTTTACATATTTTTTTTCAATATTTAACAATCAAATTATACAACATAAGGTGACTTAACATAATTATTTAAAATCAATTTGACTATACCAAGAGTGGGGATCCCTACCAACTGGCTTATTTGAAAAATATAAAAAATGTAAAATATAAAATACACGGGCTGAGTAGCTAATGCTTAGTACTTGTCATTTGCACTAATACCTTGCGTGTAAACTGTTGATTCAGCGCTTAATGAAAAATGTTGATTCAGCGCTTAGTATTAGTGAAACTACCGGAGCAAGTGAATATAAGCCAATCCTAATTACTAAGCCACAAGCGACTACCCCCATTACAAATCATTAAGCACTTGTCGCTTGCTGTATCATGTGAACAGCCGCCGCAAGTGTTTAGTGACAAATCGAAATGGCAAGTGACACACGTTTCGCTCTGTTTACGTGACATTTGCTAAGTCTATTTTGGGATTATGGCGGCAGATCGGTAGAGTTACGAAACAAATATAAAAATCATCCAGGAATTTAAATCGTATGAAAAATGAGGCGGCGTTGGTGTTCCATTTCGAACGGATGTCGTGCCACTAATACCTTTCTGCTATTACCAATGTGTAAACGGTTACTTCTCAGGATCTAGCGACAAGTACTACTAAGTGACAAGTACGAAAAGACAAGTGCTAAGCCCGTGTATTAGCGTACTGTCATCCCCTCCCCTCCACCTTCCCATGCCGATTTGGAGATCGCAGTCGGCGTTGCGTGGGACGCGTGTGACAGCGTTGCGTATGATTCTGTCATCTGTTTTCATGCAAATTCAAGGGTCCAGATGTCATTAATGTGTTGCATACGTTGGGTACTTGGGCTCAGCCTGTCCCTAAATCCCGAGTACCTTAAATCGATATGCGGATCTACTGCTTGCATGGCGTTCACGCGACGAATAGGTCGAGTAATTATCCCCACCTAGATAATGTTAGTGCGAGCACGCAGCTTAGTGGGCAGTTTTTTTAAACGCATATTATTATGTCAGTTGGCAATATTGATAGCTTCATAAATGAAAATGTTTTAAAATATAAATAGAATCAGTTATTATGTTATTATGAGTGAATTATGAGTTCAAAACCAGGTACGAGCAGTCTTTCTGGGCAATCATTGGGAACGTGGGTTTCTTGTATAGCAACTACGTCTACTTTATTGTATTTAACATATCACTTTTATCGGGTCCAAAACTTAACATTTTTAAGTTTTGGACCGGAAGTCCTTCTACGTTCACTATTTTTAAATTTTACATTTTTTTGAATTATTACTAATATCTTTCCTGGAACCGCCATGGGAAACGTCGTATAGACGCAGTCAGGAGGCCAGAACCGGGTGTTTGACCGCCGTTTTGGTGTTTTTCGTTGCATCCTGACCAATCACTTGTAGAAGACAAACGCACCACAGAATAGTCAAGCACTACTCACAGGAAGCTACGTGTGTGTAGATAGATCCCCCTCCCCAAGTAGTTATCGGGTACGTACAGACCAATTTTCCATAGGAAACGAGTATTACTCGACCACTCAAAAAGTAAAATTAGTATAGTTACACATGAAGGGTCAATGTCAATTTGACTTTTTAAGATGGTATTTTTGTATGGGTAAAACCTTTTTTTTCCGCAAACTCAACTATATTTGGATTATAGACAACATATATTTCGTTGTCACTCAAACCACCTCAAAAAAACCCTGGCTTAAAAAAGGTCATAACTGAAATTAGTAAATGTTTAAAATGGAATTACCAAAATTAAAAAAAAAATACTTTGATCGTTCTTCCCCGTAACCTTTTATATAAGAACGGATAATGCCCAAAGAGTTTCCTGAGAAACCATTAAAAAAACATTTTTTCTAGAATCAGTATACCTATACTTGTATAGGCATTCTCTGCCTGATTTCAAATTGGTACATTCATTTCTGTTGACTCAGTTTTGAGTCTGTTATATTGACTGTTGCTCTTTAATAAAGCCCCAGACGTTTTATCTATGCAAAGAGCAGCCAAAATCTTCCTGCTTGAAAAATGAAGGTCTTTTTAGCATAATAACGACTTTTCCGAAATACCCGAATTTCAAATAACAAATTGTGTGACATTTGTTTTTTTTTACATGTATAGGATAATTGTGAATATTTACCTCGTCGCGTGCCACGGCGGACTCGGCTGCATATACACCGTTTTCATAGCGGAAAATATCAAAAAAGTCGTCGACCTCTACGTGCCCTCACCGGTCGACCTGAAGATCTACATGCTTGCGCTGCTCGTCCCGCTGATTCTGATAAATTGGGTGCGAAAGTTGAAGTATCTGGCGCCGTTTTCGCAAGTCGCCAACGTCGCCTCGCTCACGGGATTGGGAATAGTCATTTACTACCTGTTCAGGGACAGCGTTACGCTGGAGGGGAAGGTGCCCGTCGGGAGGATTCAGGAGTTTCCGCTCTTCTTCGGAACGGTACTGTTCGCGCTTGAGGCGATCGGTGTGGTAAGTGATCGTTGCGTCGATTGCGTAATATTTAGTTCAAGAGGCAGCGACAAAATGTGAAAGAGTTATGTAAAAGCTGCCACTTTCAGATCCATAGAATGCTGGAGTAGAGTCAGCACTTTCCTAGTAGGTACGCCAGCGCCAGGTGTCCCGGAATCTGGCCTGCTGACTACCCCGGCATTCTCTGGTCAAAATACTGTCTGATCTAAAAGTATCAGCTTTTACAAAATTCTTGTACCTACTTTTTGTCGCTGGCTCCCGAACTATGTAATTCAACAGCGTTACATACGCGAAATATTACACCGTGTTTGCCATGTCCGTTTCTCTCGTCAACAGATGCTGCCGCTAGAGAATGAGATGAAAAGACCGGCGCGATTCATAGCTCGCTTCGGCGTTTTGAACCAAGCCATGGTCGTGATAACAACGCTGTATTTAACTATCGGTTTAATTGGATATCTGAGGTTTGGATCGGACGTACTCAGCAGTATTACGCTCAATCTACCAGGTGATGTCGAAATGTAAGAAGCACCCAATTATTTTTTCCTATTGGGGTTGGCAGTAGACCGCATTCGGTACTGTTAGCGAATCGACGCCGATCTCAGACCTGGAAACCCTAATTCCAAATTAAAATCGATTCTGGTATGTAAGTGAGAAGTGAATACCGACAGAAAATACGAATTTAAAAATTTCGAAAACAGCAAACTTATGAAGAATTATCTACTGGGAAACTTCTACATTTAATTCTTATAACCTATAACGTAGTTGTCAATGCTGCTCTTTTTTTAAAAATTAAAAGGTTCCACGTTGGGCGCCATTTTTATGTGACAAGGTAAAACCTAAGTAGGTATGTAAAAATCAATAAAGTATGCCCGAAACATTGGCAGGAATAGATTCATCAAGACAGAAAGTCAGGACAAGTCGATAAAACGACACAGTATACTGAGCTGTGGCGACACTCGCTTGTCGTACGATGTGTTTACAACGATTTTGGAGGGGCGTCGCAACCCAGCTAGGCATTTACATTACCTGCGTTTATCGTTTCTCTTTTATTTCTGCTCTATTGCAAAATTTTACAATGGGCGGGTTTATTATCATACGACAATCTCGTACAACCAACCACTATGAAGTGTTTATATGTATGTATGTGCCCGCGTAACATATGTGTAAGTGGGTGTCTTGCCATTGCATTTGATCGACATAATTGAAATGCGATTCCGTTAATTTTATACTAACGGAAAATGGTGGCCCAGGTATCTGTATCTAATGAGAATCAAGCAAGAAACATTTGAAAGCTGCAAAAATAATGTAACGCAGTATCACATTAAAAAGACCTTCAGTTCAAACCAAAAAGAATCATATGTATATAAATGGTTTCTACTTAGCTCAATCCTAGATTTGACATTTCGAATACTTCCTTCATCCCTTCTTCTACATTACGAAAAAAAAATATTTTTCAATATTAAAAGAAAGATTCCGAAAATAAAATAGTACATGTTGTTGTTTTTATTTGTTTATTGCAGCAATTAGGAAAATAGAAACCTTAAAAATAAAAACAGTAACTATATTAGATTTTTTTGGTAAAGACTACTTACACATAGAAAGACAGCAAATGCTACCTGCATGTGGTCGATATCCTGAACGTCAGGCCATGGACTGTATTTAATTAAGGTGTGGTGGGCGCTGAACAGCCACAGTGGAGCTAGATCCAGGATTAAGAAAAGGAGTACCTCAAAAAACCGCTTCCTTCCTGGGTCTAGTTCCACTGTGGCTGTTCAGCGCCCACCACACCTTAATTAATACAGTCCATTGCCTGACTTTCAGGATATCGACCAGTTTTGGTCCTTCGAGCCGGATATATTAAAACATATAAAAATATTCAAATCATTTCAAGCACATAATCGAATATATTGGAAAACATTTATTTAGGATTAGGGAGGAAGAAGACTTAATAATACACCAGGCGTGTCCAGCATGCAAATCGGAATATCCTTAGGTGATGTATATAAGCCTAGTTTTTAGCAGAACCCGGTAATGGCACCTATGTTATTAAAAGGTAACAAAATAAAATTAGAATAACAATTATAAAAACGGTAACGGTAAATCACTGATTATCTTTTAACCCTTGGAGTAAATGGGTATTTTCATGGATGCATCTGTCTCTTTTGCAGGATTTTCGGCGACATCGACCTTAAAGTACTATAACTACGAAACTACTACACCAATCATAAAAAGAACAACTGCACAATGATTGCATTGAAATTTCGAATATAGAATATTGAAATATCATTTTGTAAAACAATTAGATAATTATGAATAAATATGAGAACGTCAAAGAAGTGAAAAAAACGCGGAACCAGATCTGGTCGTATCATACTCAACGGATAATTGTTTCAGAACCAGATTTGGTCGTATCATACTCAAGGGGTTAAGTGAGTGCATTCGTGGTACGTGGATTGTAAAGCCGTGAAGATAATAGTAGGTGGGCATGTAAACGAGTCATTGCAATTTACGAATATGCCTAGCAACGAAATAATTGAACATATCATTTAATATTGAAATATCCGCGGATTAGGTAATGTTTTATGTTTGAATGTATTCTCCGCGCACCCCGCAAGAAAGAAACACACCAGGCCGACAAAATTGATCATTTCTGACTATTTTTAAAGCAAATGTTTCGGCCCGAAGGATCAAATGTTGTGGTTGATCGAGTGTCTAAATAGAGTGATCTTACTTATGTGAAGAATATTTGTTTCAAAATGGATTTATCTGATCCCTGTCATCCTCCAGGAAAAGCATCGCGGGCCGATTGGACTTTATGATGACTAAAATGTAGTTTTACAAAGAAAATACGCATTGAAAAAATACAAAAAAAGCAAACTAATGAAGAATTCTCTACTGGGAAAATTCTACATTATTATAACTTTTAACGTAGTTGTCAAAGCTGTTCTTAAAAAAATATAAAAATGGCCCCACGTTGGGCGTCATGTTTATAAGACAAGGTAAAAACTAAGTATGCAAAATGCAAGAAAGTATGTCTGATTTCCCGAGAACATGACAAACATATAAAAAGACGGGTTCGATATTGCTCTTTCGCTCACGTCTGCATCTGTCAAATGAAACAACTTTTAAAAAACAATATATCTTTAATGGCTGTTTGCACGTGTCAACAAGAAAACTTTCCATGCGACAAAAGAGGATCTGTCGTGAACAAAATGATGGATTTGGTGTAAGCAAGAAACATTTTTCAAGCTTGTTAATGTATGTCCCCACTCGTGCGCTTTTTGCTTCATGTTGCGCTGTCCTCTGATTCATGCGTGTATGCATGCATCATAGTGCATGCAATAGCGCACGCGTCAAAACTAGTTGAATGACAGCGCAAGCCTCAGCGCATCCCGATCCGGCACCCTGTGGATACGCGTGCGTCTTACAACACACAACACAAAATACAAAACGTGCAACTTACAACACAACATAGCGAAAGATAATCAGAAAACGTTGCGATTTATAGAACATTATCAAAATTGTCTTGTATAGGGTTATACATTAGGGCGGGTCGATGTTTACAGTATGTGGTGGCCATGCTGTTTTGGCGGCGTCTTACAATTCTGTTGTTTATCGACTGAATAGTCACTGAGGCAAAATCACCTTGGCGAGTTACACGATTGTGCAGCACGCTAAAACTTTATTATCGAAATGAGTGTTCGATAGTGCATAGTTATCTCTCGCGGAAATGACGTCAATTGGCCACCATGAGTGGTTTGACCCGGATACTTTTCGTTGGGTTTTCTGAAGTCACAGGTATATGCCAATAAGCCGCAATCGACCGACGCCCTGAAAGTCAACATAACCCAGGCCATGGCTGAAATTCAGCCAGATCTATGCGGCAGTCATTGAAAATTGGACCTCTCGGATCCGTCCCACCGTGCGAAGCCGCGGCGGACATTTGAACGATGTCATTTTCCACACATAATAGCATACATGGGCCTTTCAAATGAAAAAAAGAATTTCGTCACACCCAGCTTGTTTTATTGAACAGACTCTCGATATCGATCCGCCCGTAGTGGGAAGTCCCCTAACGCCGGACGGCACCTAGCGTCAGACACTAATAGTACAAGTCGCGGCGCGATCGATACAAAGACGGGTGAAAAGGGTGCAGGGAAGCGTACGCTTTTCCTTTTCTTACGTCTTTGTATCGATCGCGCCGCGACTTGTCGGATACTATTAGTGTCCGACGCTAGGTGCCGTCTGGCGTTAGGGGACTATTGGAAAACCCTTTATTACGGGACCAGAATCATATAGATTATAACAATAAAACAAAAAGGAACCAACGCTTTGTGACTGATCTGGGCTAATACAATTTTAATGTGAAAATGGTTAAACACAAGATAAAAAGCCTATTTTCTTGCACTTCTTAACACTATGGCTAGCCGCGCACTACCCGACCGATGACGATTCATCGGAGCCCGCGCACTAGGCAGCCGAGAATTGCTGGTTGCAGCAGCCAATTAGGGCGTGCACTCGTGCACGGCAGCCAGCTGGTTGAGTGTAGCCAGAGCGCGACAACGCGAATGTATGTGGCTGCCCTCAGTCACCGGGAGAGCCAATGGGCCCAGTGCAGTTGAGCCAGTATGACCCACGTGCTAGCCCATCTGGTCGCCTCCACGCAGAAGTACGAGCCCGGGTAGGACTCTGTGCCTGCGGGCCAGTTCCCCTGAGAATCGTCCTACGGGCACTCTTAGACGATTCGCGCACCGTGCAGCGTCAGCCAATCAACTGCGCATTCCGACTGATAACCGGGGGAGTTCGGAAACGGCTTTATTTCCTATAGATTGGGGGTGGATGTTAATCTTACGGCAACCGCTCTTAAAACGACCAATCGGCTACCCGATACCGGGTGAAGAGCCCGGCAAAGGACGCCGTGGTCCGCGATATCAGTATACACCGAATCACCGCTACGTAAAGCAGAGGACCGTGTAAGCGACCTCGAACCCGTAAGCAGTCGGGAATGCGGAGAAATCTGGCCGTAACTGGAAAATAGGGCGGGAATGTCGGCCCGCTGGATGCACACCCGGTTTCTCGCTGTACGGGCGATTGCCGTAACTAGACAGTGGACTTTTTCGTCCCTAAAGGGGCGAACATATTTATTGGACGCGACCGTCAGCAGCGGCTTACGGACGCGACGCGACTGATAGTATGCACAGTCGTTTGGGAGGCGACTTGCGGATCTCTATCGGACGTCCGAAGCCTCGAGGTCACGTCCGCGACTTACGTCCGATAATGTGCACGGCTCAGTATAGACATTCATTACATTAGTCTTCTTACACCTCACGGGAGACATAACGACCAAATATCGTTAAAACTTTCTGAGGTGACGGGTTCACCCTCAGTCACCGCGCACTTCGGTCACGACTGACTGGCGGGTTAGCTGCTTAAACTGGCTGCTCAATATTTTGGCTGCAGCTGCCTGGCTGCGGCAGCTAGGCTGCCTAATGCGCGGAAGATCTAAATATGCCGCACTGATTGCTATAAGTTCACACTAGTCCATCGTCATCTTCACCGGGTACCGTCAAGAATCGTAATTGAATAGACGGAAGCGCATACGTGTAGACGTATATAGCTGCATGCATGTCTTAAGGCATTCAATAATGCATACGCAAAAGCAAGATGAAGACGAAAGCGGGGACATACTCGTACCTTACCGGTTTCGGCATTTTTCCATCAATTACGAAAATGCCGATTCGTTTTTTCGCGTCGCAACTAGTAGATAAATAATAAAGTGCTTTTGACGTTTGACGTGTCGGAGTGGCACGTTCATGTTTTGGCGATTAGTAAAGATAAGCCGGTGGAGAGCGCCGACGCAACCTCGCCTCCGGAGCCCTCCTTTCCACTTTCCTTCGGATCCGCCACAATTCGGTTCCTAATAGATTGTCATCTTATGATTCCGCGAGTTTTATCCGACCCTGATCGTCGTCTATCGGTCTATCGGTATCGGCCCGGCCGAGATTAGCTCTGTCCAATTTTTATTTTAGATTCATTATCATCTTACTTTCCCGGCCGACCCCCGACGAAAAGGGAAAGTATTGTTAACGTTCTTCTGTGTGTGTATGTATTCCTGCACGACAGCGCCCAAACGCTTGATCCGACTGCAGGCATCATTTGATCACGGCAAGAGGTCAATATGAAAATGTATGGCAGAATTTAAAAGTAAATAGTGCTGCTTGTATATGAGATATTCCACCCACCAATTCCCCAACGTAATTTCGACCCAACGAGGTAACTGTGTACCGAATTTCAAGTCTCTAAGTCCAACATTTCGGAGATGATTCTCCGGTGATGCTCGGCTCTGATGTCAGGATCAGGTAGCCAAATGGTCATTTCAAGAGCGGAATGCGACAGGTCATCCCCGCTGCTCCATTCCCCCCATTCCCGCTGCTCCATTCTCATTCAGTAATAAGTAGTGATGGGCGTGATTCTCAATTTTAAATCACGCAACAATCACGTTACTGGTATTTTTTCACGCGTGATAATAACTGCTACTCGTGATTTTCGTGATTGTACTGAAATGTACTGTGAAACGTTAAGTAACAAAGTTTCGTCAATGTGATAACTGATAACAGAAACGCGCATTATATTTGCTTAATATTTATTAGTAATTAGAAGAATTAGCGTTCAGAAAGATTATCTCTCTTGCTCTTTTGGTGCTAAGCCGAGTTCGTCTTTCTGAAATAATGTTATTTTATTGCTTTAACAAATCATGAGCAAACTCATTTACACGAACGATTACGACACGAGCGATAACAGTGTCCAAATTCATGCGACAACAGTGTCCAAATTCACGTTACGTACGAAATGAACGCGCCACTCATCAGTCATCGTCCAGCCGGCGCGGGCGTTCACCCAGAACGAACGGCAAATCACTGATCCACTGATCGCCGATCACATCAAGAATGAACGAAACCAAATGAACGGTTCAATTAGGCGCTCACCGATCATCGTTCAGTGGCGCGCCGCGCGGTCGTTCGACGGCGATCAGTGAGAACGGCCAATCACTGATCATATAATCACGCGTGATCGGTCGCGTCGTAGCGGCGCCGAGTGATGGCAACGCGGTGCTGTTCGTAGCCGTGATTCAAATAGCATGTTCTTTCAAATTCTCGTAACGCGTTCTTCGTGATTGCAAATATCACACGTTATTGTTATTGCTATTCGTGATCACACCCATTACTAGTAATAAGTGAGAGCGCACAACCGATTGGTTGGCGCCGCACAGTGCGCAAACTGTCCAGTAGCGCCGGAGGAAAATCTCCCAGGAGAAACCGGTCCACCAGCCGTGAGGCCTGGGCCGCGAGTGTCTTTACCGGGGTAGTCCCTAACTTAGGAGGCTACTGAATAGGAGCTGAATCGTGAGTTAGGCCGACCTTCGAACAAAATGGATCTTATGTCCCGAACTGCACGTAACCATTCAGTAGCCGTTTTATATACACAGTCCAAGACCGATAAAATCAGAGCATTCACGACTAAAATACGGTCTTTGACGCTGAGGTAGTCCCGGTTCTGTCTATGGCCATAAACCTTAGAAGACATAGCCATGAGAATGAAAACGAAGGCGCGTTTTCAACCCTCAAAAAATCGTTTGTAGGGAGTGTCAGTGTAAGCATACTAATATATAATAGAAGCTTAATCAATGAAGGCGACTTTTACAGCATATAAAGGCATAATTGCATAAATACGGAGATCAACTGCCCACGAATTGTACCAGCAGAAAAACCACCGATCGGTGGTATTAGCATCCAAGCTGTGCAAAACCCCACCTAATTCTCTTGCGATTTGAATCATAATCAAATCGCCTCTTCGAAGAGCATATACGCAAAAAAAACAAAAAGTAGGTCTAGATTTCTGCAAGTAGACGATAATAGAATCAGCGAGCAGTCCACCATTAATATTAGGGATGTTATTATTGATAATTTTCTTTCGACCCTGTTTCAACCAATGATGATAAAACGAGACTTTGAAAGATTTATGTTCGAACAATGCTAATTCAACTGAGTGGTTAGCCTTCCAAAATGAATGGTTATTGAATGATTATTGGTTGTCGAATGATGTTAATGATTGAAATGAATTTTATTTGCTACCGTTTGATTCGCCGATTTGATTTATTAATCGTAATATGCCACACATAAAACGAAAAATCATCATGGAGGTTGCACGGCAGTCAAAATACGCTTTTTCCAAATATAGTGTATGATACTATATGTTAATATTTCTCAACTTACAATAATAATTAATTCTACGACGCCATTTCCCAACTTCTGAACCAACCTACAACAAGCATTACAAGATTTAGAAATAGGTAACCGAAACGCCGATGACACAGCACGTTGGCAAACTTTCAATTGGTAAAGAAGGCATCGGGTCAATAGCCGTGGTAATAATTCATAAAAAAATACATTTTACATTTATTAAACAATCAATTTAACATAGCAGAATTGTTAAAAAAAATAGAAAATGAAAGAAAAGCTATTTATAAATAGAAAAAATATTTTAAATGTACGTAGAAACTTAGATTATACAGTGCATCAATGGTAGAAAGTAGTAGCTAGCCAGTACTTACTAGGTAGTAAGAATTACTAGGTAGGGTTTGTGGGGGCAAGGCTCTGCAATTTTCGGTTTTTTGAAAATTGTGGAGAATAAGAGATAGATTTTCTTTCAGTTTTAAATTGGAGTTTTAGATTAGGATTTTACCTTTATCCCCTGAAAATATCAGGCATGTTCAATCATAACTTGTAGAGAAATTTAAAATTACCTATATATTATTTTTAAAATGCAGGGGTTTCCCCGAAAAATGGGGCAAAGCCACGCACTTTCAGCATTTCACACTTTCAACATGGCGTCGTTTTCAACTATGTAAGCAAATGATGTCGAGGAACTTGACACTCGAATGTGAAGCTAAACCAGGCAATTCATCACCGTAAGTTCAATTGCGTAAAAAGCTTAAACCGTTTTGGAAAAACTCAGCTTGGAAGGATAACAAATATTACATCAAAACACGAAAAAACCGCATTTTCCAGGCTCACGTGCTACCAAAATTCTTGAGGATTGATGTGGAACTGGAAGTTGTTAGACGAGTCAGCCACCTGGCGGCTATCGAAATAATTACAAAAATTCCCTCCGAAACCCCTTGTGCGTGGATTTGCCCCGTGCGGGGCTTTACCCCCACCTACCCTTTATTTAATGCCTCATCATTTTTAATAAATCAAATGAAAAAAGTGATCTTAGGTATTATCATGTATTGTATTGAACTAGAATATTTTAGATAAAATGTAGAAATATAGTCATTATGATTATATATTTATATCATTGTATTATATAGTAAGTTATTTTCACAGACCAAGAAAAAAAAACAATAATAAACAATACTAATCACAGAAAAACAATCAAAGGCTATACATACAAAATACTAAGCAAAGTGCAAAATACTACTGTAACAATAAGAATAAGCCAATATTTTGAAGATCAAAGTAAGAGTTTAAAAACAGTAAAACTTATCAAGACAATATAAAAACATTTCCAATAAACAAAGTCGTGTAGAAAGTTAAAAATTATCAAGACATAATAAATAATATCAAGAATAATGAAACGAATAGTTTTGAAAAAAGAGGCTGAGGAAATGAGGGCCTGGTTATCTTGCAGTTAGGCGTTGGCTTCTACAGGCGAGTGGCGTAACTGGACAGCTGATTGTTTTTCCTCCCAAGCCGTCTACGCCGTCTACGTCTACGCTAGTCGTCTACGTCTACGCTATCTGACATCGTTAAAACTTCCTGAGGTGACGGGTTCGCCCGTTGTAGTTGACAGCCCTGCCCTATTAATAAAAACTCACTTTTTAAGGTATTACGATTTTTAGACAGAATATTTATTTTACCTTTAATTAGGTCATTGTAGGCCACTTGTTACTGTTACTATGGCGACAACGCTTTACGCGTCTTTATCGCCGTTCCCAATGCCATTGACTTGATCGGAAATGCGTCTATTTATTTTGAGTGAGAGTCTACAGCAACTAAAAGTTATAGGGGTTGAACCTCGCGTCTTTGCTGGTCAATTTATTTATTAACGATCTAAGCCGTCATCCCTACCATCTACGTTCAACAAGCATTGTTTTCACGCCAAGGGCGTGACAGATTGAATACGTAATAGATGTGAGATGCTAAACAAATTCCATACAAGAACAATTTTTAAAATTGACCCACAATATAGCTCTATCACTGAGGTCTGTAATGGATGTCATAAACTAAGAAAAATAATGGATTTCTTTTTATATAACGATTTTGTTATTACGTTTATATACAGATAACGACGTTTTAATGGTAATTTTGCTAAATTACAAGGCATTTTGTTGAAACTCTATTACTCAATTATATGTAATCAACATTTTCCTTACGGTTAATACGGAAACAACAGTATACCTACTGTAGTTTTAACGTAATTCATGTGTCCGACTATAACCGTACGTATACTAATAGATGCTGTCAAATTAGAAGCGAGATCCTAATGTCGTTTTAGTTATGTCGGTACGATCGGAAGATTTCCCGACCAGATCGTACATCGTACAAAAGTACATTGTACTAAAACGTTACATTATATTTCTTTTAAAAATCTGAAACGTGTTGAAATATATAGGTACCTACGACTTTTAAGAATGTAGGTAGATGCGGGTATCTACTGTCAATTTAAGTTCCCAATGGTTCCGTGCAGCTTGGGTGGGGTTGGCTCTGGAGGCGTTGGGGCAACAAAGGAGTGGAGGCCCCCTTGTTGCCCCAAGTGGAGGCAACAAGGGGTTGTTGAGGAAGAAAGATAACGGTTGAAACAAATTTGAACATTCCACTGTTTCGGATTGGAGTGAACAAATATAAATGAATATATTTTTTTTAATATTTTAAAAAATATAATCATGTTTGCACAAAGTAATGTAGGTAAAGGTAAAACAGCGAAAAAAATATTCAAGGAAAAGTTGTTTACTATTGTTTACTAGTTTACTCGTCGGAATTTGAAATATTGTTTTTCCCGAAGTCTCTATTGCGGGGGGACCTCTTTTGTGGAGGCCCCGGGGCTGTAGCCCCGTATGCCCTCCCCTAAATCCGGCCCTGTGCCCATCTCACGGGTTCAACTTATATCTGGTAGCCTCCTCGAAGAGTGGAATACCCTGTCAGGGCTCCTGTGATATTCTGCCACGGTTGTAATCCTGCACTCGAAGAAATATCGCGGATTCGGGGGCGGAACTGGGCGGAACTGGGCGGCTGGAGCACTATCTGCACTTACGGACAAAACCAAGAAAGACCCAGCTGATGAATCAGCAGAGGTTCTAGAGACGTACTTTTCCTATGACAGCGGAGGGTAGTTGTCGACCTGCCGTCCTCAATCCTTGAATCGATCCATCGGCCACACGATCCCGAGTGACCAGCAGGGTGGGCGAAGGGCGTCGCGGTCCGCAAATTATTCAAACTGAATAACCGCTTACGTCAGGTAAAGGCCGCGCAAGCGACCTCGAACCCGTGACAAGACCAGGGTATGGAGAAATCCGGTCAAATGTGGTAGTAAGGGCGTGAGGTTGGAACGCTTGTTTCACATACCAGTGGCTTGTAGAAAGGCGTCGGCTTCTTACCGGCGTGTTGGTGGATATAAACTGTGGACTGTGTTGTCCCTAAATCTCTGTGGAATCACCTCACGGCAGAAAGAACGATCTATATCGTAACAACAGCCTGAGGTGTCGAATGACACCTCAGGCTGTTGCTCCCCCCCCCCCCCATTGACAGTAGATACCTGCGAGCAGCGAGGGGGCAGCGAACTTTTAGTTACTAGTAGTTTGCCGTTTTTTTGTCAAAAACTAGAAAAACGACTGGCTGTGTAAGACGTCATCGGCCTATTAGATTGGTCTACGAGATCCTATTACAGATAACATATTACCCACATTACAGGTTTCGAAATGCCATTGATCGCACTGACACCTATCAATCAATCAATCAATCATTATTTATTGTCTTAAAAACTCTTTAAGATTACATTTGGTATTTACTATTTTAAGTAATTATAATAATAAAACACGGGACAAACTCATATATCCTATATTAGTTTGTCCTATAGTAGTCCTATAGTTTGTCCTATAGTAGTTTGTTTGATAAATAAGATTAAAAACGAATTTACCGCGTGAAGTTTGTAGCACCCGACGTCTACCCTAGACAACGGCGGCCGCAACGTCGCCGAAACGTCGGGTGCTACAAACGTCGCGCGGTAAATTCATATTTTAACTTATTTATAATGTCAACAAAACCGCGATAGTCCCCAATTTAATATATCCAATCGAATACTGTAGTATATCGATATTATTAAACCTTAGGTTGAGTCCACCCAAATATTTAAATTTATTACATTTTTATTGAGAGTCACAAAACTCGAATACGATAAAGAATGCAAAAACACATTAATAATCAATTACTTATTCCTTTGTGACTATTGAGAAATTTTATGGATTATCATTACAAAAAAAAATATAATAAAAAGAAGACTGTCATCAGCAACATATTATAATGGATTAATTACAACTATCATAAAATTGAGAAAAAAATACAGTAAATGTCGTGTTAAAAATAGCAAAAAAAAATGTTAACATTGTTAAAAAGTAAAATAAAATGTCTTGCGTAATGACATTTTATTTTACGTAAGGCATTTTGTGATACTTTTTGACCATGCTAACATTTTAGTGCTAGTGTTTATTAACGTGTTTTTGTATTCTTTATCGTATTCGAGTTTTGTGACTACATGTAAATTTGAATAAAATTGTAATACATTAAAATATTTGGTGAAGACTGATTTAAAATGTAATATATTGAGTGTACGCCAACTCCCCTTCGCCCCCTAAACCCCCCTTCAAATCCCCATTCCCCCTCAACTTTTCCTCCCATCCCCACCCCCACCTCCTCCCCCTCTACCCGATAGTGATTGTGTCAAGTGATTATGATAGCAAATGTAGTATATTTGTAGTATTTTTGTAATATATCTGTGGTATTTAAATGGCTATTTTCCAACTAGCGCGCCCCTCTGATGGACCGATTTCAAACACAATATTGTATCCTTTCATTCCTAGAACAATATCGGACGGTAATAAATATGGATAAATATTGAACTTTCTGAAATAAAACTATCTTAAACATTTTCTTTGAATACGCTCTATCATTTGAACGTGTTTTAACTTATAAACCAGAGGACTGAGTTATATTCAAGTATACTACGAAGTAAACACTATTTAAAAACTATTTGCATATGGACTGTTTACAGTGCTTACTTAACCAGGAAAGGTGGAATATTATCAGGCCCCAAGGATTTCTTGAGGATCATTTTAGAAAATGCACGATTTACCTCATTCGGAGTCGCCCGCGAAATGTCAAAGACAGGTCTTACTGTCGGTGACACGAATGCGCGCATCCACATCGATCAGGGGTTCAGTATTGCTGTATACCGTTTTAGAACGCTCTGCGAAGGCTTTCGCAATTTCTGTATCCCCTTTGAAAGTTTCGCCGTTTAATGTCGTATTGTTCGGATGGAAACAACTATTTTTAGTAGCTTGGTTTTTAAAAAATTATTCAGCATTTCTCTCTTAGATTGAAGCACACAATCGCCAAACGCTACTTGAACGCATGAACGCTTCACTTCTGCTCAACAAGCTAAATAAAAGATATACATATGCTTATCCTTTGTTGCTTTCCACTCTGCGACAATTATATTTTATTTTTATTATTTTTTTTATTTCTGTCGTTAATCACCTAGGGTAATTACGTACGTACTGCATCCGTTTTATTGGGTACCTATGCAAGGGAAACACTCGTCCACTACAAGTGGTGTAGCTACTAAGGTGCAAGGTGGTGCAGTGCACCACGGCCCACAGTTCTAGGGGGTCACAGGGGGGCTTTTGGTTGTTGGCCTAACTAAAATAATTCGCATATTTTACGATATCTTAAATTATTACAATAAATCTCAATTTTTTCAAAAACGCCACCTAGACGCAACTAGTAGTAGAACTACTTATAGAAACTCGGAAGAGAAAAAAATGGAAAAAATTACGAAAAAAAATTGTAGTGTCGTTTTTAAGGCTCCCTTCCGAGTTGACGCGACAAAAAATTTAGATATGTTTGCAATGCCACGCGCCCGCGCGCTTTCGATATATACACAAAGATGTATAGGAATACGTCCCACCGTTGGCAGTGGCCAATTGCGAATGACGATTTCGGCTTCGCGCGTCGTCTAATATAGTCGATTTGGCTTTTCAATTATAATATAATAAATTATCAAATGAATAGTTTTTATAAAGTAAAAATTAGATATAACAATAATAAAACAACTTAAGATCACTGTGTTATTTTTTATTTCACTCAAAAGTATCTTTAATAAATAGAAAAAAAATAATGTTTGGCCATAACATTTCTGGAAATTACATAATTTCAAACATTTTTCTTATATTTTTTGTATGGAAGTTCTAAAAACTGTCTTGGTACTAGGTATGTAAATAGACCATACGCTGGTGTAAATAGTATTTTTTAATATTGAGAATCATCTCTAGGATTTTCAAAAACTGAAGACAAATCTCGCTCGTTTTTATTTTTTTGGAAAACAGTAACAGAATAAAGATAATTTACAATTAATATGGAAATAATTTACCAATTTCATTTTGGCGAAATGATAGCTTAAGGACCGGGTATTTAAAATCCGGCATAATTGTATTAATTTTCTTTTTCGTGTTCTCACAACCAGGCCACAAAATTATGCTTCATATAGCTTTTGGCCGCCACGGCCGGCAAAGGGAAGAAAAAAGTTACCCAGCCTGGTCAATTTTTTGGTCAAACCGAAATCTACAGAATTTGTTACTACTCCTACTAGGTCTCAATTCCAGTGCGAGTCGTTGATGCTTCATTGATGCAGTCATTGATGCTTCGCAAATATCAAGGCGAGGTGAAAATTAAGTAAGCATGCTTCGATTTTTATTCCAGTGTGCCCAATTAATAATGATTAATTCAACCAATTGTAAATCAAACATTTTCTTTATTTCAATTCAATTAGTTTTGTTTTGATTTGAGAAGATGGGTGACGGGGGGCCAATTTTCTCTCCGCACCAGGGCCTTTGACCTCTACGCCCTACGACCTAGCTACGCCACTGTCCATTACTGAATAGAAAATGTCATAAAAAATTTCTACAGCTGATCTGTAGAAAATGCTCCAAACGCAAATCGGCCAAACGCAGCTTACTCGTGAAAGATTCAGGTGACCAGGGCCGGCCCGTCCATATAGGCAAACTAGGCAATTGCCTAGGGCGCTCGTATTTTGGGGGGCGGCGCGGCGAGGCGATACAATATTTTGTTCGAAATCAATTTGACTAGCAAACTTCTTCAATCAAAACAATCTGATCATAACTCTGCTACAAATGCTCTCCTAAAAACAAAAACCTTTCTCGAAAGCTGTAGAAGTGATTTGGGATTCGAAAAAATGCAAGAGAAATTTCAGAAGAAGTAAACATTTCCGCATCATTCGCATCAGCATCGAAGCCAGTCCGCTTAACCCCTCAGGGCCTCAAATGTGAGGCGTCCCTTAAGGGATGCCTTGGCAAAATGTATACAAAATGTATATAAATTTATATAAATATAAATATAAATGTAAATGTGCGCCGCTTTATAGTAATCCGCTCTATAGTAATGCTATAGCTCTATAGTAAACCCCGCTCTATGTAAATGTAAATGTAAATGTAAATATAAATTTATATACATTTTGCCGTAGGCAACCCGAGCTAATCGCCATTCATTTGAGGGGTTAAGAAAAAAGAAAAGACAGTTCAGTTATGAAGCGGAAGATGAGCCCTTAAGTGATGGGAAAGACTCGATGAGAGGTTTAATCAGATAAATAACATTAATCATGTTTTTGGATTTCTCTATAACGTTCATGAGATGCAGAATAAAACTTCCAAAGATGTTCTGGAACATTGTGTAAAGTTGGAAGAATCTCTTTAGTCATGGAGACTCTAAGGATGTTGATGCAACTGAGTTATGCAGCGAATTACAAGCTATTGCAAGAAGAGTACCAAATAACACTGCACCGCAAGAACTTTTAAATTATATTTGTGAAAATGGGTTACTAGATATCTTACCTAATTTAGTAACTGCAATAAGGGTGTTGCTGACACTTTCCGTGTCTGTGGCCGGTGGTGAGCGCAGTTTTTCTAAATTAAATTTAATTAAAATGTACCTATCTGCGCTCCACAATGACCCAAGAAAGACTTGTGGGGTTGTCGACTTTATCTATAGAACAAGAAATAGCTCAAACAATAGATTTAAAGGAGATCGTTTCCACTTTTGCTAAAATAAAGGCAAGGAAAATAAAACTTGCTTGATTTAATCTCTAATTAGATTTTTAAAAATTCTTATATTTCACTCCATACAGCTAAAGAAGGTGGATATATTCTCTTTTTAACCGACTTCAATAAAAGGAGGAGGTTCTCAATTCGGTTGAATGTTTTTTAAATATATTTTTTATGTTTGTTACCTCAGATCTCCGTCATTTATGAAGCGATTTGAAAAATATTTTTTTTATTTGAAAGAATATACTTTCAGAGTGGTTCCATAGAAATTTAATCAAAATTGGTTCAGTAGTTTGGTTTTAAAATCAAAATAACTGGAAAATAGATGCAAAAACTATTTGAAGTCGGTTGCATTTTTTTTTAAAAGTCTGTATTATTATATTGTTATAATTATATATAAGTAGGTAAGTCATATCTGTGCTCTAATTATTTGATTAAAAATTACACATTTGATGTTTTGTGATTTTTTTAAATGGGCGCCATACTAATCTTTTGACTAGGGCGCCAAGTTTCCTCGAGCCGGCGCTGCAGGTGACTGTCGAAAAATAAAAGAAATCAAAGCCAAACACAGAAGAACTAGTACATGCATATATTATTTCAATTTAACCATTACATAACATGTAATATTTTCTAAATACAGTTGAACTCCAATTATCCGAATCAATTGGGACCGGACCCGATTCGGATGATCGAAAACTCGGATAATTGGATTTATTCCGAAAAAAGAGTCTATTTTATTAATTATTGTATATAATTATATACATATGTTTAAATTGTAAGAAAAAACTATTTAATATAAAAATTTATTATCAATATTAATATTAATTAAATGTAAAGGCTGCACTTTTACATATTAAGCGTACTTAGAAAGTGCTGTGCATCCCCGAGGGCAAAAGCGCGCGTAGACAGAATAATTATTTTGCGAATCACAGTACGTTTCCGTCCGAAATGTTTTACGTTTTAATTTCGGATAATCAGCGATTGGGATAGTCGGAGTTCAGATAATTGGAGTTCTACTGTAGATAATTTTTTGTAAAAAAAATGTTTTATTCCCTACACTTTTCTTTTTTTATTAAAGGGGTCCACTAGCTATCGAGGACTCCCACGCAGAAAATTTTAAAAAGTTTGAGCACCGCTGCTGTATATATTTGCTTATATTGTACTGTGTATATAGGATGTTTGGCAGATAAACCGTTACAATTTTTTGGGGGATTGGGGGATCATTTGATAGCTTTTACCAGTAGACCCTATGTTCTAGAAGCCACATTATTATTTTTTTGATCTATTTTATGACCTGAAATCTATTTTAAGTAGTCATAACTGTTTTGTTTGCGATAGTAATGGCACACAATAACTTTTATTGTATTCCGCAATGCATTGTTAATGCATGCGTTGACTGAATTTTTAAAATCGGTTTCATTATTAGATGGATGTTTAGCCCTGATAAAGTATTATCTCTTATTTTGACCAAATACTGAATGTTTTCTATTAAATGTAGCCTGCCATTGGAACGGCTATAAATAACAGAACTTTTTGATATAAAGCTAAGTTCAAAATACCTTTTAGTTTTTTTTATTAATGAATTTAGAACTTGACAATTTTCACACATCTACACATTTTTAAGACTTTGGAAGCTCATAAGTCATTTTGTTGAAAGTATTTGCATCAAATAATAATTTATTTAGAATAGCAATACATTGGAGAATACAACACAAGTTACTTCCAGCGATTACTACCATAAGCAAAAAAGTTATAATGACTTAACCGCAAAATTTCGGGTAATACCAAAAAATAATGATTACAAAAAACGGTGACATCCAGGATTTTCAAAAAAAAAAAAAAAATTAAAAATAAAATTAAAAAAAAAAAAAAAAAATCGGAATCTTCTATGATAAAATTTTAACACATAAAATCCAAAGAAAAATTACAAAAATTTCTCAAAATTAATAAAAAAAAAAAAAAAAAAAAAAAAATAATTCGTTTTCTTCAAAACAATAAATAATCCCACCCATAAAATTTAAATAAAACACGCCTGAGCTAATAACGTTATAGTCAGGTTACATCAATCAGTGATACCTATCTAATGATAAAACTTAATATAAAATTTTATTTGCTTGTTAAAACATTAATTATAGTACATTAAAAAAAAAAAAAGGCACAATTTATAACGTTGACGATCCAAGGTTTCCTCCTTCTTCCTGCAGCGGCATCTTCTGGTAAGTGGCTTTGATCTTTTCGGCGGCATTCGATCCCTCCTTTATTATAGAATACTAGCATTCAAGCATTACAAGGATGGCTTTAAAATATAAATTATTGCGAAAAACTGAACTCGAATTCGAAATTGTCATTCGAGGCGGCAAGCCTGGTGACAAGGTCGAGGATAGTCGAGCTATACTTCGGGATCTCTTGAATATTACCCCGGCAACATCGTGGTCATTCATGCCGGAGAGTAAGAAGGACCTTTTGAATTCTCTGTCAGGCCTGTGACGGTATTGGCTTTTCTCGCCGGAAAAGCCAATACCGTCACAGGGTCTATGGGTGAAAGCATTAATAAATCAATGGGGAAAGAAAGCAAATCTCCTTCCCAATCCCTCAATTTTTTTGCCGGTTTTTCTGCCAAATACTCTGAATACTGTACTTAGATATTTCTAAATACTGAAACTAGTGGTTAATCATTAGGTAATTTTTTTAAAATAACAAAATTTCAACCGAGAAAGTGCATTTTTCATATGCACAATGGTCCAAAATATGCAGTTTTCGTTTTAAAATATATTTCTATAACAAAAGTTTAGACAACAACAAAATCAGAATATAATTAGTTAAATTATAAAAAGATCATAATAAATAGATGTAGGTCATTCTAATTTATATAGAAAAACGGTTGTCCGCTTTTAATTTTAGAGAAATTAGAAGCAGTTCAAATATACTTTTGATGTTTTTTTAAAATGTAGTTTATGCAAATAAATGGAAATTTCGGCATTGTAATTGTTTATTTTTGTTAAATTTACAAATTTTAGTTGGTAAAAAATGATGTACCCCTGAAATATTCCATTTTCTGTTGTTTATTACCTACATATTGATGTTTATTAAATTTTGAAATAATATGATTTTGCTGGTTTATTTGGCCATTCAGCTGTTTATCATTTGATTTAGCTACATATACGTATACCCAGGAAGCCAGAAGAGACGCTGTAACGGTCATCTACCTTCTCTCTCTCTCTCTCTCTCTCTCTCTCTCTCTTTCTACCAAAATTGATTTAACCATTGTCGAAGCTTGTCTAATTCGTATTTATTTCTTTGCAGACTAGCTCAAGTGGTTCAAATTTTGCTAGCATTTGCTATGTACGTAAGCCATGGATTAGGCAGTTACGTCGTCATTGACATTATCTGGAATCAATATTTAAGGCAGTATTTCCACAGTAAGAAAAAGCGGTTAATATTCGAGTTCATAGTGCGTACTGCAATCGTTCTTACGACATGTAAGCGTTTAAACCGAATCAACTACATCCAGCTATATTTACTCGTATTGATTTGTATCTTTTCCCTCACAGTTACGTTGGCTATCAGCGTGCCATCCTTGGGACTGTTCATTTCTCTCGACGGCGTAGTCTGCATATCGCAACTCGGACTCGTGTTCCCTGCCATTTTAGAGACGAGCACCTTTTGGTGCGGCGCTTCGACGGGACGAAAGATCGTAATGATCGTGAAAAACGGCATCATAATCGCGATCGGCGTCGCCGGCCTCGTCATCGGGACCTATACGACTATTATGGAAGGGTGACACGGTCGAATAGTTTTTGGTGTAAGGTAAGGTAGCCAAATACCGTCCCCGTCCTAATTCCGTCCCCCAGTATATCTCGAGATTTGCAACTAGAGACATCTAAACGGTCTTCGCCATTAATAACATCGCATTGAGCCAGTATGCTTCTAGGTTATACGGTGTGGTCGCGCGCGCAGTTAGCTCAGAGAAAAAATATCAAAATATTTGACAAAGATGAGAATTTTTCATATTATATTAATAGTTCTACTTACTATACTCTTGAAGGGACTCTGTACAACGATTATTTGTTATTTTAATGCAGTGATGTTTAAGATTTTAATGAATAAATGTTTTTATAATAATATTTATCAATGTGGCCGATATGTTCAGCCATATTTGAATCTTGGTTTTTCCAAATACCGTCCCCCTATATGTGCCTAATATCGTCCCGGGGATGGTATTAGGCACACATATGATAAAAAAATACAGTTTTAAATTTATGATTGTACACATGAAATTCAACAAGACTTTATTCAAATTTGCATATCTATTTACTGAAATTTATTGTTTTTATTTTATATAGATGCCTAAGAAAACGTAGGATGAAAATATGATGATCAAAGCTGTGGAAGTGGTGAGAAAAAGGAAATAGGGTACAAAAAAGCTGCAAAAATCTATTCTGTTTTAATTTTAATATATATTTAAAATATTTTTTTTATAAATTTAAAATGAATTTAAATTTAAATTTAAATATATTTTTTTTTTTTTAAATCATCCTGCAATTATTGCCACCGTTATTTTTCCGACGACAAAAAGGGTGAAAAGTGGGTCAGATGCACTAAATGCTTCCAATGGTCTCACGAAAAATGTGCCGGAGCACATTCGAGTACATTCATATGTTATTTTTGTTTAATAATTAACTGATAAAAATCTTACCCTAATATCGTCCCCGGGGACGGAATTCGGACGCTAAAATTATTACCTTCAAAATCTTGTTCTACTATATTTTTTGTGTTAGCATTATTATTATTTATGTTTGCTATATTTTTTAACTTAATTATGATAATAAACTTTATTACTCAAATATGTATTCAATTTATTTGTTATTTTTTGCCAAAATTGTAATATTTTTCTTTCAAAAACAAAAAGGGGACGGTATTTGGCTACCTTACCTTACCTATTTATTTTCTTTCAATCGTACGAACGGCGAAATAAAAGAAACATTCTTATAAAAGAGATTTTATTTCACAAAACGGGCTCGGCGGCGACGTTACATCAATAATTATATCCGCTCTTCGACTTAAACGACTAACTTAAATGGCATGGCGGGCATGGCGATTCGTCGCGCGGCGCGGATCGGACTCCGATCGGTCGCGGCGATAATTTACAAAACCGTTCCGCGGGACGATTCGAAGAGCGACAAAACGAGCGGAGAAGACCGAACGACTCGTCGGTTCCCGACCGCGCCGATCGTATAAATTCAATCTAACGGCTAATATCTTTGGTTTGGCTTTCGCGGGCGCGTTCAGAGGCGACCGGCGGCCGCTTTGGGCACGGCGCCGACGATGCGCACCGAGCTGCGGTCGCTGAACTGCGGCGGCGGCGCCAGCGGCGGCGCGTCGGCCACGCCCAGCGCCGGCTCCTCGGGCGGCGGCGGCAGCCGGGCCAGCGACACGGCGGCGCGCGCCAGCGGCCCCGGCGGCGCGCGCGTCACGCCCAGCCGCTCCGCCGCCGAGCGGCCGCCCGCCCCGCGCGGCTCGCGCCGCAGCAGGCAGGCCGCCGCCTGCCGCCGCGTCAGCGAGTTGTGCCGCTGCAGCTGCGCGGCCGCCGCGGCGCGCCCCTCGCCGCCGCCCGACACGCTCTCCGACGAGCTGTGCAGCTGCACGGGCTCCGTGGTGATGACGTCGTTGGACGACTTGACCGTCACGTTGCTGCTGAAGGACACCTTCTCCCTGGCGCGCGGCGGCTCCGCGGGCGCCGTCTCTTGCGCGCCGGCGCCGCGGGCGCGCGCCGGCGCGTCGCCCGACCGGTTGTTCAGCTCCTGGTCCGAGCTGACGCCGGACGACGAGTTGTCGCCGTCGTCGTGCGCGTCCTCGTCGCGCTCCTCGTCGCGCGCGGCAAAGTCGTTCGGGTAGGACTTGGAGCTCTTGAGGCGCGTCTTGATGTTGCGGATCTCCTCGACGGAGAACGAGTGGTGCATCGACCCGGAGCCGGAGCTGCTGCCGCTCGCGTTGCTGTTCGCGCTCGTCTCCGCCAACGTCTGCCGCGCCGGTTTCGTCGGATTTCCGGTCTCGTCTTCCGATTCGCTCATGCTGTAGTCCGGTTCGGGTATCGGCGGAGGGCCGGGGCAAGAATTCTGAAAGGAACGAGGACAAAACGTCAATCGTCTATCGTCGATCCGTCGACGCTACTTTAACCGCATCCGTTCGTACCTGTCTCGGGAGGTAAGGGCCGTTTCGAGACGATTTGAAAGGCTGGGCGTACTGAGGCTGCGCCGACCTTTGGTCTTCGGGACGCGGTGACGATTCACCGACGGACATTTGTCGCGGCAGCGTATTTGCGGGATTGTTTATCCGTAAACTTTGGGATTTGCGTACCTGTAGACGAATGTAAGATGAAATGTGAATTTTTGTAAATCAATAGTAGATAATTACTAATTACTATGTATACATTGACGACAATTGGTTCTGATTTTCTATAATACCCGTATAACAGACTTGTCGCTCGACTAGATTCATTTGTTTTATGCCCAAGTAATTAAAGGTAAATATGATATTAAAAACTGACGCAATTGGGTGTTGTTACTCATACAAATACATTTTAAGAATCCAAAATACCTACAAATCCAAAAATTTCTGAAGCGCTTCCACTAAAATATTCATTCTTTTTATTAACATCAACTCTTCAAAATGTTTGCTTCATTAAATAAACTCAAAACCCGGCCAAAAAAAGTCGGCTGCGGACGCCTCACTAGGAGAAAAAATTGTAATACAACACCACACAGCGGAGTCGAGCGCTTTTGCCATAACCCCTAAAGAAGGGCTTTTGAGTGTTGCATGGTGCCGCCCACAAATCAGTCGCTCTCAATAGTAAACGCAGGAACCAAGAACAAATTGGTCGCGCATCAAACCTGCCCAAGCAGGGCTACATACGAGACATTTATAAATTCGAAATAATTAAGGACAATCTTCCTCGATTTGGACATTTGGACTTAATTAAGGACAATTTTCCTCTGATAACTTGATTCAGTATTTACAAATAAATTTTAATCAGTTTGGTGATTATAGTTTTAACATTTTTATTTTTAATATACATTTAATTTTAAATTCGTTTAAGTGCTACTAAACATTTCATTTGTCTACCTATTAATAATCCTAAGTACTAAAAATTCAGTATTTGAATTAAAGTGAGACAATTATTCACCTTTGAAGATTTTTCTTTACTATCCCCTAAAAACCAGAAAAGTGTGAAAAACTACATTTCTGAAGTCACCTAATCGGAAGCTGAGGACACTTGAGCTGTCGACCTAGGAGCTTCAAGAACGCAATAAGCGATTTTGAGTTTACAAATGTTGAAGAACATTTTAAGGAATAACGTCTTCAAGATTTTACACTGGACGATCGTTATTGCCTTACAACCAAGAACTAATTTGTACCTAGCAGCTCGCAGCGGCATCAACCAATTTGGTTATTTAATCAACGCAAATTCCTCAGTCATAAGTCGTCCGCGTTGCCTGATTTTTAAAAACCAGTAGATATTTTAAACTACCATTAGCCGGGTATCCGATTTATGATTCCGCCACCTAAAGTAGCCGCCACCGCCTGAAGCGGTCTATAAATGCGGAGAGAATTTCATGAGTGCATCGCTGCCCAAGCCATTGCGTTGCACACACACACACACAGACAGTTGCAAAAAGACACGGGTACAAACGTCTAAATAAATTCCCGAAAAATAAATAAACAGTTAGGGTGTGATAATTTGAGAGTTAATAAGTTCATAGTCCCCTTTCTTAAGCCGATGCTGGCTGTTCTCACGCACTCTTTAATAAAACTGCGATAGTTAGTTCTGATCCAATGGAAGAAAGCATTCATTATTCCTCTTCCGAAAACATTGTTTCCTCTTTCGGCCATATCTATTAGGCCTATTTCTATCCAGCCAATATTCTCTAAAGTTTTGGAACACATTGCCTACATTGAACTTAGTTTTTCTCCGAGTACCCAAAGGTCACATAATCGCCTTTAGTCGGTCTCCGTCCAGGCCTCAGCGCTAAAACGGCTCTTGTAAAAGTTATGGACGATATTTAATGTGCTAGAAATGATAGAAAACTACTCACATTGCTCGACTTCAGTATTGCATTTAATACCGTTCGACTTCATCTCCCGTTAGAGCGGCTAAAATCTCCTAATTTCCTCTACTAACTTCTCCAATGAGGCAATAGAATGATCGGATTCATATGTCAGAGGGTGAAAGTAGCGTGTTAAAATACCCATCGTGACCGCTGCCGGTAATCCGGTCGACTACCGACGCCCCGCAGGCAGAAGTGCCGTCTCGATCTTTACGATTAGGTTTGAATTTGAAATGTGGACATACATATCCGTAGGGACGGACGGTCGGGTATAGATTGAATGAAAATATTGAGCAGCGGTGGGAATACTCACGGGCGGTCCCGGGTCGGCCTTGGCCCGGTAGGCGACGGGCGCGTCGGGGCGCGGCGCGGCGTACAGCTTGGCCGAGTCGGCCGGCCGGAAGGAGGACATGGGCGGCGCGGCGGCGGGGGGCGGCGCGGCGGCGAGGGGCGGGGGGGGCGGCGGGTGCAGCGGCGGCGGCCGCCACAGCTCGGCCAGCGCCTCGTGGCTGCGGTGCGCGCGGCGCGGCAGCGAGGCGGCCCAGGGCAGCGCCCGCGCCGCCGCCTCCGCCTCCAAGGCCAGGTCGGGCGTGCTGTGGAAGCGGCGCCGCAGCTCGCCCGAGCGCTGCCGCAGGTCGCGCGACCACGTCTGAAACGGCACGTCCGGCTGCGGTTAATCGACGCTCCACAGGGCGAGCCGTGCGGCCTTCGACATTTAGCCTGTGCGACTCGGCTCGTTTTAGCGCTCGCGTTTACGCTCCTCGATCGAAGCGATGTGACCTCTCGCTGCACCGTCTTCGAAGTACGGGTTAAACAAATCGTGTGAAAAGTTGCCTATTTCTTCATCAAATAAGCATTTAGATGCGATTACTCCATCTAAGCCACTTCCAGCTGTCGTACTCGTTTTCACACTTCCGCTCTCAGATGCGTCAGAATACTATAGGTTTTAATATACAAACTACTGTAAGCCATAGGTTAGCTATTAATGAGTTTTTGCACAATACTAGTTTGAGTATCTTACATATTTTAGAAAAAAAAACTAGAAAAAGTAAAGCGTTCAGTATCGTAAGTTTGTTTGTTTGTTTCAACTCTTTATTGTGAAATTTCACAATGGGCAGCTTTATTATCACGAGACAATCTCTTACAACCCACCCTACTATGAAGTGTTTAAATGCATGTGTGCGTGTAACATGTGTGTGATTTGTTATTGCATTCGATCGACAGAGTTAAAAATGCAATTCCGTTAATTTTATCCCAACGGTAAATGGTGAACCAGCCGGGAATCGAACCCAGACCCTTACAATGTAAGATCAGGAGATTCAACCACTATGCCACTGGGCCCGTGTATAAAATACATATAAATAGGCAAAATAATACAAATAATGATTATTTAACACAACAAATAAAAATCCTATTAATAGTAGGTAGATAAAAATGATAAAATTAATCAAAATAATCAGTTTAATCAATATGTAGCTGCTTTATAGATATTGTTGTTCAATTACTTTTACTTCATACTTTATAATCAGATGATGAACCCATGAATGCTTTTTGGCCGATTAAGCCAGTCCTAACCCGGCAAGGGAAGGCCGTTTGGCTCGTATGGCGATTCATCCACGGCCAAAGGTCAAGGAGGTCGACAGGCCCCTTACCGATACCGACTCATTGGGTAACATCATACGTCTGGGCATTATGCGGATTTTTCGGGTTCCATATTGTAGGCTCCTCTTCATATAGTTAGATAAAATCTTTAATACTCCCATTACCTAATAATAAAACTAAAATAAACAGCACAGGCTAGCATGGGTAGAAGGTGCGTTCTTTGACTTTTTCTTTGAACGCGTTCTTTTGACTTGTTTCGAAAAAGTGACAACTGACAAATAGCACAAAATTTGCCGAGCCGCACCGCGAATAACGTAACCAATACTGCCGTCGGTCATTTAACTGCACCTTTACGGTCATTGCGGCTGGCCCACCGATGGCCGTTCAGAAAACTCACCTTTCCTTTTGACCTCTTCATTTCGGCGACGCTCGCGTATACTTTGCCGCGTTTGCCCTTCGCCGGTGAGTAAGGCGGCGAACCAGCGCAGCCGTCCTGGAATGCCGACGTCGTCATCATGGCGGAACTGGGAATAAAATCAAATGTATCGTCATTGTCGTTGCTCGCAATTGAAAATCGGACGTCGACACTGAAGGACTTACTACAATACTTTGTCGTATTTATTTTTATTTATTTTAATTCTATTGTCTATGCGGGTCTCGATAACATTATATTTAAATTTAGTTGGTTTAAGTAAACGAGGTTAAAGCATTAAATGACATACTTCAGTAATTTCAGTTAAAAGATTACATACACGTAAACATTTAAAAATGAATACAGCAATTCTCACAACAATATTAATGACATGTTACGGATCCTCAAATTACTCAATTAAAAATTAATTATAAAATTAGTAAAAATAAATTACACTGAACTCTACTCTTCGCTTGATATATTTTGCTAATTGATTCCTCGCATTATTTAAAGTTAAAAATGATCCATACACAAAATTTTTTATTGCTCCCTTTGTTTATCAGATCTACCATTTTTTAAAATTATTTTTAGCAAAATTAATTAGAAAGACAAAATACTCTATATTGGTCAATAATCTATGTATACAAAAATATATGTATAAAAATATAAATACCAAAAAAACCTCACTAGATAACAAACAATGATTTTTACTGCTCAAAAATGAATTCCTAGACGTTTTATGACATTTCGAAAAAAATTGTCCTGGAGTCATTGTCTATTGATTTGAAAAATTCGTTCCATTAGATTTAGGGTTTATTACCTATAATGGAAATGGGATCAGCCCTACAAATGGACGACTGTGAAATTATTTTTCAGCCATACAATCACCAATTATTTATTTGTTAACCCCAGACAATAAAAATAATGGACTATAAAGAGAATTCATGTAACTGGACTACATTATGGAATAAGAAATTTTTTAATGCTTAACCTTTTGGAAACCAGTCTTTGCATGCAAAAATTACGCCATACCCTTTTTGCCCAATTTAGTATATAAATACTAACTATATTATTTTTATGCTTTCTCTCTTGTTACTTAATAATTAATCTAGTAAGTCTTCAACTTTGTTTTATTTTTAATTTTGTTTTTTGCCTTTTTCAAAAGTCCTCATAGATACGACGAGTATATAAAAAACGTAGGAGTAATAAGTACAATAATATACGTAGGTACGGGAGAGAAAACGGGAACTGAGGAATAAAGGAACGAGAGAATGGGGCTCTCTTACCCTCTGTTATGTCCCTGTTGCCTCTGGAAAAGGTCCTCGAGCTCGGCGGCCGTGATCCGCGAGGAGGCCGGCCGGGCGCGGATGGACGCCGTCTGCGGCGCGGCCGGCGCACCGTCCGTCTCCGACTGCGACGCGTCCGCCGGCCGCCGCAGGCACTCGACCGACGGCCACTCGCCCTCTCCGTTCTCTGAAATGCAAAAGTAACCGTGACGGAATTCGCGTTCGAAGGGGAATCGGCCGGAGACAAAGGGGAAGGGTCCATCACCTAGTCCGGCGAGCGCGGATTTGGCGCGCGCGCGGCCGACGCTAAGCGCGGTGCGCGGGTCGCGGCGCGGCGGCGCGGGCGCCGGCGAGCGCGCGCCCTTACGGGGCAGCGTGGCGAAGGGGCGCGCGACGGCCGCCGGGGGCTGCGCGCCGGCGCCGGCCGCGCCCGCGCCCGCCAGCGACGCGGCCGAGCGGCTGGCCGGCACGCCCGCGCCCGCCGCCGCGCCGCCCGCCGCGCCGCCGCTCGCCACCGACATGGACACGAGCGCGCCCGACGAGCGGATCAGCTCCACGGCCCTCTCGTGCGACGCCTGCGACACGTCCTCCCCGTTTATCTGCGGGCGAACGCAGAGCTATTAATCCGCGCCGCGCCGCACCCCCCGCCCGTTCCGCCGCAAAACTCACCGCAATGAGGAAGTCGCCTTTCTTGAGGCCGGCGGTGTCGGCGGCGCCGCCGCGGTCCACGTCGTCCAGGTACTGCAGGCCGGGGCAGCGCTCCGACGGCTGCAGCTCCATGAGCGGCGACGTCGCCTTCGCGCCCCGCAGCACGAAGCCGAAGCCCCGACGGCCGCGATGCAAAACCACCGTGCGGCATTCCAAAGCGCGATTGCTGCAAAAAAAAAAACAGTTTATCCTAACGAAACTGGCAGTTAGGGGGCGAGGCTGCCCGCTGTCACCTTTCTGATGCCTCGCCGTGAGGCGTTGGCCTCTAACGGGCTCGTTGGACGAGCTAGACTTAGATTGTCTCGTCTCTAAGTCTTTTACTTCATCTCATATTCTCATATAGAAAGAACGGTCACATATTCTGCAATGATGTCCTGAAAAAGGTGCAGTGAAGAGTAACCGAAACGCCAGTGGGCCTGAAGAACAGGAATTATGAAGATTGCTTGGAATTGACTAGTCTCAAACAAAGAAGACAAAGAGGGTACCCTATTGAGATATATAAAATTCTCACAAACTATTAAGATGTTTCTGAGCTAAGAATAATTACAAATTTAACGTCAACACAAATCTTTAGGTCACGGCAAAAAACTCAACGGTGCAAAATTTAAATCTAATCCTTTTAAGAACATGAGGTGGACATGAGGAATAAACTACCATTTAAAGCGATCAGTGCGAGCTATCTCAATCAATTTAAAAACAGGCTCGATTTGTACCTAAATATTTGTTAATATTGTTTATGACTAGAGGCTGTGTAGTTCTTCAGCAATAAAAGCAGTCAAGCAATAAAAAGGTCCTGGAATAACAATTACTGATGACCTTAACTTGGAGAAACACATAATTGCTGTTGCTAAAAGAGCCAACTCTACTCTCTATCTAATAAGGAAGGCTTTCCAACATCTGTTCAATACAGGTTTTTATCAAGATTTACAAGGCATATGTGAGACCTATTCTTGAGTATGGCTATCGGCTCTGGAACCCCTACTTATGCAAAGATGTAGATGTCCCGGAAAAGATGCAGCGAAGGGTAACCAAAATGCTAATGGGCCTGAAGAATAGGAATTATAAAGATCGCTTGGAATTACTTGGACTTACTACTCTCAAACAAAGAAGACAAAGAGGCGACCCGATTGAGACATATACAATTCTAACACATTATTACGATGTACCTGGACTGAAGAATATTGACAAATTCAACGTCAACACAAATCCTCTAGGTCACAATAAAAAACTCAACTGTACAAAATTTAAATCCAATCCTCTTTAGGCGACTACCTCTCTCAAATAGTGATAAACTGACATTTTGCGATCAAATTTATGGGCCTCCCTCATGCATTTAACTATTATAAAAAATATGAATCTTGTAGCAAATTTCGTAATATTTTGTTCTACGATGCAGAATTTCATTATTTTGATTTAATTCCTAATCAAAATAAATAAAATATGAAGTCATCACTTTTTTGTAAATTACATTTTTCTTGGCATCTACAAAGTCAAACAACTTGAAACTATATTGGTAACATGTACCAAGCAAATGCTTAAAATTTAACATCATAATATTTTGCATTTCTTAAAAAAAACCATTATAATCTTTCAAAAAACCAAAAAACATATTATTTGTCGCCCGCTAATTCAGCAAAACTGTACGACTGCCCAAGCAATTCTATGCTTTATGTCTATGGTCACCCGCTGGTGATTCGCTTGGCAGAGTCAGTCCGTCCGCGGTTGTTTACCCGAACGGTATTGCTCTGGGATCTGCGTCGCTCGTTTTTACATTTCCATAGCGATCTATCGGACACAAATATTGTGCTAAAAAGTGCCAACTTAGTTAATCACTCAACATGGGGAGGAAATATCCATTATCATCCAAGAACGCTTTTAAAAAATATATAAAACGGCTGACAGAACTGAAAAGGTAGGTTTCATAGACGCAAATTTCAATAATTACAATCGATTGGCTATCGAGCGGTAGCCATGTTGCGAGCGGCCAGGGACTCTAAATTGGCGGCCCGACATGAAACGATCAATGACATTTTTTACTTCAGTGCTATAAAAACTTGTTTTTTAATATATTTTTAGGGAAAGGACGGCTCAAATGTTTGACCGTCCACCAGTTACCTATAATGATACACTGGTACATCAACATGCAACGGTGAGTGAATAACCTTAGGATTTGGATTACCTTTACCTTCGTGCTTATTCTATCTTCCGTATAGCAAATGCATAAAATGTAGGTCCTTGATCTACACATTAATTAAATCCAGTTTAGGTTTGTACACTTGACTGCTTACATTTTTCCTGATGAATAATACTTAGTTTCCCCTCTAGAAATTAAAACATGAAGTACGTAGGTATTACAAAAGGGTGTACCTATGTATATAGGATTAAATTAACCGCAAAGTACCGATCTAAATGTAATCTGACCTTAATACGTATTTTGTAGGTATTTGACTTAGTCAATAGATGTCCGTTTGCGTAAATGATAGTTTTCGTTATGGCTTTTGACGTGGTCACCCAAATAGTATACACACAAAAAAAAAATAACGATGTTTGAAAAAATAGTATACACGCCTGTTTGAAATACCCCCCCTCCCCCTTTCCATATATGTATGTTCAGCGACTTTTAATAGTTTCGGCGTTGTTTATTATTCAAATTCTCTAATTTTCACTATTTTTACATAATTACCATTTTTTTCGTATGGTGTACTAGTAATATTATAGAGGAAATGATTTTTGTCGACTTTAATTTATAGAGAAACGATACCAAACTCGACGTAGATAATAATGAGCAAACCCGAATGTGACACAGCGGCCATCTAGAAAATCTTCTAACCCCTCCATGCCATTTACTTGCTACGTACGTTTCGACAGCAGCCCATAGCATAAATTGTATCAGATCTAAAATTCAATCCGTGTCTTTCGGATTTTACACATACTCTTATACTGTTGGTGTTCGCTCTGTCAGTATGACAAGTTAAGGGTGCCGAGAAATAAGAAAAGAGCTTTTAAAAATATTTGTCTGACGTCAAACTGCTGGGGATCAAATTATTTTCTAACCCTAGGCGTTTTTTCTTTAAACATGTTTTATTAGATATCAGACGTATATGCATTCACGCATAAATCGATATCGACCCCATTGCAAATTTTGACCATGATTTTTTTTAAATTAGGTAGGTATATATTGTGTTTTCAGTCCTCTGGTATGGCAGATCTCGAGATCACGGGTATGGATAAGATATTGAAGGATGACTACAATATAGAGGTAAGTCTTTAAGGTTAGTTTGATTGACTTAATATCAGAAGAAGTTTTATTCTTAGAAGCATTTCAATTATTATAATTTATTAAACATTTTCCGCAGGTGGGTAATAATAATACGAGTACGAAGACCCCCGAGAAAGTGGAAGGAAGGCGAATTATTGACTTCAGTTATTTATTTAACGAGTTAAAAATTATAAGCAACCATGGTCCATTCGCGTGTAACTTGAGTAACTTAGAAGTTGTTTCCGAAAAGCGAACAGGTTTAAAATCTAAATTTCACTTTAAATGCAATATGTGCCGAAAAAGTTTTATTATTCATTCAGAGCCGGAAAACGTTCACTTTGATTTAAATTATAGTGCCATTTCTGGAATAACGGCAATAGGTAGTGGTTTTTCCCATTTAGAACAGTTTTTATCTGCCATGGAAGTGCCATGCATGACCCAGTCATATTATTTAAAAAGTCAACGAAGCATTTTTAACACATGGCAAGACACAGCCATTGAATGTATGGAAAATACGGCAGCACGGGAAAGGGATGCGGCAATAAAAGAAGGCAGGGTCGATAAAAACGGCACCGCAATGATTGATGTTGCTGCAGATGGCTGTTTGAGTAGACGGTCGTATGGTAAGAACTATTCTGCGTTGTCGGGGGCTGCAGCCATTGTAGGTAAGAAGTTCGGTGAAGTTCTATTTATGGCTGTAAGAAATAAATACTGTTGCATTTGTGCTAGATATGAAAAAAAAAAAACTTCCAGTTCCCGCACACCAGTGCTTTAAAAATTATGCTGGAAGTAGTACTAGTATGGAAGCCGATATCTTAGTAGAGGACTTCAAAAGATCTATAGATATGCATGGTGTCATATACGCGAGAGTTATTTCAGACGGAGACTCGAGCAGTTACAATAGAATATTGCAATCCCGTCCTTATCCTTCACATACTGTGGAAAAAATAGAATGTAAGAATCACATCTTACGTAATTTTTGTAACAAATTACGACTTGCCGCAACAGATACAAAATATAAATTACAAAGCAGAAAAGAGTTGAAAACTGAGAGAATATTGTCTATGCGTAAAGTAATATGTAATGCTATTAAATATAATAAAGCTCAAGATAATCCACTGACTGAAAATATAGATAATTTGTATACCGACATAATGAATGCACCGTTACATAGTTTCGAAAATCATAAAAACTGTAAAGTTTATTACTGCTCTAATTTATTGACAGCTCCTCAAGATAAAAATATAGATATTATGCTTACGATTAAAAACGAACCTATCTGGCAGAGAATTGATTTTATTACGTCATCAGTAGCAGTTCACGCTAGAAGTTTAATTCACGACGTAGATAGCAATGTAGTCGAGCGATTTAATGGTATTATTGCTAAGTTCATTGGTGGGAAAAGAATTAATTATTCATTAAGACAGTCGTATGAAGGTCGATGCCATGCCGCTGTAGTATCTTTTAATACGGGAATGCCATTAAGTAAACTGCAAAAAAAGATTTTAGGCCGAAGTCCCACGGGAAGATTAAAGCGTATGGAATCTAGGAGGCTTAAAAGACTTTCAACTTCAAAAAAATATTTCTTCGTATTCCACTGCCGATTATGGAGAACATTGTAGCAAACCAGATTTGCCATTTGAAGTATTTGAAAGACGCCAAACAGCATTCTTGGATAACCTAGAAGAAAACAAACGAAACCGAGAAGAAATAGAAAAGCGTACTATTTTACAGGGTGACAGTAGCGAATGGTTAGAATTACGTAGAAGTATATTAACAGCTTCTAATTTTGGCAAAGTGGTTAAAAAATTGGAACATACAAGTTGTAGCAACTTTGTAAAATCAATGCTATATCCCAAGAGCTTGTCCCATGTACCATCGATATGTCATGGTAAAGAACATGAAAAAATAGCATTGTTACAATTGAGTATTCAAGAGGGAATTGATATTCAACCATGCGGGTTATTTATTGATGCAAATATACCTTACTTAGGAGCAACACCGGATGGAATATCGGAAGATAATTTAATAGTCGAGGTAAAGTGTCCTATAGCTGCTTTTAAAATGGGAATAGATGAATCAATTCGATTAAAAAAGGTATCCTTTTGGCAATATAAAGAGAATACATTAGAAATCAATAAAAAACACCATTGGTATATACAAGTTCAGGGTCAGTTACATATTACAATGAGAGATATGTGTCTTTTCGCCGTTTGGTCTGGGAAAGGTATACCTCTGAAAACGGAATATATAAAAAGAGACATTTTTTTTTGGGAAGATGTTATGGAAGAGAAACTTAAAAGATTCTACGTGGAATGTTTGTTACCAGAATTGGTAGATCCGAGAATTCCAAGAAATCAAAAAATTAGAGAACCCGTTTACATTTTAGAAGTTATCAAATTAAAGGAATCTACAAAACGTTCACTGCAATCTTTTCCAATAACTTCTACAAAAAATAGACGGCTATCATTTTCCGCTGATCCAGACAGTGATATAAATACGAATAAAGAAAATGACGCTACAAATAGTAATACTAATATACAAAGTGGCATAATGGACAAAGCAACAGTAATTCCATTCGATCATTACTAGTTAAGGCGACGTACTACATAGAAAATAAACCGTATCTGAATTTTTAGGCCCCGTCTACTTACCTCTCCCTTCGCGGCGGGGCAGGTAATAATTATTTTGACTCATCTCGCAGATTCAGATTGACAGATGTCCGCTTGACAGGTGACAATTGGAGAAATGCCTTCAACTGTTTTGAATAAAGTTTTCCAAGGGCTTTTAAATGACATAAATCGCAATTCATGTTCCGCTTTAGTATTTTTTTGATAATGATAATGACAGTTTTTGATAGTATTTTTTCCCAGTGTCCCATTTCATGTAAAACTTAACCCATTATAGATCCAATATCCTTTCTTCCAAGTGTTACTTATTTACAGAGAACCGTCGAAGGCATCCATCTTAAGCAATCGCATAAATATTTTACGCAATGCCAGATACTAATGTATATTACTGGTATGACTATTTGTCATTTGTATGTATATTCTCCTTGTGGCAGTTGCCTAGTAAATGTATACAGAGATGATAACTTCATACAAACCTCTCTGACTAAATTAGAATCATTCTACTTTAATTGGCTACTACATCAGTGTTATGTAAATTATAGCAATGTTTAGATTAAGGTTCATTTAATATCTATAGGTTCATGTTTAGGTATTTCATTACATAAAGGATTTATTGTTGGATTAAGTACTTGTTTTCTGCCTGTCTTTTTTCTTTCTGTTTCATGTATTCGATCCATGGGAACGTCGGGGACTTAAATCAAAATCAAAATTGAACTTGACGGAAAAAGTGGTCACTGGTTTTCTTTGGCTTTCTTTCTAGTTGATATTACTTATAGAATTGCCGGAAAGAATAATTATATAAAATATAATGTATAATTATTGCCTGTAAATACACTGAATAAAAACTAAACTGAACTGGAAGTACGATTTATTTTATTTAGTTTTTTGAACATATGTACTTATTTATCATATATATCATTCACACATATCATACATATACTGTTATTTTACTGGGCAATTCGGTTTATGGCGCTTATACCCTATTACCTTTTAACCTTCGATATGTTAATAAATTGCAAAACTTGCCTAAATATTCTTATTCTGATAATATGACCAATAAACATGACCTACCGATTTAAATTATTTTTTTTAATGTGAAAAACTACTTTTTGTGACTTAAATATAAAAGTTAGACATATGCTGTCGCTGACTTTTTTGTAGGCATTATCAAGCTCTACAACTTTTTCCTAGAACTTAATCATATATCTCTCATCGTTAAGGCAGCGTTAGTTAGAAACCTTTTCGTTCGACCGTTTTTTCCGACTTATTTTGGAAATCCGACTACCACGAAAAAGTCTTTACATTTTCGGATTAATATACAGCCTATGACACTCACAAATAACGTGGCTTTCTATTGGTAAAAGAATTTTCAAAATCGGTTCAGTAAATCCAGAGATTACTTCCTACAACGTCACAAACTTTACCTCTTTATAATATTAGTATCTAGACGACACGGTCGCGGTTACATGTCGAATTATCTCTTTAACTATATATGCAGTAAAAGGAAAAAGTGTTTTGTTTTAAACACTTAAGACGATAAATTTACCTATTTTGATAATAATTCATAATTGTTGATAATATGACCAATAAACATGTTAAAAAGAGTTTCAGATTTTACTGTGTATAAAGGTCTATGAAGTAAAACATCACGTCTATATCGCGTGTCGTCTTAAATGAATCGTTCAATAGCTGTCACTTAAAAACACCAGGAATACATCTAATTACAAAGTAAATATTCCCATTATGTCTTGGCAAAGGTCACTGTGTCTTCATTTGAGCACAAAAGTAAAATTTTCTGCCTGAAGAAGAAGCCGACCGCGATCTTTAGTTGCGAGCGCATGTCCCAATTGCGACGTCACATGTCGCATACGCGCCGTGCGCGACGACAGCGCTAATTTTACGCGGTGGTCGCGCGCAATCAAGTAGTTATAACCGTGTACTCATAGAGGGCGCTAAAAATTACCCCTACCGTAATCGTACCCCGCTTCATTCCCGCTTACCTCACCCCTCGCCTGTCTCAAGCGAAAGTTGAATTTGATTTAGCCAATAGCGTCACCCTTGGAGTAAATGGGTATTTTCATGGATGCATCTGTCTCTTTTGCAGGATTTTCGGCAACATCGACCTTAAATTACTATAACTACGAAACTACTACACCAATCATAAAAAGAACAACTGCACAATGATTGCATTGAAATTTCGAATATAGAATATTGAAATATCATTTTGTAAAACAATTAGATAATTATGAATAAATATGAGAACGTCAAAGAAGTGAAAAAAACGCAGAACCAGATCTGGTCGTATCATACTCAACGGATAATTGTTTCAGAACCAGATTTGGTCGTATCATACTCAAGGGGTTAAGAACGTTCTGCAAAATAGAGCGGTGGACATGTGGAATAAACTACCATTTGAAGTGTCTGTCGATCAATTTGAAAACAGATTCGATTTGTACCTAAAAACTTGTTAATATTGTTTATATTATATTGTTAATATTGTTTAGCTTTACAAGATCTGATATGGACGTATCGGCAAAGCTGCCTGTCCGAAATAAGTAATGATCATAATATTATTACCTTGTATGATGATGCAGTATTTGATTTAGTCAAAGAAATGTGATAAAAGCAACTTACGTTTTCTTAAGCCTGGGTGCGGTGGCACTGTAGTTCTTGGTGGCGATCTCCCGCCTGCCGGCCACCCGGGGGCTGGCGCCGGGGGGAGCGTGGGGGCCGGGGGGGCCGGGGGGGCCGGGGGGGCCAGTGAGGCCGCTGGGGGCAGAGGACACGGGCAGCACCGGCACGGCCCCCGCGTGCCTCAGCCGCACCTCGTGGACGCAGCTGGGCGGAAACAAGCCCGAAACATTGCTCCCTCTTATTTGACCCTCCAGCAAGCCACAATCCGATGCCCCGGTTACTGTAACATTATTACGCAATTATGACCATCTCCAAGAAACCTGTATTCTTAGCATTATTTTTTAAATAAGCCACTTGGTAGGCATACCTACTCTTCGTATAGTCAAATTGATTTTACTCGATTATATGGTATACCTTATGTGATATTATTCATTTTTGACAGGATGATTTTTTTTTATTATAAAAACAATTAATAATTAAATTTATAATAAAAATACAAAATACATATTTTTTAAATCAGATGCTAAAATACCTAAGTAAATATAATCAAAAATACAAATATTTATAATAGAAAAACGAATAGTCAGTTATAAGATAATCAAATTAAAAATATATAATTACAATACCAATGATGAAATGGAAATAGTTTATACAAATTTTAATTTTATAATCCATCTTATAGTATAAAAAATGACTGGGTTTAAAAATATTGAGTAGATTTAGTAACAGGAAATAGTAAAAAAAAATGTAATATAAATTATCAATAAAGACTAGATAGATAGATAGAAATTCTTTATTGTACATTTCAATATAAAACATACAAAAGGCGGACTTACTGAAATTATATACAAACATACAAAAGGCATATCAGAAAATTTAACACTGTCAAAGTCCCTAATAGAATAAATTGGGTTTTTAATAAGAATCTCCTGGACCGTTTTCTTAAATTATACGTCTCAGAGACGCCTGACGTAGGCGTAGGCTTTACATACGCATATAATGGCTCTACCAACAGCAAGACTCATGCAACAATGTACTTATATCAAGAGCGGAGCTGAAGGGCACCGAAACTTCTAAATAGAAAAATTTATCTCCGTTAGTTTTACGTTTATTTATAACTATGCATTAACCTCTCAGGCCCCGATTGGCCGATATCGGCAACAAAACGATTCAGCGTGACTGCCCGGTTTTAATTTTATTTTAATTTAATTTGTTTTATTTTATTATGTTTCATTATGTTAATATGTTTCATTTTAATTATGGGTACAGTGGTTTGTCAGTAATTAATGTTTTGGTGAGACAGTGTCGTAATTCAATTTTTTTTCCTAATTTTTACTAATTTTTTTTGGGACAGCAACTTGTCAATCGGCTGAGGGGCCGAGGCCTGAAGGGTTAAGCTGTGTTAGTTACAAACTATTTTAAATATACGCTAGCACCGGTGCACAGTAAAGTAGGAATTAATGCATTTTTGTCACTAAAATAATTTTAGACAGGTCTCAGAAAACACAATAATACTTGAAATTGACTATTCTATTTTGTTTTTAATGTGTATATAGATATAAATGGAGCTCCCATGGAATTCAGCGACCGGAATCAGACCCATCATAATATTATTATTCCACTTCTTAGGTGTGAGCGGTGGACTTCAGACTAACAACCGACTGTAGTAGGTTTAGGACAGCTGTCTTGCCACATGTAAATGTCCACCTTACCACCCATTCACTCCCCCTTCGAACCCATAGGATTTGAGATGCGGAAATTGAAGTTAAAGATATTTTTTCTGAGAAGGAGTTGATTATTTTACTGGAGAGACCAAGCTTCTTTTGCAAAAGAGAGCACTACGCAGCATGTATCAGGTAACGACTAGGACCTCATGCAAAGAATATTTCAGCAAGGCAAGGGTAATGACTATGTATTCGGCGTTCGTATACCAGTGTTTAATGTATTCTAGACAGCACCTCGCAGAAACTGCAATTAATGCAGACATTCACTCGCATCATACCCGCGGTAGCTCCCTTTTATGCGTACCCCGAATACGACTAGCAAAAGTACAGAAAAAGCTACTTGTACCTTAGCATTAAATTCTATAATCTACTCCCTACAGAATTTAAACAGCTGGAGGACATAAAATTAAAAAAAAACATCAAGGAGATGCTGATAGGCCACAGTTTCTATAATCTGGCCGAATTTGAGGGCCATGATTTTTGAAACATTGTGCCCATTTAAATTACTTAAAAAAGATGAGCCTTATTGTCTGATTATTTTATATGGTCTTATATCTGTACTTTTACATATTGTGGCGGAAATTGGCGGTGGATTGTTTTGTCCAAGTCTTCTGCGTTCACTTCACGGGAGAGAGAACGACTAATCGTTAAAACTTCCTGAGGTGACGGGTTCGCCCGTTGTAGTTGACAACTCTATTAATTATGTACTTTTAGTTTAAAATGCACAACGTAGCTTTAATTTGATTATTTAACATTTTACTGACAATTTGACTATTACGATGAATAATTTTACTACGTATCTTTTCGAATTACTAACTACTTCAAATATTAGGCTTCTATTTTGATTATTTATATTTATAGTTTGATAATCTAGTAGTTAATTCTTGACTACCTATGTATGTTCAGTAAAGAATAGTAACGAGACTTACTACCTAACCCAATTATTTTGACGCGTCCAGGAGCGAGCGGTCTTTAGCCGTCAATTGGACACGACGAAAATGTAATGTAATATTTTTATAGAGATGTAGCAAAGATTTGGCTGGCAAGCCACAAACGCCAACTTTGGCCATGTGAGGGTGAACAGTGAAGCCGTTCCAGGTAAAGGCATTTGCGAGATCGTGGTATTTATTTAATTTGTACTCATGGTCTTTTGGGATATTTTATTTCTTTGGGCAGTACAATGAACAGCAGTGAAAGAAGACTATATGATTATCATTGACACTATGAAAGAATATTGGTTTGGAAGAGATTAACTATTTAACCCGAACAATGTCCCGATAAAGAAGGTAGTTATTTATAATAAATAAATACAAACGGAGCTGCCATGGAATTCACCGACCGGAGTCGGGCCCATCATAATACTATTTTTTTTACACTTCTGGGGGGTGAGCAGTGGATTCCGGACTTACGAACCGGCTGTGGTAGGTTTAGGACAGCTGTCTTGCCACATGTGAGCGTTCACCTTGCCACCCATTCACTCCCCCTTCGAAGCCATAGAATTTGAGATGCGCAAATCGCAGTTTTAGATAATTTTTCTAAGAAAGAGTTGATTATTTTTCTGGAAAGGCCAAGATCTTTAAAGAGGTGAAATAGAGATTTAGCTGGCAGGCCACGAGCGCCAACTTCCACCGCGTGAAGGTGAACAGTGAAGCCGTTCCGGGTTACGGCATTTGCAAGATCATGGTATTTATTTAATTTGTACTCGTGGTCTTTTGGGATATTTGATTCCCATGGAACAGTTAATTCTACAATAAGAGCCACCTTCCGAGATAGAGAGTAAAGAGTTATATCTGGACGGAGGGCTGTGCATCCGAGACTTTCAGGGAATTTATACTGCTTAGAGACCGAATCAACCTCCAGAATCCAATCTGTAGCTTTCTCGATTATTGAGAAAGGTTTTGTAGTTAAATGTTTTTTGCCTTTAGAGCCATCCCGCACAAACTGTATTGGGGGTTTGGAGGATACTGTCAAACCCTTGTTGGCACGAGCCACTGAGAGACTAATTACCTCGCGAATAACAGCGAGAACTTTGTCATGGCGGTAAGTGTACCGTCCTTGATCTAAGGCCACCTTGCAGCCAGCTAGAATGTGTCTAGCTGTGCAAGGGGTATTGCTACAGAGGGGACAAGAACTATCCTCGGCAAAGCTCCAACGAGCGAGGTTACTGGGGTCTGGAAGTGTATGCTGAAAGGCATTCAAATAAAATTTCAGCATCTCTGGCGTCCAGTCATAGAGCATTACCTTCCAGTGCATTGGAGGCGGAATGCAAAAGTCACCAATTGTTGTCCAATCATTCTGGCATTGAAGGCCAATAGCATGAGCCATACTCTTGCTGTCGTAATCTCCCCGCAAAAGAGACTTCTTCAAGTCCACGTCGCTCGTGGTTGTACTGCCATACCCCAGACCAGTGCCATTCTGGCTGATTCCAGTAAGGAACCTTTTGTGGAAGTCTACGCGGGCTTGTAGTTCATTTGAATCACTACAGCCACTTATTACGTGCTTCGATATTGCCGGATCTTTGGAATTGCACAGAATCGAATTTTTGGTTATTCTGGAGTTGGCGTAGAGCAGAGAGGGCAGTTTAAGCGCTAGCCCAAAATTTTGTTTGGACCTGAAGAGAGTCGAGGGGTCAGCTGGTTTGGCTAAGGACAGCCAGGATTTTAAACTAGCTGTCACCAGTGCATCTAGACGGGACAGTTGGGTTTTGGTAAAATCGTAAATAAGAAAGGGCCATGACAAATGTGACGTTAGATAATTGTCATAGATCCAGGCCTTACGAGGGCCAGAAATTAGCAAGGCATCTATTTTCGCCAGGCAACTTTTGAAATGCTCTATAACATGATCGCCCGAGACGTCTTTTCCCTGATGGGTGATTTTTCTGCCGAGGAATTTGAAATGATTGTTTGGGTCTATAAGGGAGATATTAGAGCCCTTATAGACCAATTTGGGGTCATAGGATGTAAACTTTGTGCCCATGCGGGCGAGTCCAAGGCAAAAACATTTGGAGGGCTTCACTTTTATACAGCCTGACCAGTCGCAGAAAAGCTCCACTTTCTGTAATAGCAGGGAAAGCTGCTTGGGGCTTCTGGTGATGAAAGTTAGGTCGTCGGCAAAAGCGAGGCACGACGAGGTGTATTGGCCGTCTGTTTTAAAACGGTAGCCCCACTTCCTGTCAAACTGGCTCAGGCTTTCCAGAAGTATATTAAAAACTATATTAAAGATCGTCGGGGAGAGGCAACAGCCCTGAAATAGTCCAATTGAATATGGTATAGAGCGGGTAGTCCATTCTTGCGTTTTAACATGGAAAGTCAGACAGTTGTAGTAGGAGGCTACAATGTCACGCACGACTGGTGGGAAGTTGTACCAGCGGAGTGCAAAGTGGAGGAGACTGTGTCGGACTGACCCAAAGGCATTCTCTAGGTCGAGCCAGCATACATTGATTTGGCGTTCGTGCTGTCTCGCATCCTTGATGGCAGCAGCCAGGAGAGAGTTGTGCTCGAGGCAGCCCGAGACGCCGCGCATGAAGCCTTTTTGAACTGATACTCCAAGGTACTCATTCCGGTGCATGAATTCGCTCATCCTCGTGTGGACTATGCTAAAAAAGATTTTGGCCACAGTGTCTGTGAGAGCAATGGGCCGAGCGTCCTTTGGTCCGGTGCAAACTGGGACCTTCGGAATTAAGATGACTGTCGCTCGGCCAAAATTCTGTGGGACTACACCGCTATTCCATATATTTCGGAAGATGGATCCTAAATATTGCAGAAGGCAGGGGCATTTTTTGTATACTAAATAGGGAATACCATCGGGACCCGGAGTAGAGCCCGACGGCTTCCTCTTTACTTGATTAAGAATCTCATCTAGTGATGGAGGTTGAGAAGCAAAAGCTACCGTAGGCAGGGGCGGAGGTGTAATGCCCGGCGGAGGGCTGTAATTATGGAGCCGCATTGGGTCCTCATACGTGGTCGAAAAGTATTCCGTGGCCATATCTTCCGGGATTTGGATTTTTCCCTTGGCGGCAGACAAAACCGTTTTGCTGTAGTTAAAACGGTTTTTGTCGAACCGGGCTTCCTCTTTGGATTTGAGAAATGCTGCCTTGCGCTTGTCGTTTTGCGTTGCTACGCTCTGTATGAGTTTTAGTATAGAGCGGTACGCGCGCGAGAAGTTGTGGCAGAGGGCTTTATCCCCGGCTTTCTTGGCTTCACGTAACTGGCGACGAAGTAGCCGCTTTTGCCTACGGAGCTTTGCCTTAAATGCGTTTTCTCTGTGAACCGGGTCGACATGGGTAGATTTTGGGTAAACACCCGAGAAGTATTCATGGACCGCCACCTGGAAGGATGACAGCTGGACGCTGGCAGGGGCATTACGGTTCACAGAGTGGTCAAGAATAGAAGTTAAATTATTATTATGAAATTCCCAGTCCTCTTTCGCAAGTGAAGGGAATTTTAGAGGAGGGAAGGATACGATTTGCGCGGGTAGAGGAGACCGGTCGGGTGACAAACTGCGGGCAGATGTGGAGTCAAGGGACATGTGAGGTTCAACTCTGTCCGTGACTCCTTGCGACGGTTTAAGACACTGACGTGCAGCGTCGCTATCATCGTGCCCAGCAATGTGTTTATTTAACCATGCTAATCGTTTATATTGTTTCCCGCAGATAGGGCAAGCAAGGTCCGGTGTCGTTTTAGCCGTGTCGTTGTTTGGGGTTTCTACTGGGGTAGCGGGAATTCTCCCCCCCTGATAGGCCGCTTGGGGGCATATTTCCTTTTTTTTCTTTTTTGCTTTATAAATAATCGGGTCTGGCTTGCAAGGCCATCGACCCGATGCGTTCTTTCACGCCGTCCACCGTCTCTCCGGCTGTCACAACTCTTTCGTTGTTGTCATCCTGATGATCAGGGGGTTTACAATAAATACAAACGGAGCTGCCATGGAATTCACCGACCGGAGTCGGGCCCATCATAATACTATTTTTTTTACACTTCTGGGGGGTGAGCAGTGGATTCCGGACTTACGAACCGGCTGTGGTAGGTTTAGGACAGCTGTCTTGCCACATGTGAGCGTTCACCTTGCCACCCATTCACTCCCCCTTCGAAGCCATAGAATTTGAGATGCGCAAATCGCAGTTTTAGATAATTTTTCTAAGAAAGAGTTGATTATTTTTCTGGAAAGGCCAAGATCTTTAAAGAGGTGAAATAGAGATTTAGCTGGCAGGCCACGAGCGCCAACTTCCACCGCGTGAAGGTGAACAGTGAAGCCGTTCCGGGTTACGGCATTTGCAAGATCATGGTATTTATTTAATTTGTACTCGTGGTCTTTTGGGATATTTGATTCCCATGGAACAGTTAATTCTACAATAAGAGCCACCTTCCGAGATAGAGAGTAAAGAGTTATATCTGGACGGAGGGCTGTGCATCCGAGACTTTCAGGGAATTTATACTGCTTAGAGACCGAATCAACCTCCAGAATCCAATCTGTAGCTTTCTCGATTATTGAGAAAGGTTTTGTAGTTAAATGTTTTTTGCCTTTAGAGCCATCCCGCACAAACTGTATTGGGGGTTTGGAGGATACTGTCAAACCCTTGTTGGCACGAGCCACTGAGAGACTAACCCTTTAGTGTGGCGAAAGACTGGCACACCGATGCGCTAGGAAACACTGTACAGGTAAAAAAAATAGGGTTTTACATTTTGAGAATTGCATTAAAACAAACTTTTTCAAAACAAAGAAACTTGTTCTAGTTTTTTGGTACCTTACATATTCAACACAATCTACATTTATCATGTCTTTCAATTGCAATTTAGACTCTGCTACAGAGATGGCGCGGCTGCTAACAAAATTTGTTGGGTCAAACTTCTTCAGCGGCGTATTAAATTTTTGGGTATTTTATTTTTCATCATTGAAGAATAGGAGCTGATGGAGGAATGCTTAGTACTTACTGAGAAATTCGAAGTCGACAGGTAGAAAGAATTTTCTAAAATATCATAATTACTTACTGCTACAGTCGAACACAAGAAAGTTATGAACTTGTGAGATCAAAGCATTTCTCAAAAAACTCTTAAGTTATAAATTACAGAAAAAAATCCAATTAGAATAGCAAATTTTTGGTATTTTGGTATTTCCTGAGACCTTTCTGAAATAATTTTAGTGAAAAAAATATAATATTTCGCAACCCCTAAGTACTATGCACTGATGCTAGAGCATCTATTGAAATTATTCGTAACTAACACAGTTAACATTGTTAAGACAGAAGATAATATTGTTAAAAAAAACATAATTTAAAACTAACCGAGATTGGTTTTATCTATTTTGAAGTTTTGATAACCGAGAGATGCGGTCTTAAGGTGACTACCTCTCCCAAACAGTGAAAAACTGACATTTTGCGATCAAATTTACGTGACTCCCGAGAACATTTAAATAATAATAAAAATATGAGTCTTGTAGAAAAAATTTCAATATTTTATACTACGATGTCGAATTTTAATGTTTTGAATTTTTTCTTAATAAAAATAAATAAAATCTGAAGTCATCACTTTTTTGTAAATAGCATTTTTCTTGGAATCTATAAGGGTTAGCAACTTGAAACCATGTTGGTAATAAGAACGAAGTAAATGTTCAAAATGTAACATTGCTTTATTTTTAATTATTTTACTTTTTCCATTACAATCTTCCAAAAAACCAAAATAATATTTTTTTGTCAAGCGAAATTTCAGTAAAATGTCATCTTGCACAAGCAAAAATAGTCCTTCCGTGTATAGCGCCCCGCTCGACTTTCCCTTGTCAAGTCCAGTCCGTGCGTGGCAGCAAGCTGCGGCGGTACTGCTTTAGGCGCTACGTCGCTTATTTTTACTGTTTAACGCGATCTATTTCAAGATATTATTTTGCAAAAAGGTGCTAACTTGGAATCGATCACAAAACATGGGGAAGAAATATTCAATAGCATCCAATAATGCATAAAAAAAATGTAATAGGGCTGACAGACTCAAAACGGTGAGTTTCAATGTAGCAAATTTTAATATTTTCGAGCGATCGACGCGTCGCATTCAGAGTCTGCATGATAATGGGGTGTTTACACGGTTCGTTTTTCGCCGTGCGACTAATCGCTTCATAAATCGACTCACAAAGCCGCATCGCTACCCCATTTACACAGGTGACTGAAATCGCATGCGACTAGGTCATATCTTCGAAAATGTTGAGCAGAACAGATGTTTTACGTGCCGGTATCGAAATAATTAGTAAATTAAATACTCAAGATTTGCTCGAAGAACAAAGAAAGAAGAAGAAAAAGAAGAAGGAAAGAAGAAAACGTAAATTTTGGGTACGCGGGTGGATTTCTCGACGCAAGCTATTGGGTGCTTCGGATTCTTTATTGGTGGAATGGAGTTCAGAAGATCCTGATTATTTTATAAAACGATTAAGAATGACTACAGATCAGTTTGAGATTTTACTACACAAAGTTACTCCGCTTATCCAAAAATGTGATACTAATATGCGTAAGGCGCTTTCAACGAAAACTAAATTGGAAATAATCCTGGAAGTTCTTGGCTACCGGTGATAACTACTCAAGACTTGCAGAGACATTTAGATTTAAAGAATGCACCATTATTTTTAAAGGATGTATTGTATGCTATACCTATATAATGTTTTACAAGAGTATGTTACGGTAAGTGCAAGTCATAATTAATGGTAATGCTTTTATTATAAAGATCACAATAATCATTTTGCAAAGTATTTTCATACAAACATGATTTAACAGCTTGAGATAGAATATCGACGTTCACTTCGTATTGTTGTCCAGAATTTTCTTGTGTTGGTAGTAAACAGCCTTCAAAATAGTCTTCTTCATTATCGAGGTGACGAGAAACTGAGGGTCCGGAATTCGACGTATCGCGTGTATATTCTAAGGTTGAACTCGTAGGTCTGGAAGTTGAAAGGTAGCGAGAGGTTGAGGGTTCGGGAGTCGAAATATAGCGTGTATCTGAGAGTGAGCTCACAGGTCTAGGAGTTTGATGAGAATTAATGTGTTTGAGCCTTTCTTGTGACAAATAAGTATTAATAAAATTTTGACAAATAATAGCATTTGCTAATGGTAAACCACGTAATTGGTTTGCCACATGTTGGCCGAATGTATCAAATTTATCATGACGGATACTTTGAGCTAAAGATTCTAATCTCCCGACTGCTTCAAAATAGGCGGGTCTTTATTTTGGGCACGCTCCGTACGTTTCTTTGGAGACAAAAACTTTTATTTCTTTTCTGGTGTTAGATCCTTGTCCCAATTCATCAAAATATGATGACGCATCGCTGTTTGTGTTCACCGCTGAATCCTCGCTTTCTTTTCCCTATAACCAAAAAAAAAAGTTTTATTTGTTTTAGGTGCCATCCACAAGAGATCAATGGATGAAAATACAGAAAGATTTTTTTGATCGCTGGCAATTTCCTTTTTGCTGTGGGGCTCTTGACGGAAAACACGTCTTAATTTAAAATCCACCACACGGAGCTTCCGACTATTATAATTACAAAGGCGGTTATAGTGTGGTGTTGTTTGCTATAGTGGATGCCCATTACCGTTTCATATTTATAGATGTCGGAACTAATGGACGCATGAATGACTCGCATATTTGGAAAAAAATCAACATTCTACAATGCTCTTCTAGCTAATAATTTGGAACTGCCGTTTTAAGTCATAAAGCCGTTTTCTTAATAAAGATATAGGTTTTATGAATACTTCGAACCGTGAAGCTATTATACCACAGGCATTCTCTACAATTCGGCGTGATTTTGATAGTCTGTAATTAAACGCTTTTTATTTGTGTACCAAACCTTCATGTCTTGAATAGGGTTTCATTTATATTTGTTGCCAAAGGGAAAGCATCATCACCAACGAAAACGGCTTTATTAGGCAGTTCCAAATTATTGGCTAGAAGAGCATTGTAGAATGTTGATTTTTTCCAAATATGCGAGTCATTCATGCGTCCATTAGTTCCGACATCTATATAAGATATGAAACGGTAATGTACATCCACTATAGTACTTTGTAATTATAATAGTCGGAAGCGCCGTGTGGTGGATTTTGTATTAAGACGTATTACCCGTCAAGAGCCCCACAGCAAAAAGGAAATTGCCAGCAATCAAAAAAATCTCTCTATATTTTCTTCCATTGATCTCTTGTGGATGGCACCTAAAACAAATGAACTTTTATTTTTTGGTTATAGGGAAAAGAAAGCGAGGATTCAGCGGTGAATACAAACAGCGATGCGTCATCATATTTTGATGAATTGGGACAAGGATCTAACACTGAGCCTGCAGAAAAAAAAAGTTTTTGTCTCCAAAGAAACGTACGGAGCGTGCCCAAAATAAAGACCCGCCTGTTTTAGAAGCAGTCGGGAGATTGAAATCTTTAGCTCAAAGTATCCGTCATGATGAATTTGATACATTCGGTCAACATGTGGCAAACCAATTACGTGGTTTACCATTAGCAAATGCTATTATTTGTCAAAATTTTATTAATACTTATTTGTCACAAGAAAGGTTTAAAAACATTAATTCTCATCAAACTCCTAGACCTGTGTGCTCACTCTCAGATACACGCCATACTTCGACTCCCAAACCCTCAACTTCTCGCCACCTTTCAACTTTTAGACCTACGAGTTCAACCTTAGAATATACACGCGATACGTCGAATTCCGGACCCTCAGTTTCTCGTCACCTCGATAATGAAGAAGACTATTTTGAAGGCTGTTTACTACCAACACAAGAAAATTCTGGACAACAATACGAAGTGAACGTCGATATTATATCTCAAGCTCTTAAATCATGTTTAGATGAAAATACTTTGCAAAATGATTATTGTGATATTTAATAAAAGCATTACGATTAATTAATTAATTATGACTTTCACTTACCGTAACATACTCTTGTAAAACATTATATATATATCATCCAATACATCCTTTAAAAATATAGAAATCGTGCATTTTGGAACTCTAAATGACTCTGCAAGACTTGAGTAGTTATCACCGGTAGCCAAGAACTTCAGGGTTATTTCCAATTTAGTTTTCGTTGAAAGCGCCTCACACTTATTAGTATCACATTTTTGGATAAGCGTAGTAACTTTGTGTAGTAAAATCTCAAACAGATCTGTAGACATTCTTAATCGTTTTTTAAAATAATCACGATCTTCTGAACTCCATTCCACCAATAAAGAATCCTAAGCACCCAATAGCTTGCATCGAGAAATCCACCCGCGTACCCAAAATTTACGTTTTATTATTTCCTTCTTCTTATTCTTCTTCTTTCTTTGTTCTTCGAGCAAATCTTGAGTAATTAATTTACTAATAATTTCGATACAGGCACGTAAAACACCTGTTCTGCTCAACATTTTCGAAGATAATGACTTAATCGCATGCGATTTCAGTCACCTGTCTAAAAGGGTTGTCGATGCGGCTTTGTGAGTCGATTCGTGAAGCGATTAGCCGCCCGGCGAAAATCGACACGTGTAAATACGCCATTACATCGCGGCTCGCGCCTAATCAAGTGGTTCGGCAGTATACCGATAGATGGCTTTGAAAAATAATAAGTTGCACTCCACAGTTTCGTCTCCCTCCTCGGCTTCCCCCCTCGCCTATGACAAGAAAAAGTCAAATTTGTGTTAGCCAACAGCGTCGCCTTAACCCCTCCTCTCGCGAAGTAAAAATTCAGCTATCACTTTTGCGCGCGACATTTTCGCGCGTAAAATCGGCGCGAGTCGACCGACCTTGATACAAACGACCATAACTTGAAAACCACTATACGGATCATTAAAAAAAAATACTGCAAAATGATCGCATTGAAATTTGACATATAAAAAAATATAACCTGGAAATTGGGGGAGTCCGCGGTTGGTCCCGCAAGGGATGTTAAGGAGCTACCGGGTTAATAATGTTCACCGACTATTGTCAATGGGCTCGATTGCGTTTCTTCGTGAACTAAAATCGGAAATTAGTCCGTGTGAACGAGACAGGGCAATACGCTAGAGCGGGATATGAGATAACCGGTTGTCACTTTTTCGCAATAAAACTGCGCGCCAAGGTCAAATCTTACACCGCACGAAATATGCTCGAATTTATTCGGACGACTATAAGTTCGACAGGTAGTATTTATCGACCATTGTTCGTTTCATAATCCGCTCTAACGTATTGCTCTGTCGCGTTCGCTTGGACTAATTTTAGTTTTATTTCACAAAGAAACGCAATCGGGCCCAGTATCATGTTATAACATCATATTATCATATCGGTATAATATTATCATATTATTTTTTTGCCACTTCGAAAGCATTATTTTGTTAAACTCCTAAATAGTATGAAAATAATGTGGTGAAAAATCTGTAGAAAATTTCAAAAACGCTTTTAATCCGGTAATTTCTTGCCATTTTAAACATATAGTAACCTAATTAGTATCAAAACCAATAAGTCAGGCAACGTTTTAAATTAATTGAAACCCTATCAGTGCATATTTTTTGAGTCACTGCCTACCAGTTAATTTTTCATTGTAATTAAGCAAAATGTCATTATATTTTTTTCCAATTTTTTTTTTACAGTTTTTTTTTGCTGAGACTAACTGAAAAATTATTTCTTTTAAAAGATTTTAACGCCTCTAGAGGGTTTATTCTATTAACATACTGACTTAGAAATTGACAAAGGGATATGTTATTTTATAACCCGCATTTTAAAATTCTTAAAATTCTGAGAGCAATTGCAGGAGTATCCCGTGACACGCACTGCGAACCATATTTTCTTAAGTACAAAATACTGACTTTTACGTCTGAATATATTTTACAATGTCTACTATATGCTAAATCAAATATTAACGAACAAGAGGTAAACGGGAATATGCACTCCCACAATACACGCAGACGTGATGACGTTATCCTGCCTAAAGTACGCCTTACGCAGACACAAAAGTCCTTTGGATATTTGAGCTATAAGCTCTTTAACCAGCTACCACTCTCCACAAGGAAGATGGAAACAAAGGCGTTTAAAAGATTTATAAAACAAAAGCTGCAATCCACACATGCTTTCTATAAGCTGGGTGATTTTTTTGAGCATGCCAATTCTTTGAAATGGGAATAACATTAATATGTAACTTTCAGGTACCTCATTTTAGTTTTTATTATTTAATTATAATATTATGAATTTAATATTTAATATGTAGATTACAATGTGTAATGTAACATACCTGATCATATACATACGTTGTTTTTTTCCAATTTTGTTTCGATACTTCCAATTGTGTGATTATTTTTTGTATAAAGTGCTTGATGACTATTAATATTCTTATAATAATAATCTATTTTATATGTATACTCATGTACATGGATTCAGCTCTATTATTTCTTTTTAAAAAAAATATTTGTCTGTCGTGTAAAGCCGACTTTAGTCAATGCTATTGTTGAATTAATATTTATGCTTAAATAGTTTTATATCTACATATAAACTGACGAATTCTAATATGCGATAATTAGCTTTAATTCCTAATTCATGCTGTTATTGTATATTTTGAATAAATAAACTGAATACTGAATACTGAAATACTTAATGCTTCGTGTTTATCAATATATCTGTGCTATTATTGTCTTACTCAAAAGATATAGAGAGAAGAATATTAAATAAACCTTAAATTATATGAAAATTTAGAGCTTTATTCTAACTGTTCGTATAATATTTATGGTTGGAGAATTTGGAATTATACCTATTATTTTGGTTTTGCTGGTGATACATTTTTTTTTGGTTTTCTTTGACCGGAAATTGTGTCTTTTAGAAATATGTATAACATATTTTGATGGATTTTTCAAAGGGCGTGTGAACATCATCATTATCATTAACGAGTGAACATAAGTCCATACCACAACGTCCATTCAGAACATAATAATATGTAAGTAGACAAACGTATTCCTGGCGATGAGAAATGTTTCGATTGGCGAATAAGGTCTTCGATTATCTTAATTATGCACGGTTCCCGATCCAACTGATGTGGAAGTGCCAAAATAAAACATCACATAATGAAAATAAAAGGCATAATTATGTTTTCATACATATAACATTTATAGTTAATAAATGTTATATGTATGACTAGTTCGATAAAGGTCTTAAGATTCATGTGATCCATATTTATTGATTTTTTAAAATTTATTATAAAAGACATTTATAGAAATATTTATAAAAACAAGACTTTATGATTATTAAAATATCGTAATCATGGGTCATTTTATAACTCAAAAGGTTGATTCATTAACAGGGCTGAATATCTTTAAAATTATTGCTTTTTCACTAAAATTTGGAAAAAAAAAAAAACAGCAAAAATAAAAAAAAGACAAAAAATCAATAAAGGGATTTTTTGCTGAATTTTAATAATAAACTGGTATATTCTAGATAGTTTCAAAATTATGAAATGTCGTTTGACGCTGACTTTCGATGAATAAAACACTTCATTCTATATCTCCTATTATAATGACACAAATAATAAAACCCTTCTTGAGCCGAATGGAATGTGTGACGCTGTCGAATATAGCGCATTTATGTGCCGCAAAGCTCGGGTAAGCAGACTCCGTCGACTTAGGTTCGGAGCCATCGAGGACGGCTCCGCAAATAGATTATGCGCGCGAGCACGATTATAATCGTCCGGAACAAAGAGACAAACCTTCGCTAGCACGCTAGGATTATCGACTCTTCCCCTAATCGGCTCGAAAACGTAGGCCACGGCGAGCATTTCTCTACGCAACTTAAGAGAGTTATAGCCCACCATGTCTAGTAGAAAACTAGTAGGGTATAAGTACGGATAATATCCGTACTGCTTAAAATATATAAAGCGTAAGAAACATTTTTTGGTATGGGCATTACGGCATGGAGTATCGCCAGGAAGCAGCACTAACCTTGGATGATGTCCCCCTGGCGGATGCGCAGGTGGCCGTCGGCGGGCGCGGCGTAGGCGGTCAGGCACACCACGGTGGCGCCGCCGGGCAGCGACACGCTCGCCGAGCAGTTGGTGGCCTCCGAGTTGCTGGTGCCCACGCCGCTCGAGTCCGACACCGCGTCGCTCGCCTCCCCCAGCGACTTGTCTGCGGACAGAGGGGGCGTGAGAGGCGGAAGAGGCGAGCGGCCAGCGAGGGGGCATGCGGTGAGGCGATGGTGATGGTTGCGGGGGGGGGGCGGGGGGCGTACCTGTGAGGATGCTGGCGCTGTCGTCGGGGTGGCTGCCGTCGCTGAGGCTGGAGCTGGCGTCGCTGAAGGAGCGCTCGAAGGGGCCGGGCGAGGGCGAGAGCGAGGGCGCGAAGGCCGGCTCCCCGGGGATCCGCGCCAGCGCCGAGGCCACGGAGGAGCGGTCGCCCGGGAAGCCGCCGCTCCAGGAGCCGCCGGCCGAGAGCGAGGCGCCGGAGCGGCGCCGCGGGTTGTAGCGCGGCGGGCCTCGGTGCGGCACTGAAACAGACGGACGGCGCGCCCGCGCCGCGCTCCAGTAAAAGAGAAAAACGAAAAACGATTCCCCTCGCGAATCATCCGTGGGTAAATTAAACGTTTTCCCAATTTTAAAAATTTCAAATTTGACAGAAACGGCGACGCGAATCTCAGACCGGTTTTTACATTCGAAAAACCGTTGCGATAAATTTTCCTAAATTCGGTACGGTAAAACCTCATTAATTCGGACCGCTTTCGAATGGATTTTGCTTAACCTAAACGGATTTCCAAAGCTCGCAAAATTAAAAATTGCGGGTGCTAAATTTTGTGCTTTTAATTTTGCACCATAGTAAAGAGTGATTTATCGCCACAATATCGTGGAATAAATCTAAATTAGTAAAAACTACCATATGTCTGGTTATTATCAACATTTAAAACACTAGCGCAAATTGATAATGCAGGGAACGATGAGCAGTAGATAATGAAAGATTCTGATAATACTTTAACTCATTTCATAGTATGTAATATGATTTTTAAACGCTGGGGCGTCAAAAAGGCCAATCGACCTTTTGCAGTGGTTGACAGATCTGCACTTAACCATTTAAACTGGCCTCTATAATATTATATAAATATATAATGTACATAACTAACAAGATTTTAGGTATCAAGTAACCAGAAAAATGATATTGATAGTATTTCTATACAAAATTGACCTAAAAAATACAGCGCCATTTTGCAGGCGAAGGCTGGCTTCTGAAAGGTTAATAATCCAGACCAATTTGAGCCCTAATTTATCAAAATTTATGAGAATTAACTGTATAAATTGATGAATTCCATTCCTATATAGCCACGCTAAAATTATTTATTTACCAGAACATTACATTACAATCAGCCAGTAAAGATACTCGGATGTTAAACTATTTTTATAACAATTAGTGTACCCAATATGAATATAACAAACTCCATTCATAAAATTATGTTACTTTTTGCCATTAGACTGAAAATTAAGGAAAACAAAAAATGTTATCACAATTGATCATATTTCCCATATCGAAAACAAAGAGCATAACATTGTGGGACATGACAATTGTAAGAAAGAAGAATTAAGAATTTGAAGATTTGAGTGTTTGTAAGGTTTATTTCGTATGTGAAATGGAGGTTTATATATTAGAAACTCGACCATGAAGTCCATAAATAAGAGCTATTTTTAGATTTCCTTTAATTATTATATTGTAACAGTTGATATTTATTAGTAGATATTAGGGTTCCAGCGCAAATTACTAAATTATTATAGTGTGCATAATATCCAAGTGTTCAATTTGAGTGAGTGTAGTTGCTTCTTTATATAATTTGATTTTTTGTAAGTGCAACACTAAGAGGATGGTGTTTAGGATTACTCTCGAGCGTTCTATCGTGAATGACGGTGGACCCTTTCCGAATTCAAAAATAAAATGTGTAAATGGGTAAAACAAAAGTAAAATTATAGTGAAGCTTGCCTATATATTACGAATTATAATTTCCTGCGGAGGGTTAATTAATTACATTATATTACAGTATTATTATACAATAAGTTCATTAAATAAAATACTCGTAAAATTATTACATAATACTTACGATAAATATCTGTTCGAATCGTTATATTATCATATAAGGTATGTGAGCTTCGCTACAACCATCACCATTTAAAAAAATGAATGAATTAAATGTACGATTGAATAAAAAAAATGCAAAACTGCATCGAACATAGACCGAGCGAATCATGCAAAACTTGAAAATCTTAACTTCATGCTTCATGCAATAGTACGTTCTATTATATATAAAAGTTATAATAATAATTGAATAGCTTCACCATAAATTTACTCTAATCTAGGAGGATACGAGTGAGATAGGCGGGAGCGGACTCACCGACGTCGTCCGGCCGGTAGGCGTGGATGCACTCGGCCAGCTCCAGGTCGCCGGCGATGACGGCCACCTGGTAGGGCGTCTGGCCGGCGAAGTTGAGCGCGTCCTTGCTGGCGCCGCGGAACAGCAGCAGGCGGGCCGCGCCGCGCTGCGCGTTCACGGCGCACACGTGCAGCGGGCTGTTGCCCGACGCGTTGCGCGCCTCCAGGTCCGCACCGTAAGCGACTAAATGCTCTAAGTGCTGAACTAGGCCGTTTCGGCATGCCTGAAAATAAAATAAAACATATATTCAAATGCGGGAAAAACTGCACAGCGGTTTATTTATTTTTAATTCTCGTTCGATTATCTCGGACCCTTATAAATGCAAAAGGCTTCGACTCGGTGGTTATCGAACTGTTTAGGCCGAGCGAATGGCGTGGCACCCCTCTTTACTAAATTGCAGCTAGATGTCGATGACGTTGATTATGTAAGGAATCAGATTGCTCAACTCCCTAGTGCGTTTTGGCAACCCATATGCGCCGGCGACGTGCAGATAGTGCTGATAGCATTGTCGGCGAAACTAATAACAATTTATTTGGTTATTTATAATAACGTTGATAATGAATGGTTTTTTATAAAGGACTGATTGATTATAAAAACCTAATAATTTGACAAACGATTCGATTATCAATAAAGAAGCTTTAAGAAGCATCGTTTAAAAACTGCATAAACAGACATCTTGCCAATTATTGCATTTTTTATATAGGCTGATTACATCACAGAAATAATACGGAGATATAGAATGCCATCAATTAGTCCATCCGAACTTAAAGTGCATAATTATGATCTCTGATGTGGCATCTCAAAATGTAAACTTTCTCCAGCTGTTGTAGTTTTTATTTGCTGGTTGCGTACTTAGTTATTTCTATATTTATGAAAATGAACAAGCAGCTGTTTAACAAATATTTTCCTTATATCAAGTATATGCGATTCGTTATAAAGTGTCTCTCAACTACATCAGGGAGGTTTTTTGTTTTTTTTTTATGAAGAAAACTCTATAAAAGTTTCGAAACCTTAAAAAGGCTACCAAGAGCCGACTTAGTACAGGTACCCCAACCAATTAACCCGTGAACCCGAAAACCCTGGCATAATGCCATGCAAACCGCCTCAAAGCTGCCTTTGTCAGCGCATTTTGCAGCTCACGGAAGACATATAGTAACTTTCTAATCATCTTCTTAAGGGATTCTATGTGTAGCTCCCAACTAAGATTATCAATTAATAAGCCTAAATATTTGACAGAATCATCTTTTTGGATGAACATATGCACATTGAATCTTTTTTTAATATACCTATAAGCGTGCATTCTTTAAAGTGTGATCATTGGGAAAGTTAGGAGAATGAATTCCGAAGGCTGTGTATTTTGTTTTTGTCGCATTTAATGTCAAAATGCAGTGATCCAGCCATTATTTGGTATAATATTCTGGCTATTTTTATCGTTTCCTATTCCTTCCTTCCGAGATATTTCCTTCCTTCCAAGACATTTATTGTAATATTTCTCTTAGATATGTTTGCTTAGCCAAAGTATATCTTTCACCCATAGACTATCCTTTTCACCGCACCCAGATTGAGAATTAATATTACAAGTGAAGCATTTCAAAGTATGAAATCGAAGATTATCGCAGTTAGTTAGTTAGTTAGTTAGTTAGTTTATCTGGGCTTTTTCCCGCACTTGGCCTCTTGATTGGGCCGTTGTGCGTTGTGCGACTATCACAGTTGTATTGACATTATAAATAAGATAAAAATGAATTTACCACATGAAGTTTGTAATAGCTGACGTTTCAGCGATGTTGCAACCGCCGTTGTGTAGGGGACTATTTTAAAAGTATGTATAGTAATAGAATTACCTGATGCACTTCTTGCCAACCCTGTAGGTCCTGCGCCCCAATGGTCCCGTGATCGTGCAGCAGCGTCTCGCAAAGCAACGGATCCGTCTTATTCGTGACGGACAAGTACAGGGGCGTCAGGCCTTTTCCGTCCTTGTAATTCGGAGAGGCCCCTAATTCCAATAAAGTCTTAACCGCTTCCAGTGAGTCTTTTTCGACGGCTCGGTGCATCGCCGTACTTCCGTCTCTCGTCCGGTAGTCCAGCAACGCCCCGCCATTAACTAACGCTATGAGAATTTTGCTAGGTTTCTTTATGGCCGAGGCCATTGTGAGCGGTGTCTCTGAAAATTAGGAAATGAAAGGTGTCATTACTTTGTCTTAACTCTTTCTATAACTTGCTTAAGTGTAAATTTAATTAAAGTATTATGATTTAGATTTTATAAAATAATTCTCTATGCATTCTCAATACCGTTTATTATTTTTAGATAATTGTATTATTGCAAGGATTATTTCAGTACTCTTTTTTGGTTATTATTGATCATTATTTTTGATTATTTATTACTTTTGACCATTGAAAACTATTTATTATTTTCAGATAATAATTTAATTATTCCAGTGATTATTCTAGTAACTATTATTTTATTTTTTTAACCTGATATTATTTTATTTTTTTTTTAACTTTTTCACATTTAATTGACTACCTCTTTATTATTACTTATTTTTAGATCATTGATATTACACATTTATTTTAATTAGTATAGGAAACTTTACTTTCGTTCGATGCAGTGGAGGAAAGTAGGACATTGAAAATCTGAAAGACCAAATGGAATATATATTGAATATTTTAATTTTTTCCTTGATTTTTAATTAGGTGTCGCTGTATTACACTGCTATAAACACTTTGCAATACGTATATTTATACATGAGTTTTTACATACATATTGGCATCTACCTCGTAGATAGCTGCTGAAAATCAGTTGGAGTCCGCGAGATCAATCAAAATCTTCAATTTGCTCTTTAGAATATCGTGAACAACCGAGTCCAATGACCTGGATAGATCATTAAAGATGTAGTCAGTAATCCATAGCCTATGCACCATCGCAAAGGTTTTATGCGATGAAGCTAAGTGTGTCTATGCGAAGTGGATGAATTCAGCTAACCTGGCACCTACTCATCATTATTATCAGCCATATCATTGACCAATCAGCAGCTTTTCTGAAAAGACATACGTATAATATGTTGCCTGTCCAATCGATTGAAATATGATTTTCTACATGGATATCTCCTATTATCCATCTCAAATTTATTTTCTATTTTGACATTTTCTATTTTGATTTTTAAAATTCTTATAACTAGCTAATTTGTTTTATTATTATTATTATTATTTATTCTGGACAGGCAGCTTTGCTGATACGTCCAGATCAGATCTTGTAAAGCTAAACAATATTACCAGTATTATATAAACAATATTAACAAGTTTTTAGGTACAAATCGAGTCTGTTTTTAAATTGATTGACAGATATTGCAGTAATCACTTCAAATGGTAGTTTATTCCACATGTCCATCACTCTATTTGGCAGAGGATTAGATTTAAATTTTGTACGGTTGAGTTTTTTGTTGTGACCTCGAAGATTTTTGTGTTGACGTTGAATTTGTAAATATTCTTCAGCGCAGGTACATCGTAATAGTGTGTTAGAATTTTATATGTCTTAATCAGGTCCCCTCTCTGTCTTCTTTGTTTGAGTGTAGTAATTCCAAGTAATTTCAAGCGATCTTCATAATTCCTATTCTTCAGGCCCACTGGCATTTTGGTTGTCTAAATTACTACCAAAAGTATGCACGAATAATTTTCTGGTACGCCTGCCTTAGTACAGACCTACGCCTAGTTAGGCGGCGTTGACGCAGTGATCGAGATACTGTAGATACAGAAATATCTTGTAAGGCTGCTGGAATATATTGTAATGCTCGTGCTTTACTTTGAATAAAAAAATAAATTAAAAATAAAACTCTTCTTATACAGGGGATTACTGTGATTGTTTTGCTACACTCAATATATTTTAAAACAAAACTATGCCACCAATGAACGTTAAAGCTAAACAAAACCACCACCTAAAATAAACCAGTATCTGAATATCTAATTAAAAATAAAATTGCAACATCGACAATTACCTCCAGTCTCTTGACAGTGAAAATTTGGATCGAGACCCTTTGCGCACATTTTGGTGATTTTTTCGACCTGACCGTGGCCGACGTAATCTATGAAGCGCCGAAGATTTGCACGCGTGTGGACAGCCTTTAATTGTTTTTCATCCAGCTTGAGCATCTTATAGACTCGCCTTTTGTATTTCAGCTGAAATGTGAAAAAATGTAAATTTAAGTAAATGGGTATTGTCTTAAGGTGATTCGAAGGATAAATACGCCTAATAGATCCTGGTGGTTCCCTGGCGGAACCCTGGCGGAACCCCGAAGGACCACGAAAAAGGATTTAATTGAGTTACGGGAAAATGATCGATGCTGCATTTTCACTGCATTTTCCTCTGGTTCATATTCCAGCGATTTGTCACGCGACTTTCCGGTAGGGATTGCAATCCCGCAGTGTGAGATCCCGTAATCCCGCGGGATCCCGTTTCATTTAGCGACCTGCGGGATCCCGTACCAACTATGCGGGATCAGCTATTTACGATTTATTTCAACAAAGTTACATATTCAATACACAGATTCAATTCGCACTGAATTATCAGAGGATCGTCGTCCACCTGACGTTACATGAATCTTAATATACTTCCGGAATCTAGATCTAAAGAAACAGATTACCATTGCCGAAAAATAATACGTTGCACCAAGAAATGAAAAGAATTGTGGTCAGAGTTATTAAAGATGACGACATAATTGTAGATAATTTAGCTGTAGCGACTGTAGCAGCTGAAGATAGCCAAGATTCCTCGCAAATCCATATAACATGACAAGAGGAGCTACAAATGCCTGAAAAGGAAGTCTGCAGTAATCAGACAGGGACCAGAAAAAATGATTGTGATAAACTATTAAAAAAGGAAATGGCTTATATGAGAGTGAAGGAGTAAGAGACAAATACTTGTGACTGATTTATGACTATTTAATGACATTTAAACACACAAACGTAGAGTAATCCAGCCAAATCTGGTAGTGAGGACGCGAGGTCGGCCCGCTGATTTCACTTCCCAGTACCTCGCTGTAAGGCGTTGGACTCTCACGGGCGCGTTAGCATAGTCAGACGGTGGACGGTGTTATCCATACGTCTCTGCGTTCACCCCACGGTTGTAAGAACGATCTAGTATCGTTATAACTTCCTGGGGGTAGATCCGCCAAAAGCAACCACTTTTCATTGAAATATTTCACGTACAGCTACAGCGAATGATGTTTTCGCATTTAAATCCTCACGTAGAGGTTCATAATTAATTTTCTCATTAATTTCGGTTTTTTCGTTTATTATTTCGCGATAAAAATCATATAATATGACCTACTGCTTTAGACTCTTTTAGACCTAATTTGAGCTGTATCAAAAGTAGTTCAGAATATTATGTAACATTCCACAAATCTCAACTGCAATGCTGTGCCCAGGTTTAAAAAGTAATTACAACTCTAAGTATTCTTATTATTATTGTCCAGTCCTTCTTATTATTTTAATGTTCATTAACCTTATCCTACTGTAATGACTTATACTGATACTAGATTTGCAAAACAGATCACGGAAATACAAAACTAATTGAGAAAGTAATATTGTGTATACAAACCTCTAAGTAACCGACTGGACCATTGAAAGGGTAATCACCAAGACGACGCTCCTCATCGAGAAATTTTCCGGCTTTTCCGTTGATAGGGGGACAGAAGAGGCCATAGTTGAAACTTTCTTTTAACTCCTATAACAATACAAAGAAATACACATTAGTAAAATGAAAAAAAATATATTCGTATGGAGCAAATTGATTTAATACAAACAGAAGGTTTAATATAAAAAAAGACATTAGCATAATGAGAAGAAATACTGTTTTTATGTTTGTTGAAAATAACATCGAAGGTTTTAATTAAATTCGGCATTAGTACCATTGATTATATATTGTATTAGATTCCTCAATAACTTGCTACGATATAGACATTAGTATTTTACTACGAAACGCAATGTGTAGATGGCACTCATAGTTCCTAAGATTGATTATTATGTTGCATTGTAGATGGCGCTCTAAGCACGCCTAAACGGTATAAAATAATAAAATCATATTATTTTAATGTTATTTACACGACTGCCCAACAAACAAGGAGTGTAATGTGTTCAGGGTTCATCTATGTATGTATTCCGTTTCTTTAATCCACCATAACTTTTAAACACTTCAACCGATTTAGAAGTGTGTGATATTGTTAGAATCACTATGTCATCCCGAGTGTCATATGGTACATTAACTGTCCAACTATCAAGTAAGTAGTCGTCTAAATGTCCAAATGTCAATAAGTTAACATAAATATATCGTGTTTAGTGTCAAATGAAATGTCTAATTGAGTACATTTCGGAAATATACATGTATATTTATGGATAAATATACAAACTACAAATATTACATAAAGAAGACGTGATAAAAATAATCATATATACAATAGTTCTTTTTCTGTAACGACAGTCGTGTTTTTATTTTAATTTAAATATATTTACTTGTTACATAAAGGCGTAAATTTTTAATTTGGTATACACGTTTCAATACGTAATAATTACGCTCTTTGATGTTCACATATAGTTATTAGTCTATCTAGATATAATGTCGAATATTGATGGCATTCTATCCTATATAAAAATGCGATAGATGACACTAATAATTAATTGTTATTATTGTTATCGCTGGTTAAATGATTAGGTTTTTATAATCAATCGGTTCTTTATAAAAAAACAACATCAATGTTACTATAGACGACCAAATAAATTGCTATTACTTTCGCCGAAACGGTTTGATATTTGTAAAAAACAATGTAAGACACATCGTCAGCCTTAAAGAGATCTATTAAAAAGTCCGTTACATCATATATACAACTTTTATATTTAAGCTACAATAACTGATTTTATGTTATGTTAAATAAATAAAAAAGAGAATAAGGCTATGTTTAGTTAAAGACAATAGCAATAAAATATACTTTATTATCAAAATAAATGATTTCATCCTCATGAAAATTAAATAGAGATCAAATTAGCCATTTACTGTAAGATTTAGGTGGTATAGTCTAAGATATATCATGAAATTAGTAACGCGTGTAAGCACCTAGAAATATCTAGCGGTGGCGCGGCGGCGGTTGGCGGAGAAGGCCAGCGTTCATCGGAAGGCGGCGTGCATCTGAGATGGACGTCCTTAATGATTGCATTATATACCTAAATATAGCGCTTCAAAAGGCAAATAAACGCCACCCTACTTAAATTACCAACTCGATTCGAAACTCTACGCGAAGCGAAGCCGCAGGTAACAGCTCGTAACAATGCTAGTACCAATTTAGTTTGAAAGAAGACATTAACATAGTCCTCTGGTAGCAGTGGTATATGAAAGTTTAGCCTGGGTATCTCACACCCAACCTCGCCAGTTACGGGTTAAATAGGACCGAAGGATCCGAACATCCTGTAGGCGGGGATAGTGTAAAATTGGCCAGGAGCAGTGTGGTTGCGTGCCGGATAACAATAACAATATGTAGGCCCGAGTTTATCGTTCACGATCTGTGAGTTGAGAGGCTGCATAAGAGCCGACTCGTTATGCAATAAATTGCACTTCCTACGTATCTCTTCTAGCGGAGCGTATAGGGAACGAGCCGCGCACAGTTCCATTTCACACAACCTCCGGTCAAATGAGAGTTTCACTCGCGCGCCGAGGGTTAAGTGCCATATTTTTTCACTTTAAACTTTTGGGCTAGGTGCAGGCAAGCAAATTGTATGTATGTTTTGTTATGCCTGGGCCACACTAACGGGAAATGCCGTTAATAACGGCGATGATGGACGTTTTTGCTGCGGCTACACCTAAATTATCGCGTTAATTAACGGGATTTCCCGTTAGTGTGGCCGAAGCGTTAGAAACACTTTTTAAACTATTTTTCGAATCGAGAATTTTTGAAATTTAAAAAAAACATACTAAAAAAACTGTTTTTGCTTTTCCCATTTTAAACTCACCCTGTATAGAAGCCTGAAAGCAGTGTCTCGTCAAGTGTTTAATTTTTAATATACCCAATTCGTTATATTTTTATATCACATTTTTCAATAATCCACTTAGAATAAAATCCCGGGGTTAAGACAGGTTCCTTGTTAGAGCGTCCGTTTTAATAAATGTCAGGATTTTACTTCAAATATCTAACACGTTATACATTCCTTAAATAAAGCGACTGACGAGTAACTCCAATGCTTTCAAGAAATTATTTTTTAAATACCATTTCGAGCTTTGTTTAATAAATCTGAATGCGTATCAGCGACACCCTCATATCCAATAATACCATCAATATACATTACTAGCCTTTGGAAGTAGTTTCATTTAACTCAATCTCAAGAAACTGTAGTTTAGAAAAAAATATTTATTATAGGTACTTGTAGACTGCTCTCTTAAAGTTAAATGCCTTAGGCGCATTTTTTTCGCCTGAAATAAATTTTTCATTAATTTATTTTATAATTACGTATGGTCTAACTTTCGATTTTAAATAAAAAGAACATTGCGTTTTACTGTTCTTTCCCTGCAAAATTAATGTGTTGTGTATAGCAATTAACTTGAAAAAAAAACTATGCGCAATTTCATGGTTTTAATCATCTAGCTAGCTTGTGTGAAACGAAATAGTCATACTATGCGCTGATGCCGATCTGCCACCGCACCCGCCCCCAGGACCAGACACACATCGCAAAACGCACCTATTTATAACCAGGGAGGTTATTATTAAAAATAGTGTGCTAAATTTGTCTAGGAGGAATATTGCAAATTCCATTTTTTGCATTTATTTAACCCTTCGAGTAGCGGCATAATTTCATGGCAGACCGCGGCAATTTATTGGAATTTCTTGCAATATCGCCGCGCTCGACAAAAAGCAATATAACTATGGAACTACAATAGCAATCATAATAATAATAACTGTGCAATGATCGCATTGAAGTGTCATATATATATATATATATATATATATATATATATATATATATATATATATATATATATATATATATATATATATATATATATATATATATATATATATATATATATATATATATATATATATATATATATATATATATATATATATATATATATATATATATATATATATATATATATATATATATATATATATATATATATATATATATATATATATATATATATATAAAGAATTCGTTGAAAGGATGACACTTTGATGAAAAAATAAAAATAATAAAAGCCACTTACATAGCTGGAAGGTTTTTCCCGGACTGGATTGGGAAATGCTTATTTTAAATGAGATGTATGTCTGGATGAGCACTACTTTCGACAGTGCAATGTAGGTTTAATGGGATCCCTTTATCGCTAGCGAACGATCGCCGTTCATCCACATCTCAAAAACAAAGCGTATCCTTATGCAAACCAAAATAAAATGTCTTTATTAAAGACAAATTAAAGCAAAAACAATGAAAAAAATCACAATCAATCGTCTCTTAAATGCGGAATGACATACCGAAAATTGGATTTGAAATTCGAATATATCCACTCTTTAAAAGGACGATATACGATTGCAGTGCTCGCTATCAGCCAGCCATTAAATGAAAATAAAAATAAAAATAAAATACTTCATTTGCTCGTTCCCATGAAATAAGATATAAATCGTAATTTCTGGTCGAGAAGTGTATACTTAATGCTATATGATATTTACAAGAGTTCAAAACATAAGATAAAATTGTATAATATTGTTAATATTTGTCATCCTTTCAACGAATTCTTTAAAAAAAGATTTTACACAAAACCAATCTTATATATATATATATATATATATATATATATATATATATATATATATATATATATATATATATATATATATATATATATATATATATATATATATATATATATATATATATATATATATATATATATATATATATATATATATATATATATATATATATATATATATATATATATATATATATATATATATATATATATATATATAATATTGAAATCTGATTTTTTAAAACAATTAGATAATTATGAATAAACATGAGAAAGTCGAAAAAGTGAAAAAGTGAAAAAAAACTCGGCATTTCTAACTTGTACTTGTCTTACGGAAAAATACGGAACCCTATTTAGAAATTGTAAATATTATCGTGATCTTTATTTGATTCTCTATCAAGAGTGATATTTCGTTTTGCTTATTTACATACAAAAATATTTAGGTATTGGCTCATAAAAACCAATAAAAATTTTGATAATTTCTCGAAAAAAAATATGATGTTTGACAATTCGATTTTACTAGAAATATCCGCGAAATGATGCGCATAATTATTCTAGCGGCCATATATGTATCTATAGTAATAATGAGATATTTGGTATGGAGTTTAGGATGCGTTCGAATTAGAAAATAATATTACTGTGCGCTCCTAGAGCAAGCCGCCAATATTGGTCGTTACGTAGTCAACGGTGTTCTGATGTGCAACCAAATTTGGTCGTCACGTAGTTAATATGCGATTTATTATACTAAAATTTTAGAGTTCTTTCAAGAAAACACCTCAGTGACAATATTGTCATGAACGAAAACTAACAAGGTATATTCTTCCTTCGCTCCAATGTGTAGCGATGGTAGCGTTACGACCAGAGGGGAAGGGACACCGCCACCTTGCCCCTGCGCGCCCCCGTGACGTCATCAACAGTAGTCATACCCAAGCGGGGCCAGTAACCACAACCTATCTTTATAAGCCCCTACGCGTCCTCGTGACGTCATCAACTGTAGTCATACCCAAGCGGGGCCAGTAACCACAACCTATCTTTATAAGCCCCTCCCTACGCGTCCTCGTGACGTCATCAACTGTAGTCATACCCAAGCGGGGCCAGTAACCACAACCTATCTTTATAAGCCCCTACGCGTCCTCGTGACGTCATCAACTGTAGTCATATTAGGTTGCAAACGGTAATCGTCTTACTGTGGCGTTGTCAACGCATTGTTTTATTTCCAACATCTTGTTTACCCTTGCGAATTTGCCAGTGATATTACTTGCAACCACGCCAATATGTAATAAATGGGTAAATATAAAATTAAACGGGTCAAGTTCAAGTTTGACCCAGGCGCCGAGGGTTCCTAACATTCCAAAAGAGAAAAACATCATAACGAGCAGTTCATCCGTTCATGTTGATATTTGTATACGCTAAGTAAATGCATACGAGTTTATACTTACACGCTTCCATAAGATTGACCAAATTATAATAGAAAAAAGGGCCATTCAAAATGTTACACTTTTTCCAAGGACTTTCACAAAATTTTAACTACAATATATTTAAAAAAAAACTTTACGTAAGAAATATATCAATAATCTCTGCCTAATCACTATTGTTTTTTTCTAAAAAATACTTTTTCTTGACGATGAATCAGTGTTTCTTTTTGTAAGTAGGTATATATACTGATTGCATATTAAACAGTATTACAGATTTGTTTTTAGGTTTTTATTATTATATGCATAATCAAAGAGAATGCTTTGAAGAGAAACTAGTGAAAAAGATTTATTAATTTTACATTTGATTGAAAAACGTCAGATTTATATTTTAAGTTTCTTTCCTAATAAATACCTACGTATCTGTATAAAATATGATTTATAAAAATACAGGTTAGCACCTACCTAATAGTAAACATATGTATGTAGGTAAATATTCCAGTAGCGTGAAGACAGTTGATAAACTCGTATCTCAAAATCGAAAACAGTTGCGCAATTAATTATTAATAACGCGGATCAAGAAGCCGCCGTTTGGTCGCGTGACGTCATCAACAGTGGTCATATGCATAGCGCCGAAAATGCGTACAGTTTGTCGACGCGTTAGACTGTATACTTTGTAGGAGCCTGCAGTAGACAATAGTGAGTCGGAGTCCGAGGAGGCACGGTACTGCAGCGACATAATTTGCGACGTCAGGCGGGTAGGCGCTCCTATAGGGCCACGACCTCACCATTGTGAAGGCTGCATCTTAGCTCTGTCCGTTGCACTCCGCATTATAAACACGTAACGCTATCTTTATTGGCCCTAGTCACAAGCAAGACGGCTCGTTAGGGTAAGGAAATCTAACATCGCGGACATTGTTTATTTTCTAACCCCCCTCCCCCCCCTTGGGAGCTAAGGGGCCCTGTTGCAGTTAGGCCACTAAGATCCATGTGTGTAGGGTCGGCCAAACGCACGGGTCGCAAGCAGAATGCGAGCCCGGGTATGACTCTGGCCAGTTTCCCTCAAGAGTCAACCTTCGGGCTCTCCTAATCGGGTTGCGCGCCGTGCGGCGTCAGCCAATCGATTGTGCATTCCAACTGACAGCCGTCGGAGTCTGGATACAGTATTGTTTCCTATACAGCGGGGGTAGTTGTTAACCTTACGGCAACTGCTCTTGAAACGACCATTCGGCTACCCGATTCCGGGCGAAGAGCCGGGCAAAGGATGCAGTGGTCCGCGATAGATTCGGTAGGCACCGTATCACCGCTACGTAAGGGATAGGACCGCGCAAGCGACTTCAAACCTGTAAACAGTCAGGGGGAAGGAGGTATCCTGATGGTTAATTCCAGACGAAGATATCTTTTCAAACTGGTAGACAGGGGGCGAGGCTGGCCGCTGGGTACCTTTCCCGGTGCCTCGCCGTAAGGCGTTGGCCTCCGTCGGGAATGTTGGAATAGCTAGAAAGTATTTAGCTAGATTTGCTTGGTGTCTAAGTCTTCTACGCTCATCCCACGGCTGAAAGAACGATCACATAAAAATAGCAATGCATAATACACATATCTCTGACAATATAAATTACCTATATATTATACAAGAGTGAATTCAGATTTTTATTTCTATTACGTAATATTTTGTATTTGGATTTATTTTATAATTATTCACTACTACTTTTATTGCCTAATTTATTTGTATATTTTTTAAAATTAGTATTTTGCTTATTTGTTTTATTTTACAATAAATCCTAACCTTTTTAACATTACCTTATGGAACCAATAGATTAGAATATTTTTTTCTTGAAATTAAATTTTATATTGGTGTTTTCATTGGAACAGGCCTAGTTAGGATTGATGCAGAATGATTGAGTTTAAATAATTCTTATATATGTTCTTGAATAAATACTGGCAAACTCGTAAATTTTCGCTCTATTAGAGAAACATCACCAAAACGCTGATCGTACGGTTTAGTTGTGAAAAAAGAGGCCGCAATATCACCATAAGATTAAAAGCCATATGTGTAATAAGCAATGGACTCTCTATGGCGAAATATAACGGGCCACACTAAGTGACAACTAGGGTTGTCGACTACAGCGGGCAAGCCCGTCACCTCAGGAAGTTTTAACGATTATTCGTGCTATCTCCCTGGAGTGAGCGCAGAAGACTTGGACAAAACAGTCCACCGTCTAGCTCCGCCACAAACCCGTAAGAGGCCAACGCCTTAACCGCGAGATAGCCAGGAGTGTTACCCAGCGGGCTTACACTCACGCCCTTACTTCCAATTGCAAACAGATTACACTAAGTGACACGCGGACGCACTTATGTTTCTAGGGTTTTTTCTGTAAAAGTATAAAAATAACACTGGCGCCCAAAAAATAACAACGGCGACCAACGCGGGGCGAGAGACGGACTGTTGTTAACAATGTCGCTGTTATGTATATATCAGACTTATATGCCGTATATAGTTCAATATATTAATAGATACACTGTAGATCCGAAAGCACGTTTTATTTGATACACCAAGACATAAGATCCCTTTTACCCGCTGTGACACATCGTTTTCCGGCCCTGTCTAAACTGTCGCAATACATTCTAGTTCCATTGATAAAATGTAAACAAAAAACGCTGTAAAACTGTGTCAAGCTAAAAGCTTAAATTTTAGGTAAACAGTTAAACCAAAAAACAAAATAGCCCAAGGACTATGACGACGTACGTAGTTGTTTTGAGCTTCCGACCTGTACCGTGTCCAACTCTAGTAGATCCGCTGTACCGGCTACCAGGTACTCGGCATACTCAGGATTCCTTCAGGTCAGTGATAGTGTAGCATTATGTAGCGACGGAATCCGTTTTCTTTATGAATTTTGAATGATGTTATCTTCTTTGATGAATGTTCTTTGTGAATGATGTTATCAGCAACCCATTATGGTTAGCTTAAATTAAATTGTAAAATTTAGGGGTCTGAAACGAAATATTGGAGAATTAATAGCTTGGGGTTTTCGCTGTAATTCTATCTTACAGATTGAAAGCGACCTTTATAGTTTTAAAATACGCCCGCATCTTTTATATTATTTTACCCCTCGGTTGTTTTATCATCCCATCTGCAATAAGTCGAAAAAGGCCAATATAACCATTGATAGAACTGAGGGACTGATTATTCATTGTTTTCAACAATCAATCAAATTTTTCACATCATTTTCAGCCACGAGCTCACGGTAAAAAAATGTTGGTCAAGCTGTAACATTTGCTAAGGCAAAACACCGACCATTTTCCGCCGACATCGGGTAGAATCTATGTTTTCTTGTTACGAGAAAAAAAAAACCCCTGCCTTTTAAAATAATCTTCTTCTAAAATTGCCTTGATTTTTTGGCGGTTTATCAAACAGGTGTATATTCTATCACTATTTTCAAAAAGTATCATTCAAGGGTCTTCCAGAGATTATGGCCCCACATATTATTAGACATATTAAACTAAATTGTAGCCACAATTTATAGGTTAATGTAACCATTTTAGACAAATTCAAGTGATAGATCTCCTTAATTTGGTTAAAATTACATCGTTCCCACCGCCTCGCGGCACGCTGCAGAGTATGAATTTGCATAGTAATTTTATTCAGACGCGATTAAAATTAAAATAATAATATTCCGAATTCTTCACAATCGGATATTGTGTTCCGAGTGGCATTCCGCTGTGAAGATTGCACTTCAAAAATCTACCGGTTTTCATTTAATCTTTACAAAAATGTTGCCCTTGGTGTCTATCCTTGTGTACATATGTATACAAATTGGCAGTGTAACATTCCGATTTCCTTTCTACGTATTTTCTGCCCTGTAGTATGTTTTAAGTCTTGAAGACTTGCTAGTCTTGAAGTCTTGAAGACTCATCAACAGAGAAAGTGGAATAAAAAATGTGGATAAATATATCGTAATATTCCTACATGAGGGCCAATTGCAGAGTGCAAGCTTGAGAAATTTGAATAAATCGGTTGTGACACCCCAATACTTTCCCGGCAAGTAGCCAAGGACTGCTTTCATCTAAATATTAAATTCATAAATAAAATCGATTGCATTGCACGCCTTAGGCGGCGCGGTTCGTTTTCGGCTAAGGGCGTGGTTGGGCAAATCGCCAACACATGATGTTACAATTTAATTAAAATGTATGTCGGAATTTAAATATTATTAGTGTACCTTGTATATGAGACATTCCAAACAAAATATGAAATATTCGCAATGTGGTTTCGGACCAACAAGGCATCTGTGTACCAATATTTCGAGATTGAAATATGACTAGTGCGCCCCCTGGCGGACGGATTTCAACCACAACCTTTTTTAACTCCAGCCATGACCAAATGATAGGGCATTGGGCGTTCGGGCGCTATCGTGGAGGAATACTCAAACACAGATATACAGATAGACACACAGACAGACTTTAATCCGAAAATGGTCTTAACCGTCTCAGGGGCTCAAGATAGACATTTCGATCTTCATCTCGAAAAAAAATTACTACGTTCACAATACTTTCTCTCCTCGTCCGTTGGTGGGCCAAAAAAGTAAAAGAAAACATTGTTTCACAGAAAAAAAATGTTTGCTATATATGGAGAGTTTATCTTTGCGATCTTTCTTTACTTGCGATTAATAATATATCAGCTGTTTTATGGGTTTTAGTATTTATCCCCGGTGAAAGTTGCATAGATGCCAGTGGGTAAGTAGCTTATTATATTGCGCGAGTGCAAGGCTGAAACCGGGGCCGATGCGTGACGAAAGCAGACGATGAAAGTCGGCGATTGCGACCCCAGCGTCAACAAGCAAGAGGGCACAGAATTTAAATGACCTAATAATTGTTCCGCAAAACTATCGCCTAGCTCTGTTATTTAGATTTATTTATTTATTTATTTATTTATTTATTTCGGGAAACATACAGCGCTTCATTAATTATTACTAATTATTCTAATACACAGTTTCGCTGGCCGATTAATTGTTTCCTACATTATTTTCTTATACGGTAGATCAAAAATTGCATTGCACTAAATTAAATTAAATTGCAATTGAACTATTGTAAGGATAGGAAAGGAGAGGGATGGGATATATATAGGATAGGATATAGATATTCAAATTATATTCACTGTGTAATCACTTCCTAGACGCCTAGTGAGCTAAGGACAGCTTCGCTGAATTTAGGTTGATTCAGGTAAAAAATGTCGATATCTACGAATCGTCTATTATATGTGGTCATCAAGCGGTGCATAACAGAGTTTTGGGCGTAACTAGTATTCACACGAGGGATTTCGAACGTACGAGGAGAGCGAACCTTTCGTGGTGGAACTAACAACGACAGTTTATTTACCAAATGAGGGCTATCAATTTTATTGTGAATTATTTTATGCAATAATATCATATCAGCCGCTGTGCGGCGGTCTTCCAGTGAACACATACTGAAATAGTTCAGCCTGCTCTCGTAGGTTCCAAGTCCCAAGTGCTCACGATAGTCCAGGTATCTAGTAAAACGTCTTTGGACGCCCTCCACCCTATTTTTATACACGCCATATTGCGGATTCCAAATCTGCGATGCGAACTCTAAGGTGCTACGAACATAGGAAAAGTAAAGCGTTTTAAAGATGTTAATATTCGAGAATGGTTTACATATTCTATTAACAAAACCCAGAGTCCTCAACGCCTTGCTTACAATACAGTTGATGTGTTGATCGAACGTCAGCTTTTTATCCAGTTGTACCCCAAGATCTCGAATGCACTGAACTTCAGGGATATATTCACCATTCACGCGGTATTTGAAGTTGATGCTATCCTTTTTGCGACTGAATATAATGCTATTACATTTGGTAGCATTTAAAGTGAGCTTATTTTTCACGCAATATTCGAAGAGTCGGTCAATATCTGTCTGAATATGGAGGCAATCAGCCATGCTATCCACTTGAGCATAGACTTTGAGATCATCCGCGTATAATATATAACGTCCTCTGGTGAAGCATAAGCCAATGTCAAATATATAAGCGTTAAACAGTAAAGGACCTAAATGAGAGCCCTGCGGAACTCCAGAAGGGACTGTCGCGAAGTTAGACCTGAAACCACCAACTGCTACAGCCTGGTGCCGGTTTGTGATATAAGAGGAAATCCACCTAAAAAGGTCTCCGTGCACTCCCAGCCTCCTTAATTTATAAAGAAGAATCGGGTGATCAACCCGATCGAATGCCTTAGCGAAGTCTGTGTAGATGGCGTCCACTTGTTTTCGCCCGTCCATGGTCATTAGGATATTTTATATAATAATGTTATGTTAAACTACTCTTTTCAGTAGGACAGGTCAATTAGTATTTGATAAAGTTACAAGATCAGATCTTGTATACAGAAGATATAAGACTCGTACACTGCGTTGTACATAGTTTCTTTTCAGGCTGAGCTGACCTAAACTTCCTTTGAGTGCTTTGTCGGCAAGCGGCTTCTCGAATAGATCCAAGCGCTTTTTTAAGAGATATTTTAAACAAAATTTTACAATGGGGTTTCGGTACAACAAGGCATCTGTGTACCGAATTTTAAGTCTCTAACTGCAATATTTCGAGATTGAAGTATGACTAGCGCGCTCTCTGGTGGACCGATTTCAACAACTATCTTTTCAACTCTTGTAATGACCGAACTCTTGCTCTTGTCCCCACGCGCGAATCGTAGTATATTTGTAGTATTTGCCCTGGTATTAAAATTGTATTTACAGCTGTGAAAGACTTTGTTTATCTGGGCTCCATGATATGCAACGACGGAAACTGCGAAAAGGAGGTCTCACGCAGAAGCCTGATGGCAAGATCGGCCATGAGCAAGCTAGAAAGGCTGTGGAAGAATCGGGGTATAAGTAAGCGGACTAAGGTCAGGCTGGTTCGAGCTCTGGTTTTCTCGATCTTTCTCTATGCATCGGAGACATGGACCCTGAAGGCTCGTATAGGCTTAAATATTATTTGCGTTGCTTGTATACGAGATATTCCAACCAACCAACCAAAATCACAACGTTATTTTGGTCGAACAAGGCGTTTGTGTACCAAATTTCAAGTCTCTAACTGCAATATTTCGAGATTGAAGTATGATTAGCGCGCTCTCTTGTGGACCGTTTTTAACCCAAATCTTTTCAATTCTTGCCATGACCGAATGATGACTGCATGTCAAATTTCAGCTCAATCGGATGAAGCGTTTAGGCGCTATCGTGGAGAAATACACAAAGACCAACAGATACAGACAGACTTCAGTCTGAAAATAGTCTTAATCCTCTCGAGAAGGGGAGTGGGGGAGGGGGGTCGAAATTTATATATCCGTCTCCATCTCTAAAAAAAATCCCCATTCACAATACTTCACGTCGGTTGGTAGGTCGGTAAAGTAATTACTTCTGGCCAGGCGCAGTCAGAAATGCAGCTTAGCGGGACCTTAATTCAATGTTATATATATTTATTTGTTCTACAGCTGGGGACTGCTTGGAGCAGGAACATCAGGCATCCTGGAAACGGAGCTAAGGATGTCGCCAGGCAAAAGCCATGATGGAGCAACTACTTCCAAAGATAACCAAGACCCTACTTGACATGAGCAAGAAAAACTTTGGAACCACTATCGGTCTCTTCACCGGACACACGACCCTTAGAGCACATCTATTAAATCTTGGCTTGACCGAGAGCAAGGACTGCCGAACATGTGGCGAAGAATCTAAAGACAGCATACACATCGTTGGTCACTGCCCAGGTCTTGCCGCAAAAAGACACAGTTTACTGGGACGAGCCTTTCTCGAACCCAGCGATCTGCCCAACTTGAAGGTCAGTGATCTGCATGGACTGGTAAGCAGTTCCGGGCTACTAGCAGACCACTGACAACCACAAAGTGGGTAGTTACAAAAGATCTTATAGATCCAGGTCACATCAAGGGCTGGAAACAAGCCCTCCACTCTGTTTACTACTACTACTACAACTACTTATTCTACAAGCCTGTAGATATGCTTAATAGTATCATATTACCTTCTAAAAACGGTTTAGTTTCAGAGTAATGGTGCATTTTCCTTCAGTTTTAAATGCTTCTTGTCGCATCGTATACCGTTGAGAATGCGACCTCTGCGAGTCAAATGCTTTCACAGCATTCACACCTCCGTGGCGACTCGTGAGCTATTGTTTCACGGGCTAAGCGTGTGGGTATCGCCCAGTTCGATCACAAATTCACCGTGCCGGTAACGGCGCTACATCTATCTTTATTTATGATTCTTATTTCGATCGCGCCATAGAACGACGCCATTGAATTTTGATCAGATTGCGGCAGGCCGACCTCTCTCTCTTTATCTATCTCGTTCTCTCTGAAATATGGGAGCGGATATCATTGTCAGCGATATTGATTGTATGCGGATTCGTGAGCGCGCCCTTTCCTTACGTATTTCTTATCGGGGACGTCTATTAGTTTCGCAACCTAAAATAATTCAGTCCACAAATAATTAATTTCAATTTTGATAAATATTGTATAAGAAAATAATGTAAGACAATACTGTAGGAAACACTTATTCGGCCAGCAAATCATTGTAATAAGATAATTAGTTAGAATTAATGGAACGCTGTATGTTTCCCGAAGATTAAATAAATAAATAAATAAACCTTTGGAGATCAGCTGAAGTTCCCAAAGATGGTCCCTGGTAAAACTCTAAATATGTTTGGTAAAAGTTTTATTTCAAATGCAAACTTAAAATATGTTAAACTTATACTCACTTTCGAAAGAACGGTCGAGTCCCAAGTTGAGCTTAAGTAGTATTTTTTTTACCGCCCTGCATCATACATGAAGTGAGGTAAATAGTTTGTTTGTTTGTTTGTTTATTTCTACTCTTTATTGTGAAAATTCAAAATGGGCGGATTATTCTCTTACGACAACCTCTCTCTCACACCGCAATCTCTTACGACCAACCCTACTATAATGTGCTTATATGTAAGTGTGCATGTAACATGTGTGTAAGTAAGTGTCTGTCTTGTTATTGCATTCGATCAACAGAATTGCGATGAGGACGAAGCGTTGAGCAGGATACCGCCCATCTAGCGGTAGGTAAAATATCGCTAATATTGTTTATTAGCGATATTTTACCTACCGCTAGATGACGCAGCGCGCTCAATGCTTCTCAAACTTGTTTTTAAATGAGTAAGATTTACAAATTTGACAAAAAGAAAAAAATATATTCTTGGTTTTTCCAATTTTTTAAAATCAAAAGTTGCTTATTTGCTCGTACTGATTCACCCCCTATAAAGATGCTGGTAACTTTAAACTAACCCTGTATAGATATAGATATTTATAGTACGTACTGTTATTTTACATAATGAGTACCTATATATGTAAATGAGTTAGATTTAAGAATATGTCGAATATGATTTATATTAAGAACTGGAAGAAATTGGACCTGACGACAGCAACGCTACCCAAAGAGGTGACTGAAAACTGTCTCTTGGAACAATTCAAGAGAAGATGAAACAAAAACGAAAGTTACATAATATTAAAGAAGATATTGTAGGAGGTCTCGTAATATCTAGATAATGATTCCTAGTAAAACCACATCAATTGTCCTGAAAAGACGATGACAGCAGAGTCCATAAAAGTTGTATATTATCACTTCGACCTGGACGTCCATCCCCCTAAAAAGGGACATGCAGTGAAGAACCAACTGTATTAGTGTTTTGTTCTATAGATGATTACTGTGCCAGCCAAATCCAGTTTTACAACCACGGCTGTCCGTGTTTACTGGGTTACAACTCGATATCAGAGCGTCCCTGCCACAATCGCACGTATGCATAATCTCTTCATCTACGTCGATTGCATAACGAGTATGTGCCTTGCTCATTGTGTCACGGAGCGCTTCGTTGTCACTGATAAATGGTAGCAATTAATCTGCCAGCATGGAAGGAACCCTGCCAACAAAATTATATGAATACCGCTTAATTTAATCGATCAAATTGAATCGATTCCACAATGGATGATGAGGCTATCATTACACTGGAAGGCGAATAGCTGAGATTATTCATCGAGGGAATAAATATTAAGACTTGGCAAGGTAATCGATGCAGGTTTTGTATAGTTGTCTACCTGCCCCTCTTCGCTGCATTCAACTGCATCAGTCCTGCGACTCAAAAATACGATTCAACATCTTCCTTACAGATCTCCGTAGTGTTATTGCATCACAAGTCAGGTTTTTTGCCGATGATGCTTTTTTTCGGTTGCGTTTTTGAATAGTAGATCTCAACCCCAGACAGATTTCGACAACTTTGCAGCGAGCAGAAAATGTACGAAAATCGAAGTGTTTATTTATTTACTTATTTTATTTATCCCTTATTTTACATGATTATTTTTTCTATACTATCTTTTACACGATTAAGGTACTCGTACATACGGATTTTAGAGCCCTGGAAATATACTAAAGAGTGCGGCTTCGACGGGATTTTACGACCTCACTAGGATGAGCTTGTATTGAGGTGATAATTTGTGCGGTGTATATAGAAAATTGCTGCAATCTTATATTAGTGTATATAGGATAAATATTATAAGTATAAATATTTCACAAAAACTTTAGTTAATACAGTTATAAGCCTATAGAAATAATAAAAATAAATAAAATAAAATATATATGTACCTATTTAACAAGGCTGGTTGATTTGTGATTGTGATTTGTGATTCAACTTTGGCTCCATTAGCAGACCATCAAGTAGTCATAATAGCGACCGCAGGCGTTGAGGATAGAGCTGGGCAACGACAGATAAAACTTATTTTTGCAATCGTACGCGATATTTTTGTATGACAAAGTCTTTGATTACTATCTCTATGGTGACCGCGACAAAGAAAGCGAGAGGGCTGACCTAAAGATGGCCGGCATCGTCATTGTGGTTTTAATGTACGGTACGATCACTACTGTTAGGTACGATTGTATAATCAGCAGTATACCATAAAGATATGGAGTACGACCTAAAGCGCCGTTTCCACGTCAGTCAGATGCCTGGTTTTCCTAACAACAAACGCTGGTTTACCAGTTAAATTTGATATATGCGGACTCCCACGCAGTTTATAGTCGATGGTTAACCCAAAAAAAATAATTTACAAGTTCAGCCGATATTTCCCTAATATATATTAATAATGCAATAATAAGCTATATGATGGTACCTATTAAGAGACTTATGATAATAATTCAATAAGAAAATATTATAATTATCTCACTGATTGCAAATACTCCTCCATGTGATGTTACTAAATAAATCTACATATGTCTCTGTCGAAAGCAACGAATATAAATGTCGTGATGCACGTGACACTAAGGTCACTTGCGGTAGATTCGTGTGCGAGAACGGTACTGCCATAAATGCATGCGATCTAGCACGGATATAATTGCTAGGAGCAAATATTGCTAGTCTCTCAAGTAAGTCAGAATTATCCGCTTCGCCCTTAGTCTTCACGATATGCCATCGAAGCCAGTATCGCTCATATGAAGCAGTTGGTGACACTGGAAGTCCTGTGCATGCAAGATATGTGTTGATCACTACAGCTTCTTGCGATCTCGTACATAAAGCTACGACATATACGGGGTGTTATTACAGCACGGGCTTTTTTTTCTGTGGCTGAATCAGTACAACGTAGTAAGCAAGTTTTGATAAAAATTTTTGGAAAAAACTGAAAAATAAACTTTTTTTTTTTGAAAAAAAAATTTTTTTTTTTGAAAATTTGTTTTTGATTTTTTTTTTTAATATTATGAAAAGCTATGATCACGATGCGCTATCTAGCGGTTGGTAAAATGTCGCTGATATTGTTTATTTACGACTTATTACCTACCGCTAGATGGCGCAGCACGCTCAAACGCTTCTCAAACCTTTATTTAACAGTCAACTTCTTCAAATTTTCAAATAAAAAAAAAAAAACAAAAAATATTTTTTTTCCAAAAATTTTTATCAAAAGTTGCTTACTACGTTATACTGATTCACCCACAGAAAAAAAAGCCCGTGCTGTAATAACACCATGTATACGACATCAAGATGTGCAAACAATAACGAAGCTCGCGGTCAAGCAACCGATTTTGATCAATAGCGCTTTCTCGTCGATTATACGAGTACACGACTTTGTTACAAGAGCTACAGTTAGGTTATCTTTTTGTCCATCATCCTCGTCAGTCGTCGAAGCTTGTGCCAACTCATTTTCACAATTTTGAAAAGGTAAAATAATGTTTTTGAAGATGCAGCGGAAAATGAAATGTTTACGAATTCTTGTTTTTAAATTATTTAATAGAAAATGACAGCTTTATAGCGAGTCTAGGAACAAGACCAACGTGCAAAAGACACCGGCTTAGCAAGGTGCGAAGCAGTTACCTTTCCCAAAGCCTATGTTTTTATAATAAGGTTTTGCACATATGTATTAGCAGTCTTGGAGAGAATCAATTTAAAAAAAATACTGTCCATAAAGTTAATGAAAAGTTAATCGTCATTAACGCTAATCCAGAAATGTTAATGAAAGTTTAAAGAGGGCGATTGGAAGAATCTGGTTTTTGCCCACGATATGTGAAGAGGCAGGTAAATACTCGCTGCTTATACTATCCGACGTGACGCATCGATACCATGACCTGACCGTAGGCGCAAGTGTGTGCTAATGCCGGATTGTTGTTATCTGCAGCAGCGGTGCGCAACAAGGTTTGTTTGATTACGCTGCACGATACGATCCATCTGTCACAGTACCGCTTGGCCGTATGTCATGCGGCCGTACTATTACACAATCTACTCCGCACCATTGCTTAGCACCGACAACCCAGTTCACACAACCCAGACAAACGACAGAGGATGCGGCTACACTGCGAATAGACGAACATATATTATTCTTTGCCATTACTGACAGATTACTCATATTCAAAATTAATTCTTTGTTATGTAGTTTCTGCCTTAATTCCCCCCTTATTTATATACGTACATAATTTCCTTACATCTACAATAGAATATTTTAATTTTAGAGATGTTTCATAGTTATCCGTGTAAGTCTCGGTTATTTTATAACTTTAGTACTAATGCAATTTTAAAATATATTCATAGTTCATACAATAGTACATAGTTCATTCATATGTCGATGCAAGTGTAGGTACCTAAACCCTTTAAGGACCATAAGACATACGTGTCTCATAACTTAAAATCATTTTATAAATTATTGAATACAAATATAAATTATATATTTCATGTTATAAAGACATCAGAGTCTTAATATTAGCAAAAAAATATATTATTGTTTAAAATATACCGCATTTTTTTTAACATGGCAAATGACCAATGAACTCTTGTGAATTTAAATAATTAAATAAAATATTTATGGCTACTTTTTCATTCTGTTCTTTTTTCTTTACGTACGTTTTTTGGTAGTACGATAGATCTGATCTGAGTTAAATAATAAAATAATCAAATTTTGGAAAAAGTTGTAACTTTGCATAATGGACCACAGGGACACTTGTGTCTCATCAATTTATACACAATCTATGGAACCAATTTTCACAAAACTTGACATACATGTTACTTACATCGCCCTTTAACAGTCGTATGTATCAGAAATTTCCATACTCTACTGCAAAGCTTATGGTCCTCAAAGGGCTAATCACTTGCATCGACACATTTAGGTACACTTGCATAATGATTATTTTTCATTATTTTAATGGATAGGATGCAAAGATGGACACTTACGGACACGCCGTTAGGAAATCTTGAAGCATTCGCTGTTAGGAAAGGTTGATATTCAGGAATGAAGATGTCTATAGGCGTTTGAGCAAGAAAAATATGGAGGACAATAGAGACCCGCAAACTCGAATACTTTGCTGATATCATGTTTATTTGTGATATTATGAGTTATATCTGTTTTATATAAAGAGATATAACTCTAATTATACGAACCATTCCCTAATAAACAGAGCTATGACAACGTATAACGATAGGTTCGGGTACATTGACATTTTTTTATCAGTTAAAAGTCACTTTAAGGAAACCATTAAAAATTCTTATCAGTCCTTTGTCCCCCGTAATTTATATAATGACTATTAATCGCTTGAACAGTTTACATGAAAAGCTTTTTTGTAATTTTTTGTTTTTTAAAATATATCTTTGGTACAAAATTATTAACATTATTTATAATCTCAATGTAAAATTTCATTTTCATTTGTTTTTTGTTCTTCGTCTTTTTCTATAATATTAAATCACTGCTAAAAATGTATATATGTATATAAATAAGGTATAATAATGGAGATATGTACTGTACATATTATAGATAGATAGTGTTAACATATAATTAGTTATAGTTTTATTGTTATATTTTGTATTTGTTATGTATAAACGCTGTTTGCCTATGCCGCATGCCCTATCCCGATAAATATAACATTATATAATTCAAGAGGTCCGAGGCGAACAGGCTTCGTAATATGGTAAGAGACTGGTTTCCGAACTACCAGATAAAGTTGTAAGAGCCGATATGATAGCAAAACTTCGGTATCAGACATGGCACAAGAAGAAAAAGAAGACCCTTAAAAATCTCGCCAGAGTGCTTAACAATAAACCATATCGCTTCACACCTGAACGTATCTTTACGGATTTCTAAGTTCTTGAATCTAACAATTGTATATAAGAGTAATGGAATGAAATAATAGACTACGGTGACTCTAACAAGTATCACCGCGACAAAAAGAAAGTGCAATCAACAAAAGTGCCCAAATTAAACAGGACTTACAGATAGCGACATTACATATTTCTAGCACCAACGAAATTGTTGTTGCTAGTAAATACTATATACTGATTCCGTAAATGCAATAATAATAGAGTAGATAGAATATACTGATACAATAGACGGTTGATTCTAAATACAATATACTGACTTGTGTCATACAGGAAATCAACCTACCTTATCCTAGATTTAAGGTATTGGTGACACAGTGGCTTCCCAATGAATCAGAGAGTCATATGAGTCGACGAAAATCGTATCCTTATAATCCTATCATAAATCGCCAAGATTACAACATTTTACAAGCACAAACTAGCATATTCTTATAACTTCATCACCATTTAAGTTTAGTAATAAATCCAGTACCATCGCGACACAGACCACGTGTCCACTGGGGTGGTAAAGACCAAAACAACTTTGTAATTTAACAATCTGGTTAAAGTTGTAAATTTAGATATTTAGATAAATAAATAATTTAGATATTTAGATAATTTAGATAAATAGATGAAATGAAATGATGATAGCTGTATAGGTTTGCTTGGTTCGATGTGACCGTAGCCTCTGGATAGTAAGCGCGTCGGATACGTTTAAGGTGAACACGAATGTTTCTAAGTTCCAACATAGCAGTTGTTGAGCACACTCCAGACGAAAGAAATTAAACACTCCGATCGCCAGAGTCGTTGAACCGCAAACACTCTATCACTTACAAACGGACTCGCCCCACTTAAAACTATACCCATCGAAATCCGATAAGTCTCTATCAGGGTAGATTACGGATAACAGACGCCTGAAGAGCGGGATAGATGTAGATATAGCATGCTTAGGTTATAGCGTTTAGAGATATAGAGATATACGTATAGAGATAAACGTTACTACAACAAAAAAGGAGTGTAATGTGTTCAGGGTTCATCTATGTATGTTTTCCGTTTCTTTATTTCACCATAATTTCTAAACGCTCAAAACGATATAGAAGTATGTGGTATTGTTAAAATCGCTATGTCATCCCGAGTGCCATAAGGGGGGTACCTTAACTGTACAAATATCAAGTAAAAGGTTTTCTAAATGTCCAAATCTCCAAATGTCAATAAATTAACATAAATATTTCGTGTTTAGTGTCAAATAAAAAAGTCTAATTGAGTACATTCCGAAAACATATATTTATCTATAGCGAAAAATACATAAACCACAAATATTTCATTAAAATACCCTAATAAAAATAATCTATATATAAAAAACAAAGTCGGGTTTGTTCGAACACTTATAACTCAAGAACGGCTGAACCGATTTTCATGGTTTTTAATTTGTAGTATTTGTCTTCGTCCCAAATAGCAGAATAACTAATAAAAACATAGGAGAATTGACGAAAAAATAAAATAAAAGAAAAACATTTTCTCATACAAAATGTTCATGAGTTTCGAGAACATTTAATGTTCATCCCGTCGATACGGTAAACTCTCCCCTCAAATTAAAGAACGTATTCAAATAAAGGTTTCGAATCGACAACATATATATCCACAATATTCAGATAATGGCGTATTTTAGATTTTAAAAATGTAGAATAATGTCAGTAATAAAATGGATTGACATATTGGTTGTCAAATATTTATGCGTGCGTTCAGAAGTTTATTTTGTATAAACTAAGGAAAATATATCAAGCTACGTAAAATCCTAAATTAAGTTCAGTTAATCTGTAACACGACATTCATTCACTGTTAGGCGGTACGAAGTTCGCCTGGTCAGCTAGTAAATATTAAATATTTTAATACAAATATATAAATACAATAAAGTGAATATAAATACAGTAGTTCACTTTTTTTACCGGTAGTCGTGTTTTTTATTCCTTTTAATATATTTACTTCTTGATTTTAATTTTATTTTCTTGTCACATTCTAATATTTTCTAACGTTTCAATTACGATAGAAAAAATGTATACTTAACTTTATGTACGACTTGTATACCATTATACCAATAAAATGAATCGGAATCATGGTGGTTCTCTTTCTCTCTCACTCCTTCTACGTATATGTTTGTTATAACACGAAGGCTTGATTAATATTATTTCTCTGCTTTATTTTCGAAGAGATATGTACAAGAGTTAGCAAAACTGAATCGGAGCTCAGCTGAATAAACATCTGCTCAGCGTCTGAAGTATTTGCTAAAACTCATTGATCGGTTTCTAAAATAGGATATAAGGATATATAGGATAACCCACGCGTATAAGGATAGCACCTAGTTTGTTTTGCTTCAAACGGCTCAAATAACACTTGAACCCACGCTCATAAACTTTGCCTTATTTTTTCCTATTTTTCCCTCCCTATTGCGTCCCCTGCGTCATGTTTTTTTCTTAAATTTATTGTTTTGTTTTCATGCTGAATTTAAATGATTAAAATTTAATTTATTGGTTTATTTTTACCGCATAACATGTTATTCCCCTAGGTTAAAGTTAGCTGAAGGATATTGATTTTGGGCAAAAAGCTCGCCTCTTTGTTTAAGCAAATAAAGCGTTTAATTATTATTATTATTTTAAAAAAATAATCAATTGGTGTCTACATACTTTGAATCATCCATGTTTCATTTATGTGACCAGTTTCAAATCTTCGCATATGAATCATATATAAAATTCGTGTCTTCAGATAGATAAGCCTTTACTTTTAAAGATACTAGAGACGGGGCGAATCGAGAGTCACAAATTCAGAAAAGGTCATTATCTCACACTTGTTCGTTTCGCATGCGGGCGTTCCGTTCAAATGCACGAAGCACTTAGAAATATAATTATAAAGTCTGTGGAACTGGAACATGGAGGCGATTTGTTAGAGGCGTTTAATTACAGCGGCATAAAACGTGGCCTTCGTGAACAAGTGCACTCAATTTTACATATCAGGTCAAGTGTATTTGGGTAAAAACCAGGGCATAACAATGTTTCTTCTGTTTTTATCAAAACGTCGTTTTCTATTTTATCTTTTCCAATCTGTATGAGTTTCCTGAATTTTTACACAAGCCGTCAGCCAGTCAGCGGTCGCCAAAGCGTTTTTCAAGCGCCCTTCTGTCATTCGCTGCATTCATCGATCGAGTTGCATTTAATTGCTGGCAGTGATATCCACCCGGGAAATTCCCCCAGCGCACTGCAGATACAGTGATGCTGACACGTACGGGATATACGTGCAGGCATAGTTCACTGATAAATTTAGGAGTAATTCGTCCATTCGAGGAGGCTACGGGATAGGAGCTGATACACGAGTTGGGTCGACCAACAAGTCAAACTGGCCATAGTGGGCTAAGCTGAATGTAATCGTTTGAACGAACAGTATAATAATAGACACTTTAGAGTTGTTAACTACTACAGGCAAACCAGCCACCCCAGGAAGGTATAATGTTATTGATCATTCTTTCAACCGTTGGGTGAACGCAGAGCCTTGGGGACGACACAGTCCACCGTATAACTACGCCAATATGCCCGTGAGAGACCAACGCTTTACCGCGAGGCATTGGGAAGTGAATTTATCAATCAGCCTCACGCCCTCACAACCAGATTCGTCTGGATTTCTCCGTCCTCCAGCCTGGTCACAGATTCGAAGTCGCTTGCGCGGCTTCTACTTGATGTTACCGGTAAATCAGTTCGAATTTAACGCGGACCGTGGCGCCATTTGCACGGAACTGTTAGCTGCCACACAATAACAGACAAGCAAGCCACTAAAAAATCAATGCAAATGATGGATTTTAAAATGAAGGAAAAACAAACGAATTTACCGACTGCCTGGAAAATCGAAAAATAGGTTGCCAACTTCTGCTTCAAGCTTTTAATTCCCTTCAAAAAAGAGGGGCCGCTAAAAATACGTTCGCGTTCACGCGTTTCTCCTTCCGCTACACAGAATCGCGACTATTGAAACGGATATTGCAGATTCCGGCAAATTTATCGAAGCAAATCATTTTTCCTCCGACCAATTGAATATTTTACCTCGTTTCTCGCAGGAAGCGCCGCCATGAGGGCGCCCTTTCGGCGTAAATCTAAGACTGAAACTTTATTAATCACGATCGTTTCAGAATGTTGCGGGAAATGAGACGAATATGTCCGAAACGCGATAACCCGAATAAACTTTGCATGCCGAAAAAGTATTTTTTGACGTATCATCGGTATACCAGAAAAAAACACCCAAGACTTTCCCGGCAAGTAGATCAGCCTCCCCCACCGCCGCGTCAACCCAATCTACCCCTAGGCGCCAATTCACGGAAAATACTGCAAAGTAGTATTTTTCGTGGTAATAAAGTGGTATTTTTCCAAAAATTATGTAGTATTATCTTAAATATGGCGGACTTTTAATATTATTTGCGTCGCTTGTATATGAGATATTCCCACCCAAATTTAACAACGTGATTTCGGTCCAACGAGGCATCTGTGTACCGAATTTCAAGCCTCTAAGTGCAATATTTTGAGATTAAAGTATGACTAGCGCGCCGGCAAAATGTATATATCCGTCTTTGTCTCGATTTTTTTTTGCGCGTTTACAATACTTTCCCTACCGGGAAAGTAAAATTTGATGACCATACTAAAGACACTGGCGTCACAAATAGGAAAAGAACATAATATCCCTTGCATGGTCGACTACAATAAAAAATATATAATGAAAAATTAGTGTTCTCTGAATGTTTTCTTCGAATGTTGGTAATATTTCGCCTGAGCTGTTAATGGAATTTCGGTTCATTCGTGACGCCACGAAATTTAATTTAACTAATTTTATGACTGGCTAATAATGCGGTAAGTCATGTGAGCGATGCCCTACATTGGGGTTGATTAAAAGCGTCTTAAGATCAAGAGAAATAGTATCATTTTCATCATTTTGTTGCGTTGAAAAATCTTGACGCGGTTGAGTCTATATTGCAACTGCATGAAATCGATTAGTGAAAAAATGACAAGATACGAACTTGATCAGAATATGGGAAGAGGGTCAAGAAGAAGTAGATAAAATAACGACGGTTGAAAGACAAATGAAGTAACCGTGCCGGGATTCAAATTCGGCTGTCGCTAAACCTTACTAGGCTTTGCCCGTACTTCTTCTTCTTCTTCGTAGACCCTGCATTTCTTGTCCTTCTTCTCCACTGAGCACGAGCTTGTGTTGTGCCGGCGTCGAGTTGAGGTTCTGTTTTACCGTTGCTTACGCAGGACGCCATATTGTGTAATGTCACGGACAAGGAATAAAAAGTTCCTATGGTGTTTTACGGCCGATTGGCCCCTAGGGTTTCTTCCGCCACCGACTCTATTGCACCGCCGTGTCTGATAGTACAGTAGGACGGTGTCGACTACAACGGGCGAACCCGACACCCCAGGCTGGTATAACGATATATAATCATTCTTTCAGCGTAGAAGACTTGGGGACAAGACAATCTACTGTCTAGTTCACTAGAAACCCGTTAGAGTCCGAAGCCTTACGGCGAGGCACAGGGAAAGGTTACCAGCGGGCACCCTCGACCCCTAACTACCAGTTTCGGCAGGATAGGATAGAATACCTGACAGTACAGCTCCAACATGACCTAGGGGGATGGTGCCCCTTCCGCCTGCTCCGCCGTTCCAATGGACTCCATTTCCGCCTTTGCAGCCGTTGAGGTCTTCAATATTACTATATAAATTATTCCAGATACTTAATTTTTGATAAAAATAAACTTGACAAGACGGTTTCAAAATTAAATTTTGGCTTTGCCCGTACTAAGGTAGACTTAATGGTCAATTAATCGTTAGCTTAGAATTAATGCTTGCTTTTATAATAATATCTAAGAATGTTAAATTAAGTATAGTTTGTAATATGTAATTTGATTGTTATTACAATTATTCGGCTTAAAAAAGTGTTCTCTTAAGGGGATACAAATTAGGTTGTTCCGCTGTTCCCCAATTTCAACAATACGAAAGAGACTATTAATCACTCCTGTGTAAACAGATCGGTAGAAGAATTGATTATATATGGCATTAGATTGCTCAATTCAGTGCAATTTTGCAACCCTTCTGAAACAACGAAATGCAGGTGGCGCTGATAGCATTGACGGCCTAACTAATAGCAATTTAACTAGTTATCTATAATAACATTGATAATCAATAGTTTTTATAAAAGCTGGTTGATTATAAAAACCCAATAATTTAACTAATGGTAACAATAAGAACATTCAATTATTAGTGCCATCTATGGCATTTTTTTTATATAGTAGGATTACATCTCAGAAATAATACAGAGATATAGAATGCCATCTATTAGTCTAACTGAATATTAAAGTGCGTAATTATTACGTGTAGACACTTGTATAATAAATGATACATTGACATCTTTATGTAAATAATATTAAAATAATAAGAGCTATGATTTAAAAATTCGTTTCTATAATAATAAAAAGTCGTATTCTATAATAATAATTAAATCATTATTATTTTATACAGTCTAGGCGTGTTTAGAGCGCCATCTACAGCGCGTCGTCATACTGTTATACAACGAAAGGCGCCACAGTCAACGTAATAATAGATAATTAATCTATTTTTGGAACTATGAGTCCCATCTACACGTTGCGTTTTGCAGTGAATTCCCGGTTGCCAAATTGCAGTATGACGTCGAACAATCTGATATGCTATATAATCAATGGTAGAAGTACATATTTTTAGTGTCGAAGTGCAAATTCCGTCACATTTCTTCGTCGCTTAGTCACGAGCCAGTGAAAACGTGGCATTGGAAAAATGTAAGCCAGTGGTAGCGCGTTTGGTCATGATTTTCGTATAAAGAGGCGGATAATTGGTCACGATCGACACGACAATGCAGTACAGGGCACTCTGTAGGCTCGTAGCCCATGCTGGCTGGCTGGCTGGCCACGCCATGACCTGGCCAGGTCGAGCGGCCGCACAAATCAAAACACCTCGGTCACGCTGCGTCTCAAGGTGAACACGGGAATCGTCTAACCTTACCATAATAACCCGCGCGCGCTACCGCCGTTGCGGAAAATGTGGGAAATTGCGCTACGAGCTGCGGTAGCAAAATATTGAATATCCGAAAGTTAAACATAAAAAAAATCTTTTCATTGGTAACGGTTACGCCACGAATTTACATAAATAAATTAAAATGATACTTCTTTTCCCCATCCTTGAAGTTTTTCCACTAGCGAAATATCTAGTGAAAGCCGCCAGCGCGTCCTCTGTTTCCCTATAGTCCAAGCATATAAGATCCAAATAGGAAAAAAAATCCGTAAGTTTTTTCTTAACGATTTTATATGTATTTTTGGTCGCTGAATCTGATTTTCAACTTTGCCACCTGTCCAGAGGTGAGCCAAATCAAATGCTAATAGCATGGATGAAGAGTATTTGCTTCGCCAGGCTGGTTTCAAAGGCATAATATGGCAATTGGTATTTCCTACGTTTTTCACGAAGTGACAAAAAGTGACCATTATTGAGCGCGCTCTAGCGGCGGTTCGGAACCGTAGGCACTAAGTAAATATACGTAGATTATAGGAAGGATATTGTATCTAATTTAATTTTGTATACAGCAATCATTATCAAAAAATGCATCGTTCGCGAGTTATAAGCGAAAAACTAAATTAAGTGAAAAAATGTTGCGGTTTTTCGCAATTCCTGACGTTAGCTCACCTTTGGCGAGTTGGCAAAGTTGAAAATCGGATTCAGCGACCAACAATACAAAAAAAACCGTTGAGAACAAAAACTGGTTTTTTTTCCTGAAAAAAAAAACTCCATAAAGCGCACCCAGTCGAGAACTCCGAGATGCTCTTAGTAGATTTGTAAGAAACGTACATATGAGCAAAAGTAGTCGCCGCTAAGAAATGTAAAAATATTTTTATTTAGGGTTAAAGACATAAGCTATTAAGGATATATGGTGCAGTAGTTTATTAGGAAAATGGGAGGGTGTCTGTTTAGGGATGGACTTGGCAGACAGCGGGAGGAGTGGACTTTTTGAGGTTTATAAGGATTCAAAATATGGTTTATTGGTGATATATATTGCAAATAAAGAAGGAAATCGGAAAGCCGGCAAACCTGGTCGGAATGATAAAACGCCGCTGTAAATTTAAAGAAAAGCAACTCCAGCAACACTGGGTGACATTAGGCTAGTTCATACTAAGTGAATAACGTTAGTAATTAATGTGAACGTGCACCACCCTAATAAAATCAAAACCACCAGGAACAGGCCTTCGCAAACCTACATCGCGCTGCATCTGGTCACACTTGTTTATTCCGCTTTACCATAAGGGTTGAGACTGCTTACTTGTCTCCAAATGAGATTCACGAAGCTTTAATACCTGAGTGCTATATCCAAATTTCAGATTGTTTTCTTTTGTTGATAATGTCTGCCTTCTTCCTATTATCATTGATCATATAGTGCATTATAATCAATGCTATTATTCATAATAAAACAGTTTTCCAGTAGCTTTACCTAAATCCTATACCAATGGAATGATCTCTTTATATACAACGTTTATTACTAAAACGACTGATCTCAATTATGAGTAGTTTCTGAGTTATATCATATTAAATATGGCTATTTATCTGTTATACCTACCCTAGGACACCAAACACATCCAGGAATTGTATTTTTAAGACGCGGCCTGACCGCAATAAATAATCAGAAAAATCACAAAATAGTACAATTTTTGTCCGTTTGGAATGCTACTGCGCGCAACGGTCGATCGCTGCGCGGCCGCAGGCTGGCGCCTGGGAGCTCGGGAAACATCATCATTTATAAAACGCATAGATAGGACCTTATGCACATACATATATTCGTCCCATAATTGCAGAACTAGCCTAACTCGATTTATTCAAATTTGTCAGGAGAGCACTTTTAAACTTTATTCTCCTTCTCTATTCTTCTATTTTCTTTTTATCTTTAATATGAATAATTCTTAAGAGTTGATTTTTTTATAGTTTGAATAGTTTATTAAAAGCTTTATTTTTATGAAATTTAATATGCAAAATGTTTATTTTAAATAGCATTTTGGGTAGATAGGATAATTCTGCTTTATTATAACTGATATCAGTACTATCTTATCTGTTGTTCTGCACAGAAATAGAAATGATTTTAGATGAAATTTTCAAATAACAGCTATCCTACCTCATCATTCATTCTGCTTACAGAAAATTTATCTATTGAAAATATCTTTTTGTTGATTTCTCAGTTAGGATAATATCGAATTATGATAAATTATTAAAAAAATGCAATATAAAAAATATTATTGTTAAAAATATTACACATTCGAATTCTTAAATAATATTCTGTATTTAAATGATATATAAAACATTTACTAACAAAGATAAAAGCCTAAATAGTATTTTTTTCATTCACTTTCATCGGTTTTGTTATGCGCTTCCAGAGATGTGGTATGTAGTCCTTCATAGAATGTATGATATTCAGCAGGAATTATCTTTTCCCGACAAAGATACATCAAATCGGCTAGTTTGTCTTTTGATACCCGGTAAAGCCGTCATTTTTAATTGCTTCAATTGAGCATCTGTTAATTTCTGGATCGGCCACCGACAACGTTCTACTGTGTTAACTTTGATAGCGTTATAGATATGTTCCAGATCATAGTTTATTTGTATTTTGTTTGGGTTTTCTGGATTTATCTTCAGCTGTTTTATTTTATTCCAGGATACTTTACATCCATTTTCATCTTTGTCCCAGTTTTTATTGTGTTTTTTAACAAATCTTTCAAGTCAAAGATGTCTTTATTTCCCATTTCCTTTACTTATATATGCTTTTTTCTACAGGCAGTTCTAACAATGGAGTACCATTGGCTAGGCGTGAATACTGGAATTTTCCTTGCTGCTTTTACAATCACGCTATGGACTGAGTCACCCTCATTTTGTGTGTGTCCCTTTTCTAAAAACACATGACGTATCTTGCAGTTCATTGTTGCTGCACAAAACATAGTTTAGTTTAGTTTAGTTTATCTGGGCTTTTTCCCGCACTTGGCCTCTTGATTGGGCCGCTGTGCGTGGCTCATGTTTTATTTATGTTACTCCAGCCAACCCAGGCTGTCCCAGAAGGTTAGCAGCCTGTTTGGGTTGCTACAGGCCTCCGGGACAGATGCTGGAGATTGTAGTATGCACAGAACATATACAGGCAGTATATAATCCGGTTCCGGTTTTGTCCAGCGCAGTTATCCGAATAAAATGTGAATTGTGACACGCCTTCCGACATCTTTTGTCGGATGAAGGACAACACGCAGCTTCCGACTTCGCATGATCCTCTCAGGGCGATAGACTCATGCTACATATAACAGTAGCCTTATTGGGTAGCATATATCGTGAAGTTGTAGACAGAGTACTTTCGCTTGTAGTAAAGCTGAGACGCTTCTGATTTAGGGCATTGGAGTACTTGTTGTAAATCGTACACAGCTGCGCTGAAAGTTTTGTCTGTTTTTGCCCTTTCCTTGTCGGATTGTTTAATATTTCTGCTGATTTCTTTGTTTTTTATGTGACTTTTATACTGGGGCTTCATATTTGCTTTTTCATCCGTGGTACTTGATTCATAATTTAAGTAGAAATCATATTGGTATTTTTTAGGGGTTAAGAACGAGTAGTTGAACTCCGTACAGAAAATTTTCCTGTACATAGACATAGTTGACGGTTCTAATTGTTTTTGCTCACAATCTTGTATAAATAATTACCGTGCCTCTTTTTTGTTTGTTTAACGATCATCGAAAGGACAGTCACTCCATTAGTGTCGCACTTGAATTACAGCGGTTTTTAAGGGGCACCTTCCTAGTATGGATATATTATGAGTTAAAAATATCACATAAGGTGACTATTAGTGCCAAAAGATTATCTTCTAGCCCGGGCATCAAAAAAGACTTGAAAAAGACTGTTAACACAATGTACAAGACAGTAGAAGGATCAGTAAAATAACAGCAAAAGAGTCAGTTTTTCTTTATTGTATACGTTAATATGACTCATTGAGAAGGAAATAACGGTATCCATTGCCTTAAACGCTTACACTTAATGTGTGATGCATATTTAAAAACAACAATATATAAAATCCGTAAACTAAGAATTTTAAGCAATATGAAGTCACACGAAATCACTGATCAATGAGAGCGTTTAAGTCCGGATAGGAAACCTCCAAAAAACGACCGGCGATACCGTAATTATAATATTATCTTTAATAATATCCTAATTTACATAAGTATGTCATAAGCATATACATAAAAAAATATGATGAATCAGATGAAAAACACCGTCCAGAAATCAGCTTGGCCATGCACCCCGCCCAAGTGGTATGTCGGTATACATCAATCAGCGTATACATCAATTATCGGTATTCCATCTTTGACTCTTCCCTCAGCGATGGCAGCCTGGCGTTCACGCTCTGCAGCAGCATCCATTTCCTCTACAGCCGTCGTCTCCCACTCATCGAATACTTTATCTTGCGTTTTAGCAAAGAACCTTTCTGAAAATATAGGTACATTCATAGATGACGATATCTCTTCAAATTGCGAATAGGCTATTCCTGAAGATACTATTCCTATTACAGCACCAACATTTGTCTGAAATTTTCAGTACATGCAGGATTGTCAGAGTTAATAAAAAAAACCAAGCCACACATGTCGCACTTAAATTTAAACTTTGATATTAATCCGATTCTCTTTTCTCCCACAAAACTCAGACATTGAATACCACAGTTAAAAAGACTGCTGTGTTTTGAAATCTTTAAGCTTAGTAAAAAAGTACAATATATTTACGATTCTCCTTCCGTCAACAGATGTGTAGTCATGTTCTTGTTCTGGTTCAATCCCGTAATATGTTTCACCAGCCGGATTTCTATAAAAAAGGATTTTCTGCTTGAGGAAATTATGAAAAAAAAACATAGAAAGACAAACTGACAGATATGATATTTTAAAAATAACGTATACTACCATCCTGACGATAATAGTCAAGGAATCTTCAAGCCATGATTCAAGTAAATATACGTAAATATATAAAAATATCCGCCAAGTACGGCACCACGTACGGTCTCAACAACTTGCCGGATTTCTGATTTGAAGTGGTGATCCAACTGGTTCCGATATTTTTGGGAACCAACATCACATCACATCACAATCATATTTTGTCGTTATTTGCTCATAAATACGCCATGGATTGACTAGGCACTTGTCTAGTATGTCCGGTAATACACATAATAGTGCATATCTTCGAAACTACTAAACCGATTTTGATGAATCTTACTAAATAGACTAAACATAATATGGTATCTCACAAAATGATTGATACTTACTCTCCGTGCACTAGTTCCGCTGAGGTACTCGGTTGGCCAATATCAGTATCACTGACTTTGCGCTTCTTTGATCTAAGAGAAATATAAAATGGGTAAATGACAAAAATGCGGTATCATACAATAATTTATATGCAAGTTTTGCATTTACTAGCGCCAGTCAACCTTTAGTTCTCGGTGTAATGTAGACTATCTATAGCAAATTAAAGTGCAACTAGTCATTTTTTCAATTTAGTAGATGCTGAGTAAATTCGCATTGATTTTACAATACAATAATCAATAAAAATTGACTTCTTTATACCGTAAACTACACCACATAAATAACTTTAAACCTACCTCAGTACAGGCGAGGCCTAGTTAGGATGGCTTATTAACATAAATAATGTACTTATTGAAAATGTAATAAAGAATTTTGATTTCATATGATTAAGGTATACTATCATGCTTTACTTACCCAAACGATCTATCATTTTTCTTAGGTCCATGTCGTTTTCTCACGAAGGATTTTTTAAGTTTTTTATTTTTTTCCCAATTATTTATTCTGATAAAGCATCACTATTTACAATATATGCACTATTTAAAAGCCCAGGTGCACGTCAGCTTGCGATTTTATTTCCATTAAATACGCTGAATAGCGACCAGAATACGCTAATGCAGAGCGGCCGAGACGACCGTCCCATCCGAGCGTTGCTCGGTGTTTGAAGAGACGACGCGATGTGAGCACCTTATATAACGACAATTTTTGGTGTATTTCAAAATTTACAAACCAAATTAAAAAAGTGGCTTCAGATACGTTTAGAACTCCAGTCAGGCTATTTATTTCGTAAAAAAAAAAATGTTGTCGCCTTTAAAAATTGGGAGAATTTCGATGTCAAAGTTTTTATAGAGGGATTATTTGTGCGTTTTTTTGTTGAAAAACTAGACTACTTTTCAAAATTCTTTTCATTTATAAGTCTTTTTAGTTTCTTTATCTATCTACAGTATTTTTGTCAGCTTTGTATTTTAACTTTGTCACGTCGCACTAGACGTTCAAAAATGGTACTATTTGGTGATTTGCGATAAGACCGCGCCTTAATAACTGTTTAAACGAAAACCATCGTAAAATACCCAGATATAGTACATACGCCGTGCGACTACACAATATATATATTCCTCAGAATGCTCAGCTGTCCAACATAGTGTGCCTAGCGACCGTACATCATAATATCTATCTTTTATGGGTCTTCCCTGCATATAATATATTTTAAATAAATAATTGGCATTGGGGTTTTCTTGTAATTAGCCATATTTAAGAAGATTCCGAACGTCAAAACTCCGAAACGGCTCATAATTGAGGTAAATTGTAGTACTCATAAATATTCTAGTTAAATAAATCTTTTTAATGGTAAATATGTTATTGTTACTGGAGAGGTGGGCCCAGCGCCCATACATTTTTGCCCATTATCCTTTGAACTAGTTAGAGGGTAAAATGTGTTGCTTCTTGTAGTAACATCACCTCTAATCTGTCACTACTGGTATAAATTGACATGGGCCTTCAAAGTTTGCGGTTTAGTAAAACGATCTTGTGCTCAATTCTCGCATAACTTCACATGAATATATCAAAACGACCTTCGATATAATAAGAATATGTAGGTACCTCTAATTAATTAACAAGTGACTATTTTGCAACACCATATTTTTTTTTCAAATAATAACAAAGTCGTTATCGCATATTTAAAAGGAGAAATATTAAAATTTGACGACCGTAGCGAAATGCCAGATTACAAACAAACTGCCACAGTGATTAATTCCGTTTCGCTTTTGCGATAAGCGCACCATTGAAAATATAATGTAAATTGCGCAATAAATGTACGATTCTCAATGCAGTTCTAATAGAATTAAATTGAAAGGGCACGCGAATAGGCCGACAAGGTCGCCAGCAGTCTACGATATGGTCGTACAAATGCTAGCATATCTTATGCGTTTTGAGGAACCCTGCCAACTATGCTGTTCGGTAAGTTTCCGGAATGGAAATGAAAGAACTTGAACGTTGGCAAAATCTTATTTTATTCTTCAACATACCCTCCGTTTAGGTCGATACTTTTGGTCCAGCGATTTCTATACCAGTTTTGTAAAACAGTTTTGAAAGTCCCTCAAAATGGGCATCCGTTTCCGCTTCAACTTCGTTATTAGAATAAAATCTCTTCCCCCTGAAGTATACGCTTCAGGCTTGGATATAGATAATAGTCGCTGGGGTATATGTAATATGAAGAATATGTAACAATCAGAACTGATGGTTCTTCTTCCGTCAATAGTCAATAAATATTATGCTATCCGCATCCCAAAATACTTGTACCTGGTGGTAAGTTTTTACTGGTGGTAAGTTTTTGCCTTACGTGGTTGGCGCTGGTTAGGTTGGCGCTGTCTTTACATTAACTTTTGATGGCATCGAGCTTACATGCAGTGGCTTGTGGTAGTCGCGCACTCACGCCTGCTAGAAAAAATAATTCTGCGACAGAGTGAGAATTTCGAGTGTTTTCTAAGCTGTTCAACACTGGCTTTGCGTCCTACGCAATAGTCATCAATGATAAAAATATTTATTACTCATTTAAAATCTAATATTTTGAAACATCTTGGCAGTGGTTGGTTCAATCATTTAATCAATTTCAATTTATTTCCAAAAAAAATCTTAACAGATTGTAGAAACTTAATATCTAGGTACATTTAAATTACAGCCTTTTAGTCCGTTTTTACAATATTTAAATTTATCACCACGTACATACAGTTACTTCATTATTGCTTTTAGGGCATCAAAATCATTTTTAAGATTTATTTACTAAAACCACAAATTGAAATAATCAATAAAAATAATCAAGGAATTAAAATCAGAAAAAGTTAGAATAATTAAAAAATGCTACTTAAAATTGTCAAAAAAAATGGCCAAAAAATTTGAAAAATTCTTAAAAATTAACAAACTTATCGATCGAGTAAAAAGCTATGTCTAATAATAATTCTTTAAGTAATTTTTTGAATAAGCTTTCCACTTGAATTGTTTTTAAACTTTCCGGTAGCCTGTTAAAGTAATATGGCCCGGAGTGTTTTGTGTCTTGCCTTGCTGTGTTTAGTTTAATACATGGTATAAAAATGTTTAATTTATTTCTCGTATTTTTAGTCAAATCTAATGAGGTAAATTAATCTATATATTCACGGTGGAGCGCATCGATCTTAAGGGCCGAAGTACCAAACTATCTCTTTGGTTAACTTGCTCATGGTTCATGCTCTATTTACGGGCCACAGTAAAGTAGGTTCGGTAGTATTCCATATCCGATTGTCAGGTATTTAATTATTGCCCGTCGGTCCGATTTATTCGGCGCTTGCGTCATAATGGGCCGCGTGTAGTCGAGAGCCACGCAAAACCGCTAAGTTGTTTAGCCGTCTCTCTGCACGCGAACGAGCTTGACTCGCCTCAAATTCAATTTGTCAAGCAACAAGCGATTCCTTTCTGTAGCGAAACGGACGAAGGCTATCGAGGAAACAGACACTGACATGCAATCGCGCGATCAAACAACGCTTCGCCGACAGCGCAACACTCCATTTACATATGGGTTAGTTTATGCGTACTACGACGTCTGGTTGTAGTGCTGAACTGGTATTTATAAGAAAACCTAATAAACGGCATACGGGATGCGGTAAGTTCTTGGGCGTTCGAAAATCGCCCGTTATGAACCCCTGTAAATCGACAATCGGTCGAGGATCGAATCGTCAAACGGCCCGGTGGCATAGTGGTTAGATCGCCTGATCTTACATTGTAAGGTCCCGGGTTCGATCCCGGCTGGGTCACCATTTTCCGTTGGGATCAAATTAACGGAATTGCATTTTCAATTCTGTCGATCGAATGCAATAACAAGACACACACTTACACGCATGGTACACGCACATATACATATACCTCGTCATAGTAGGGTTGGTTGTAAGAGATTGTCATATGACAATAAACCCGCCCATTGTGACATTTTCACAATAAAGAGTATAAACAAACAAAGGATCATATCACTGCTGGATATGAAATTAATTACCTACCTCTAATATGCCGGGCAATATTACAATAATAAAAACGAAGTTCGTATGAAGGCGACCCGTCGGACACCAATACTTCAAAACGCCGGTATCGCATTTGAATTATATAATCTGCGTTTTTTCTATCCGACACAGCCGTGGCACTCCATTAAGACCCAGGAAGTGAGCTCGCCTAACCACAGGAATTCCTAGCAAGGCGGGATGGGTTGGACTTTAATTGGCACATTCAAAAAACAAACATTTACATTAATTTTTATGCGCTTTTTAGCCTGGGCTCACACAGATGTATACCTAAATTTAAAAGCATATAATAGTAGATTGTATCACAAGGGAGCAAAATAATATTTTTACGGCGAGGGCGCTTTTTGAATCCAGAGCGAAGTGAGGGATTCTAGAGTAGAATCCCGAGCGTAGCGAGGGATTCTTTAGAAGAATCCTGAACGTAGCGAGGGATTCAAAAAAGCGCCCGAGCCAAAAATATTTTGCGCCCGAGTGATACACTCTACTTTCCATCATCCTCTATGAGAAAATAAAATAGTAAGTAACCATATACATAGTTACTTACTTTTACGGCAAAAAAGACTTTGTCGGGTGCCTCATTAAGGAAAGTCTCCACGTTTTTGATTAAGAACACTTTGGATTTTGTAGGTTTAAATCCATCAGACATCCTCTTCAGATACGCTATTAATTTCGAATATGTGTCCAGTTTTACGTAGTTATTACAACTGACTGTTGATTTTAACATTGAGTAGGTACTCCAAAGAGTGGATGGTTGTTTAGTTGTGGCTTAGTACTGGAAGTAGGCCAAAAACACAGATTCCGAAAAATCTTGGCGCCTCTTGCATTTCTCCGTTCAATAAAATTTCCATAGGCTTTCATATATTTCTCCCGGGATTTGCAGGTAATAGATAATCAATCACATTTCTTGTCTCAGTTATATTGCTTTCAGGAGTTAAATCTATACTTTCACTGTCACTTGAAGAACTCATTTTCAAAACAAAACGATGAATTTTTTACAATCTGTGAAAATTGACGAAAACGCGGGCGACAAAAACAATTGACGTTCGCGCGTTTTTAATTTAATTTCTTTTTTTTTTATTCAGCCGGCGGCGCGACTAGGGGCCGTCGTACCAGCCAGTCTTTATTCAAACAATATTTGCGTTCGATTTCTTCGGCGCTGAAGACTAAGATGTTCCAAATTCAAAAAGTACGCTGCAAAGATAAATTGCGGCGCACTTATTCAAAAAGCGAGCCGCAAAGATAATTGCGGCGCACTGATAAAGTTTCTTATAGAAAACACCACTTTTGGGCACACTTAAAGGCGAACCAAGTCGTACTTTCGAATAGATGGGATGAAAAGGTAATTCCTGGATTGTACATTATTTTTTAACCGACTTCCAAAAAAGGAGGAGGTTATCAATTCGGTTGTATCTTTTTTTTAAAGGTTTGTTACCTCAGAACTCTGACATTTATGAATCGATTTGGAAAATTCTTTTTAATTCAAAAGAATATACTTCCAGATTGGTCCCATTTTCATCAAAATTCGGTTCTGATGATGGGATCCACGAGGAATTGAGGGCACTCCTCAAATATTATCATATGAAATTGAAAATTTATATGTTGGTTCAATTCCGATGGCAATTCATTTATTTTTATGGTAAGCACGACCGGACTACACCCTGGGTTGGCTTAGAAATGAACAATTAATAATTGTACATGTTTTTCATTTCATACAACTGTTCACTTTCCAGGTGTCAAAAACCCATTTACAGTTAGTAAGTTTAGGGAAAATCAATATAATGCAGGCAGGGGAAAACATAAAAAAAACGTCAAAATCTACGGAAAACATCAAATGGTCTAAGGGGCAAAAAAGTATGGGTAGATAGAAGCCAGAAAAATCTGGTTTAGATAGAAGAAGCAATATTCGTCAGCAAAGAGAACAACGAAAGGTTTAGCTCTGTAGCGGAGTAGTTTTTCTCAGCGGGCGCGAGCGACTAGTATAATCAATTAATTGAATGCCAATGTCATCAAAAGCTTATGTCAAGACAGCGCCTACGCAATAACCAGACGCAACGCAATGCACGTCGAAAGACAAGGCAAGACCTTACCACCAACATAAAGTGGCAGGAATAGGGATCTTTAGACTACGCAGTAGATACCTGCGACATAACTTATTTTTCTTCTGGTGCCATGTTTGCTGCCGACCGTTGGCTATCAATCATTAGTATTTACAACTTTATTGACCGACGCTCGAAACAATGATGTGACAGATTTCTGAAATCATTCCCGTAAATTATGGAGTCATGATGTTTTTATTTGTCCCGGATCTTTTCTTCCAGCTATTTTTCCTTGTATTATTAGATGTATAATATTCTATTTTCGGATCTTTATTGTCCTCAATATTTCTATGCCGTTACTCAAACGATTTGAAACTTCTTTATTCCTGACTCCGTCTTTCTGACCACCTAACTACGACACATTAACCTACTTCTGTTCTTCGTACTCCTGCCTGCAATCTTGTATTCAAAAAGTTACTCGAAGCAACGAGTAAGACCTAACATTGTTGATAGTCTTATTTAAGAATCCAGATTTCGCAGGAATTCATCTGAGTGGACCAGATGTGACATTTCATTAAATTAAGTCAAAGCTGGGTTATTTATTACCTTAACAATCCTTTCATGAAATTAATTGCTTTACGTGTTATCCTTTTATAACCTTGTCTGGAGAGGCCGGATTTCGTTCTATGGCAAACCGGGTACTATCAAGAAAACATGAAGCTGTGTAGGTGTTCGTTTAACATTGATCAAGTCGCCTCGGAATATGGCAAATTTTATGATGCTGTATATTACTCCCCGTCGTGGGTAAGCATTTTTAGTTTTTTTCGAAGAGGACTTACAACCGTTTTTACAATCAACACTTAGGGCTTGTCTCATCTTAAGTGTGTACGAGTTGGTCGCTTATTACTCTTAGGCTATAAGTTAAGTCGCCACTTAAGCCGGTCGTTTAATTTTTATTTGTATTCATAGATAATACTTAAGTGTTGAGGGATTACAATGGATAATATTATATTATTCAGCTGTAAGATTTAAGGTTGGTCGGGAGCTCACTTTGTTGATTGTTCTGTTGCCCTTTTCCTATTTGTTGTGCCATACCTATATTAGTCCATACCTCTTTGCTCATCCGCGTAACATATTTTCGTATTTTCGGGTATTTTATTTTTTATCATTTAAAAATAGGACACAATAAAGGAGTGCTCTGTTATAATAAGAAATTTGGGATAAATCGACAGGTGAAAGAATGTTTATAAAATGCAGTTTTAGGCCATATTTGTGGGCTGCTACGGTCCAACACAAAGAAGTGAAAACTTGTGGGAATAAAGCATTCCTCAGATAACTCTTAATGTATATAACACAAAAAAAACTAATTAGAATAGTAAATTAGGAGTATTTTGGTATTTCCTGAGACCTTTCTGAAATTTTCCATAGATACACTATCCATAGATACAAAATAGTTCAACTAACATAAATTAACATTATTTAAAACTAAGAGAGATAGATTTTTCCATTTTGACGTCCGCGAAGCGTGCTCTTCTTCCAACAATTTCGATAATAATATTTTCCGATTTCACAAGCCATATTCAAAATATTACGTATGTTAATTCTGTTGTATTTGGGCTGCTTCGTTCGGCAAAAGATTACAATAGATATTCCCCCTTGACATAAACTTTTAAAAATGTTTCCGCGTCACCAAGAAAACGTTTTCCTACTTTCTTCTTAGCGAATACAATGTCGGCAGGTTATTGATGCCGCCATTGATGCTGTTTATTGTTTTAATTTATTAGGTACATACATATTTAAATTTAAGAGCACAATAAAGGTCTTTAATAGAAAATTATATTTTTCAATATAAAAAAAATATCTATTTTATAAAGTCCAATACAAGCCATTTCAACAATAATGAATTTAATTCATTCATTAATTAAATTCAAAATATTTTAGTCTGGAAAATTTAATCCTATATATTTTCAACCTTTTAGCAATTCAGTCAAAAAATATGGGAAAAAATACGTCACATCCGTCTTGTCTAACGCGAATTTCAGAAATAAGGAGAAGACACAGAAATTTGAATGAGCAAGGTGAATGAAGTTCAATAAGGATACGTGTTCTGAGATTCATTTTGATGTCTTTTCATTTTTCTATTTCTTTTCAAAAAAAAATTCGGATAGATTCTAGCATTTTTTTAGTTTCAAAAAGGTTCCAAAGGTGGTACTTAGTGTCCTCGAATGAGGGTTCCGTAACGGCCGTCTTAAGTATCGTCTGTAAGATGGTATAGTCGGCTGTAGTTCCAAAAGACCGCATTCGATAATTCATCGCTATGTACCTAGTCCTAGGAAAATTACAGAGCATGCGGTGACATGATTAGCTCCAGCGTCGTGACTGCCGTATTTGCTGATCGTCGGGCAGCATGGCAGTTATGACTCGAGCCTCGAAGCCGTACTTATCCCAATAGAAATACACCTGTATTGTTTCTAAGAATGTAACAGGAAAAACCAAGCTTTCTCGAGTCAGTTGCTCGATACTTAGACAATATCAGCCGATCCGGATGTTTGTCCCCCGATTTCTGCTGCCAATCATATAAAACTGCATACAATAAAAAGACGTATTTTTTTAATGGATATAAATGGTCATTATGTGATGTCACTTAATGAGCGCATTAGAGGTAAATAAACTGCAAAAGATTAGTAATGGAGCGAACCAGTTCTGGATTAATCAGACATGTAAATAACAAAAACCATGCGTACCTGAGAGAGTATAGCCATATTACAATTTTAGTGACTGTAATGCGGTGTTCAATGGGTAAGCACAATAAACAAATAAATATATTAAAAATAATAAAAAAAAAACACGACTGCCCTTACAGAAAGGGAACTATTGTATTTATTATTATTTTTATTACGTTTTTTTTATGAAATATGGGTGGTTTATTTATTTATCTATATAGATACATATTTATTTCCGTAATGTACTCAATCAGACCTTTCATTTGACACAAAACACGATATATTTATGTAAAATTATGGACATTTGGATATTTCGTTATTTAGACAATTACTTACTTGCTATTTAGGTATACAGTTAAGGTATAGTGACACTCCGGATGACATAACGATTCTAATAATACTACACACTTCTAAATCGGTTTAAGCGTTTAGAAGTTATGGTGGAATAAAGAAATGGACAATCACAAAGTTCTTTATTCATATGTATATACACAAGACATATTATTTTTCATACAGACATATTATTTTTAATTTATGTTCTTATGATGCGTACAAGCCTTACTCCCAAGCCGTTTTGTCATTTACATACATAGATGAACCCTGAACACATTACACTCCTTTTTTGTTGGGCAGTCGTGTAAAAATAGGAAGACATAAAGTAACTGAGAAAAATCAATTGCCAATCAAAAATCAATAATATTTGCCATAAATTCTAATGCAAATGCCCAGTGTTCTCGCGTAACCGGCTAACGAAGTATAGTAGTATCTAGACGGCAGGTTACCGCTGCACAAGCCTGCGCAAACTCGGTAATTACCGGCTTTGTACTTGTAATTATGTTGTTACCGATTTTTTCCTCGGATTCGGCGCTTTCTCCAATCTGTCCAATCTGTGATTTCTTCGACCCCGTTTCATCATGCAAATTGTAAAGTGTACTTAATTGGCTGAATGCTGCGGGCCTTTGAATACATCTACAATTTTCTACGCTTGTTTTTCTAACGAGTAGCTGTGAGGTGTTTCGTTAATGCAAGCACAATATTCGCTTTATTCGTCTTTTTTAAATTTTACTTATGCCTATTTTTTAACAAAACTCTGTTACAGTAACGCAAAACGCGCAAACGCACATTGAATTTAACAAAACAAAGATATAGTTACCAATAGAAAAAGATAACTTAAAATATACAAATTTAACCACACGTATCATTCAATCAAAGCCTGGCGCAGCCAAAAAATATATTTTGATTCAAAGTAATAAACATTTTTTATTTTTTTTGTTATTATCTCCCTGAAAAATTGGTGAATGTATTTAGATAATTAAAGATTATAATGAGTTTGGACTCTTAATTTGTTACTTTTCGTGCGACTCTAATAACGTTAAAAATAAAATTGTCAGCTGTTACGATGCTTTCAAACACAACCAAAAACTAATAAACGAGAATTTTTGCGAAAAAACTGAAAAATCGCTTATGTAAGCAAAGTAATGCAGGCGTAATGATGGATAAAAACGATGTTCTGGGCTAAATCAAATTAGGGATTTTTTGTCCAAGGTTAACCTCACGTCAATGCTAATATTGTTAGCAATTTAATATTGCTATGTCGCGTTTTATGAGCTTATTTAGATTTTAGGATATTTATAACAATATAATATTTATAAAGTGAAGTGTTCCGCTACAACTATACATTTTGTATTTTTACTGGAATAAATAAAGATTATTATGATTATTACAATTTCTTGCGTCTCAGTTGCCTCAACTTAACCCATTTTCTCGATGGTATCCTCGTCATGGTAAATGAATTAATGAATGTATTTTTATTTTATTTTATTTTAAAAAGATTTATTATCTTGTTTTTTATTTAATTGTTAATGTTTTTTTATATTTTAAAAAAATAATCAATCTGTACAAAAACGATTTATACTAGTGCACCAAACAAGGGCGATTATGATTATTACAATTTCTTGCGTCTCAGTTGCCTCCTATTTTCTCGATGGTATATCCTTTTCCTGGTCATAGATACTACTTGGGTTGTAGTTTCGATGTCTGCCTTCGACGTGTCTGCAATTATTTTGCTCGTGCCTCGTGCTTTGTTGTTTTTCACGATCAGTGTATCTATATCCGTACCGCATCTACACAATTTCTTGTTCGACATCTCTATTCCTCTCAGCCTTAACCCTTCAAGCCCCGCGACTTCTATATCGAAGTCAACTGAACGCGTCCAGGAAAAGTGATTTGATTGGGTTTTTCGTGTCATTCCGTATTCAGTTGTATTTTATTTAAATGCACGATGATATTTGTATCATCGTGCATTTAAATAAAATACAACTGCATACGGAATGACACGAAAAACCCAATCAAATCACTTTTCCTGGACGCGTTAAGTTGACTTCGATATCGAAGTCGCGGGGCTTGAAGGGTTAAGCATCTGATTAAACTTTAATAATGAATAGAGTTCCCAAATTACAATAGTCAATAGAGTCAATAGATACGGTGATAAGCATTACAAGCGGATATTCGCATTTAAATTGCGGTCCCCCACTGCGGCTGTGGTCGGCTCTAGTAAGATAGGCACAGCAGTAGCGAGTAGACAAGCGGCAATTGAGGCAAGGCGGTCTGCCTCGCGCGCCCGCTGAGAGCGATTCAGGCAATAATTGCCATAACCGTTGCCGGAGAGTCCTACTCAGAAGCCACTCTCGCCAATGTGACGAGATAACGAGAAACATGGACACCAGTTTGCGTTGGCGTACTCGCATAATAGCGACGTCAGCTGCTACCACATACAACAATAACGATTTCAACAACGTCATTAAAGTATGGTATGGAGATCACGTCGCACGACTGCACGTTATGCGACGTCGCGTAACTGCGCAGGGTCGCAGTGATGCAGTTCCACGAGGATTTGCAGGAATCTGGTCTAGGGGTTGTGACGAATGCGAAATGTAGTATAGAATTTGAAGTCGCTGTTTAAAATAATAGATGGGGAAGGCAGAAGGGGCGTGGATTGTTTTGTTACAGTGACTCGGCGTCAATGTCGCAGGACCCCTTCTTGCGACAATGACGATACGTGTTAAAATGACCATATTCTGGACGCTATAACTCTGAATCGTCAGCGAATTGAGAGGAACCGAAATGGTAAATTATACTCGTCAAAAAAACCGACTAATAAAAAAATGGGGTAGACTTTCATCTTTATACTTATAGTACTGTAGTAAATATTCACTGAAAAATGACGTGGCATTAAAGTAAAAACTAACAAGATTTTTTTTCCACACTAAATTTATAACGTTATAAATCTAAAACATAAGACAATCGACAAGACAATCGGTTATAAGTTTTTTGTCGGTGGATTTCGACCTAGTTTATGCTGAGAGATTTTATGGAAAAGGACGTTTATATTTTACACCACAGTTGGCAAATTAGGCTTTGTACGCTTCCTACACGACTGCCCAAAAAAAGGAATGTAATGTGTTCAGGGTTCATCTATGTATGTTTTCCGTTTCTTTATTCCACCATAACTTCCAAACGCTTGAACCGATTTAGAAGAGTGTGTTATTGTTAGAATCGTAATGTCATCCCGAGTGTCATAGAGTGAGAAGTTATATCAATATCAATACAATAATTCACTTTCTGTAACGGCAGTCGTATTTTTTATTCTATTTGTATATTCACTTCTTAATACATTAAGTTTATTACTGCCATTTTCTATGCCTTGGGGCCTATACTGCAATGCGCAGAGATAACTTTTACAACATGCAGAGTCGATGCTGCCTTTTAATTTCAGGACTTCGAGGGTAATTTCATCCTTTCAAGTCGTCGAGATTTCTGTCTGAGTGAAATTGAGTGTTTTTATAATTTTATGAAACGCATGCTTCGATCATATTCTAGTCAATCAAACTAGGCTATCAATATTAGTGTGAATATTTTTCAAAAATCCATAGACATCAATACCACAACAATGCAGCAACCTGCAATCGACCCTGACACAAATTAGCAATATTTCTTATTACGTAACATATTCAATAATCTCACATAAATTACGGCACACTCGTTGAAGCCATTCGCGATGAGGCCGCAATCATAGATCAGAGACGACACAAATGTACACAACATATCTGAAAATAGGCACGTTCAAAAATCAATCACCGTCTCTTCTCGAAAACGTCGACCTTTCATGAAATATGCGGTAATCAATCTTCTTAGGTGCGTTTTTTTTGCGCGGTCAGCGGTTACCGCCGCGGCGCGGCAAGTGATCGGAGATGCTATCGAGGTTGTCGGAGGATTCTCTTAATTGGTCGAGCGTGGAATACAGTTAAAAAGATAATTAATTAGGCGATTGAACGAAAAACAGAAGCCGATGGAGTGAAAAACCGGAGTGAAGGTAACGCGGTTTTACAGCAGTAATGAAAATATTTCCCATTTCTAGTGTTCCCATTTCCCATTCCCATTTCCATTCAAGCTGGGCGCTTACAGTGGGTTTGTCAGAGGATGCTACGCATAAGATGAGTTGGCAGAGTTATGCATGATGTCGTAAAGTGTTTCAACGAGATATAAAAATATTGAGATCAGTAAAGACCGTAAATTCAAAACTCATGTCATTCGTCACCCCAAAAGACAACATTAAGGCGACGTACTACTTAAAAAATAAACCGTATCTGAGTTTTTAAGCCCCGCCTACTTACCCCCTCCCCTCGCGACGGGGCAGGTGTTTATTATGTTGACTCATCTCGCAGCGATATTCACTCGCTATCGATGTCTGGACTAAACACACTAGGTATACACTATTCCAATGGGATTTATATTTTGGGATTATGCAAGTGTCATGTACCTACGCTGGTGAAGAAGGCTACGCTTTATCATCATCTAAACTTGAACATTATATTACTTTCCCGGCTGCCACTGGTAGGGAAGGTGTTGTGATCGTGCGGAAAAAAATGTTTAGATAACGATAGAGATGTCCATTTTGAGGTCCACCAAGATGATTAAGACCATTTTCAGAGAAATGTATGTCTGTTTGCCTGTATGTAATCTCTCACGATAACTGCCGAGCCGTTGAACCGATTGAGTTGAAATTTGGAACATAGGGATAGTATCACCCTGGAATGCGCCCATTAGATTTTGGCTGTCAACTGTTAAACCAAACTATCACTGTCAAAAATTGACAGAAGCCATATCTTACAGAATTTCATTTGCGATATGTCATTTGAAAGCCCCTGAAAAACTGTATTAAGAACAGTCACCTGTAACTAATTAATTTTCGACATTTTAAAATTATTTTAAATGGTGATAGATGACAATTGGAGAAATGCCGTTAACTGTTTTGGATACAGTTTTCCAAGGGCTTTTAAATGACATAAATCGCAATTCATGTTCCGTGAGATACAGCTTTAGTATTTCTTTTATAGTTGTAGTGACAGTTTTTGATAGTATTTTTTGGCAGAAAAAACATTTAGCATCGAATTAAAAAAAAACATTGTGTATCGAACTATTTATTCGCGGTATAATAGTTCTTTGAGGAGGACATAACGACACCCATCGCCTTGTACATTATCATTAAATAATTATTTAATTAAAAAGTAATATAATTTATTTTTAGATACTGTAAGCACATCATTATAAACTTTAAAGAAATACACATCATTAAAAATAAATAATTAATTAATGAAAATATAAAATCATTAAGACAAAAAATCATGAAGACATTTCTGGTTGGCAAAGTAGTCTGTTATTTCTGAGTAGATACATACATATTAAATGTAAAGAGACGAATAAATACATTTAAAATTGCGCAGTACATTTGAGACTTCCTTTTTGTAGCCTTGACAGTGTCGCTTTGTAGTGGTGCGCCGACTTTTGTAATTAAAATTCATCAAATGGTAATACATTTTCAAAAGCCTGTTCATCATTATTAATTAGATCTGTACTCAGCACAGATTTGGAATATCGTGTACTTTTCGGTGGCTCTATATTGCTTGTGCTTTGCTTTGGAGTGTTATTGGCAAGTACATTCTCTGCGAGTTCTTTGCTCACTTTGTGATGGAATCACTGAAAACTAACTACCGCTTAAGCGTTGGACAAGGGAGAGGAACCGATTTCTTTCGTTTTATCGTGTCGTTTCTTTTATTTGCTTCTTTCAAAGTGTATTCAGGCTCCCTTAAATCCATATTCCTTCATACTCCTGGATCGATAATTTCAGGTAATACACAGTCCATATAAAAACAAACAAGTTTTTTCCATGACATTTGTCCAAATCAAATCATCCGTCTGTATATATTCGGTTTTGAGGAGATCGTTTTAACCAGACCAAAATGTAAATAGGCACACTTCCTTTCCAGTTATATCTATCGTTCCAGTTACAGTTTCTTTCCAGCACACTTTCTTTAAAGTTATCCACAATACCACAGATAGTTCATACCTTGTTGAAAACTTACGTTTTTTCGTTCCTCAGCGATTAATTCGCAATTCACGCACGTTTGAGGTCTCTCGTGCCAATACCAACTACGGGAAACATTCCATCGCTTATGGGCTGATATGCACGTACGACTCTTGTTTCTCCACCATCGACATTTTCAACCTCAACCAACCGACGTTCGTTAAAGAATTATTCAAATCAATTGCACCTAACGAGCTTGTTAATACCTATAGTAATTAGTTATATACTTTCTATACAACATATCAGTAGCTACCACAAATATTTATAAATATCTATAAATATTTATTATATATCTGTAAATACCTATAAACATCAATAAATATCTGTATCTATATATCCACTATACGACCTATCTATATCTTTATTTATATCTATATACATATACACATACCATCATCGTCTAACTCCTTCTTCCTAATCACTTCCAATTCCCTACCTCTCCCATCGGTTTTCTATATATTTTTTATATTTAATATGAACTTTGTTTATTTTATAATTATTTTTTAAGTGTAATATGCTGAAATCCAAATGTGTAATAAACGATTATAGGCGTAATGTTTTTCTTTTTTTTCTACATTTATGCACACGTATGTATATTGTATGCGCTGTATTTTTCCAGAAATAAAATAAAATAAAAATAAATAAAAAGAAATTATATATGGACCTGTCCTTGAACTTGAACGTACCAGTGATGTTTGATGCTGATTTCAAGTTTTCCATCTTTCTGTTTCCAAAATGTCACTTTTCTTTTTCTTGTCGCTTCCATTAACCAGATTCTATGCGCTGTAATGGGAAATTTGACTTCAAAAATATAATCATCAGATATTCCATCTGGAGAAGCTCCCAAAAATGGAAATTTAGGGTCAATGAATAATCCACATTGCTGAATTTCCACTTTTTCTAGACATATTTTTCATTCTAGTGCAGTTGTTTCATTTTCTTTTCCATGGCAAATTGATGCTACGTTGCTCAAATCCCATTTTAAGTCATGGATTTAACTAAATTGGCGCATTTTGTGTGTTGTTAACTATTGACAATTTTGCCAAAGTTAGACGCAGTTACCATTTTTCTTCGTAATTCCAACCACTCGCTGCTTTCACCTTGAATAACCGTAAGTTTTTCAATTCGCAATCGATCATTTTTCTATTTTCCAATTCTTGAAATAACAGATCTTTGCTTTTTTCGAATATTTCTGATGGAACATCGGGTTGGTTGCAATGTTCTCCATAATGCGAATTATTGTTTTTTTTTCAAAAAAACTTTCTGCTTTTATTTCTTTTATAAAGAATGGATTTACTTAAATGCCTCTGTCTTCTTTATTCCACTTTTGATATCCTGCCATAGGGACTTTTGCCTATATATTTTTTATGTAATCTTGACAGTGGCTGTTTAGTATTAAATGATATAACTGCCGCATTACATCGCGCTTGGTAAGACTGCTTTTGGATGTAATTTGTCCTCTTACCACCAATAAATTTTGCAATGATGCCGTTAAACCTTTCGAGAACATTACTATCTACATCATGAATTAGGCTTCTTGCATGTATTGCTACCTACGTTGTTATGTAACGTATTCTTTCCCAAATAATGACACCCATCAAACAACTCATTGCATCCAGTGTTTCATTTTCCGACAAACAATTTTAAAAACTTCTACATTTATCATGGTTTCCAAATGCATCTATCGGGGCGTTCAAAATGTCATTATACAGGCAATCAATTTTCTCATCAATTGAAAAGTTTTGACATTTATTGTAAGCTACTGCTGATGTAATATTTCTTCGCATTTTTAGATTTTTTTTCACAGACATTACAAGTTGAATAAAAGCTTTTAAAAAGTAGATACCTACGTTTTGTTTTTTAAATTACAATTCTGCCTATCTGACGGTTTTCTATATTAGAACGGTCAGAATCGTAGCCTAATTGTATATTATATTTATACATGGTGTATAGCTCTGTCATATGGCTCTAACGCAAATGTATTGGCATTATTTACTGTCCCCTTATATACACACATTTTGACTCGCAGGAAGCAAGCTGAAGTGGCGCATTTGTTTTAAACTCGCATAAGATCACACCGGTCGTAGGTTCAAAACCTACCGATATGTATATATTTTTTTTGTTTTTATACATAAAGAAACATTGTTATCAAATAAATGAACACTTTTTATTAAAAAAAAGTAATATTGTAAATTAAAAAAAAATATTAATAAATAAATAAATATTATTTTAGTTATTATTGTTTCCATTTTTCAACATATGATTTATCATGTTTTTAAACCTCTTTCATTTACACGGTGAAATAGCCATCTAAAACCGATATTTTTTTACTTTCACTCTCCGATCCATCGAAATGTCAATTTGGTAATAATAAGTCATGAAACAGAGCGTCGCGAACGCAACCGCATATGTCGGCCTTCGAAGCCGAAATGAACCACGGTTTCTAAGAGCCAATAACATTTCACTATTAAAGGTTGGCTGTTATGCCATTTGAATCAGTAATTGATCCCCACATAAGAACCATATTGACCCAATGTCGCTTGCGGCATTTTGAATGCCAGCGCGTCGTCGCGAGAAGAGCGCGCTCATCTCATTGTATGACAAAAATAATATAAACGGGCTCTGCAAAATATTATTTTTAAAATATACTGATATTTTATTTGAAAAAAATAATCGTCAGTACTACAAGTTTATTGTACATAGTTTATGTAAAAAAAACAAACTTGAAAAAAAACACACAGTAATAAGTAATATTTAACAGTGAATATGGATGAAAGTTACACTTTTTATATATTTTTTTTTAACAAGAAAAACTTATTTTTTTAAATTTATGCGAAAGCATTCGTCTTTAGAACTATTGTTAAAATGCCGTAGTATTTTTTTTGAGTTTCTTGATCGTGCAGTTTAGTGTGAGGCACGTTTCAAAAAATGCTCTAAAATGAAAATTTCCTGTATAGCTCCCAGATTTAATTATTTTCCTCAATTTTCCAATACTTTAAAAAAAATCTGAAATAGCTATCTACTTAAGAAAGGTACCGTGAGTTACGATATTTTTGTTTTGTTGGCTAACATCATCAGTTATTTCAGTATGACTGTTCAAAAATTGCCAAAAAATGTAATTTTCGAAATTTACCTACATCGTCGCCTTAAACACTAATATAGCAATAATATTGTATATTTAGAATACACAATAATAGTAGCCTTATCTACAGACATTTACATACAAAAAAATACATTAAAAGATATTAAATTACTATTAGGTTATCAAATTACTATGGAATTTTAAATTACTATTAATTACTAATAGGTTATCAAATTAGTCACCAACGTAAAATAAAAATATTTACGTAAACAATTAGTTTTTAACATTTTTTTCTCTTAAGAAAAATGATCAAACAGAAGACCTAGATCTAAAATAAGTTGCTATTCTCCATTACTTTCCAGAAAGTCATTATCGATCGCAAAGCTTTACCGTGTCTTGTCGGGTAAAACTGAATACTGTGATTTATTTTGAAACAATCTATGTTTTTGTATACAAAAGCGCCTGGGAGCTCGAGCACGTGTCACACAAAAGACTGCTCGCTTCTGCAGAATAAAAGCACGATAGTAATCTGCGACGCAAGCACAGATTATTATTATTATTAATAATAAAACTTTTTAGTTCAATATAAAAATGCGAGCTTATTGCCTTGCAGCAAAGTCTACCGGTTAACCTATAACAGAACAAGTTTGCGTTGGCAACACAACATATAATTAACACGATAATATAGACAGGAAACAAAAACAAAAAATTGATAATAAAAAAAGAAAATATTAAAAGTAAATAAAGACGCAGAGGCAAGGAAAGAGACGAAGGAAGGAAAGGGAATTGAGAAGTAGAAGGAAGAAGAGGGTTAGTTATGTTAATGGTTTTAAGTTTATGTGCTCCTTGAGCCTGGCCTTGAACTTGGTGATGCTGGGTGATACATTAGGATAGAGTGGACGTATACAAAGCAGCACTGACGAAAAGTATTTGAAATTACCTCTGGTGCGAGGCGCCATTTGACGACTGAGGTCATTTTGTCTACCCTGCATTGGGAATTAGCACACAGATTTTACTACCAGCCAATCGACCCTGGGGTCCTTTATTTTTACTAAACACGTAGGTACACAAAACTGTTCTATTTTATGGATAATAACAATATTAACATATAATTAAAATATATAATTTAATGCTAAATACGTAAAGTAGAAGATTTCGTGTTTTTGTTATAATGTAGAACATACAAAGACCGGGATGCAAACATACAAAGACCATAACCCTGTCACGGGATGATACTGCAGCTCTCCCCAGCCGACTTCAACTCCCAACGCAACACTCAATGAGAAACGAATAGACGGAAGGCAAATCACTCATTGTTACTGAGAAGGTCGGGATACCAGATGGGAAACTTACTAACGTGGCCATCGGACGTATTCAGCAGTTTCTCTTCTCGAGACTTTGTTTACTTATTTAGTTAATAATTTACACACATTTATAAAAATAGGTTGTCAGATTTTCTTTCATTTTAGATTTATAAAGTTTTGTAATGTTTCCTGGAAAAAAAAGTCTTATTAGCTTATACTTAACTGCCACGTTATTTTAAAGCGAATATTTACCAACCTACTATGAGTATAAAGATGGGAGACTGCCCTACTTTGCGGTGTATTTTTTTTAATCAGTTGATTTAATTGTGGCTTATCAAAAATGTAAACGTTAGAGATTTAACAAAAAGGTTTATTTTTCATTCTTTTTGATGTAACTTCCAAAGCTGGGGAAAATATCATAAAAAATACTTCTTTGCTTTATACTACAGTTTCTCTATAACTAATTAGAACATATCAAACTTCCACCTCTTTTAGATTTAATGTATTCGTTTAGTGAAAATGGCAAAAAAGGTTTAAAATCTACCTTGCTAGAGATGCCCGTATTAGTGATGGGTGTGATCACGAATAGCAATAACAATAACGTGTGATATTTGCAATCACGAAGAACGCGTTACGAGAATTTGAAAGAACATGCTATTTGAATCACGGCTACGAACAGCACCGCGTTGCCATCACTCGGCGCCGCTACGACGCGACCGATCACGCGTGATTATATGATCAGTGATTGGCCGTTCTCACTGAACGCCGTCGAACGACCGCGCGGCGCGCCACTGAACGATGATCGGTGAATTGAACCGTTCATTTGGTTTCGTTCATTCTTGATGTGATCGGCGATCAGTGGATCAGTGATTTGCCGTTCGTTCTGGGCGAACGCCCGCGCCGGCTGGACGGCTGGGCGCGTTCATTTCGTACGTAACGTGAATTTGGACACTGTTGTCGCATGAATTTGGACACTGTTATCGCTCGTGTCGTAATCGTTCGTGTAAATGAGTTTGCTCATGATTTGTTAAAGCAATAAAATAACATTATTTCAGAAAGACGAACTCGGCTTAGCACCAAAAGAGCAAGAGAGATAATCTTTCTGAACGCTAATTCTTCTAATTACTAATAAATATTAAGCAAATATAATGCGCGTTTCTGTTATCAGTTATCACATTGACGAAACTTTGTTACTTAACGTTTCACAGTACATTTCAGTACAATCACGAAAATCACGAGTAGCAGTTATTATCACGCGTGAAAAAATACCAGTAACGTGATTGTTGCGTGATTTAAAATTGAGAATCACGCCCATCACTAGCCCGTATCAAGATAGCCTGGGAGCACATAATGCGACTAGATAATGTGATCTGTGGCTTATAGTAATATTTACTAGGTTAGTCAAGATTAGTCGAGTCATTCTACCCGTTTCTAGTCCGCGTCATCGCCTTGGGGCGTCTATTCAGCGCGTGAGGAGAAAAGAACTAGTAGCGGAGGCAGTATCTCTCTCCTTAAAGAGTGGATAAGCAAGCGGTAAGCAAAGTGACTACGTATCTACTCTGTATGGTGTACGGTGAATTAACGGTACAGGGCGGCCCTCGAACAATGGCCTGACCCGCCACGAGAATGTTGTATTTCATTAAAATTGCCCAATACAAAATACAAACACGATACGCCGCTCTCATTGACCGGCGCGCGCGCATAATATCAAAGAGACGAGAGGCTGTATGGCCAGGGGTCGTCAAACGTTTGCCGATAAAGCGTTTCTTCATTCCTAAAGATAGATCATCGCTATCCGATGAGATTGCTCTAAGAACTGCCGCTATCGTTCCATGCCGAAACTGTACCCGAGTCAGTTAGACGTAAAGCATACATCCCGAGGGTAAAGAGTTGAGCACTTTCCGAGCGAAGAGATGCCTAACACAGTGGTGTTAGGCATCTCTCATCAAAGAAGCCCAGAGTCTTCGTCTAATCGTCCCGTAGTGACGGGAAAGAGAACTATATATACGAACAGCCTAAAGACAGACGATTAGACGAAGACTCCGGGCTTCTTTGCCATTAGATGTTTTATAGTAATCCAAGCTTTCACAAAGAAGCATAATAGCGAGAAGTTCGTTTGATTCTGCACAAAGTCGTCATACCAAACCTGAAACACAAACCAACTCATTCCAACAAACATAAGTAGATGTCACCTATTTTGACTTTAGAAATGACTTCGACGGAGTTGCTGACCACGCTCTCACAGGCACGGCAAGAAGACGCATTAAAACACACCAGCTTCGAATACTTTCGATTTTCACGTTGTTTACAAAATAAAACGGATATCTTAATAGCGTTTCCCTTTTTGGACAGATTACAAACAATACCGTCCCTTTTTTATTGTCTTCGACCTGCCTGACTATTATTTGGTATACTGTGCTATTATACTGCTCTCGCCGCACGGGCATCGCACGCGTGCCCCGTCTGGAGTATGTAATATTATTATCGAGCGACGTGCGGCTACTTCAACAAGACTTTCAAAGATTTTATACCCTTCCATTGAATGGATGTACTTACAAATACTGTTTCCTCTAATGGCCGTTGCAACATCTTTTTTAAAAATGGCGTCTCTCTCAGTTTTCTTAATTTAATGATACATAGCCGCTTTTGTTTATTCGACTTACAAGGGATACCAATTAATTCAACTTATTACCTAACCACATCTCACGTAGTCTTTCTTGTTACTATTATTAAGTACAATAAAGTATTATTCATAATACTTTATTTGACATTTAAACGCTACTTCTAATTAATTATGACATCTTCCATCGTTCACTTTAACATTTACTACCTTATTAATGTCACTATTTATTAAATTTTCGCAAGATTAATTATAATTCAACATCCAGTACAACGATGTTGTGGGTTTTTTATCATAGGTCTGAAATTGAATATGTATGTGGCATTTATTTTCAATATATCAAAAATATCGAAAGACAAGCTTTGTCTGTTTTAATAATTTTGAATGCCTTGAGAAATTCCTAAATTTGTGATTATTTTTTCTTCGACCGTATCGTCTTTTTTTAATGTTTTATGCGAGCCCTTCACTTTAGTATTAATGTTTTTGTACCAAAGGTTTGTACTTTTGTTTTGCTAATGATTTTTTTGTAAACTAAATATTACTTTATTTACTGGTTTATCTTGCCATGAAAGCAGGCCGGCAGCCAGTGCTTTAGATAATTAAAAATAGGCTTCATATGTGGCTGTTTCCGCGACTTTTCCTGATACCTATTGACTGTTAATACTTACATTCTTCTATATTCCGTGATTTAAATTCTATAGTCCGTTTGCCTCGACTCTGAAAATTCAGGGATCGCCTCCATCGTTTCGGTAAGTTGTAAAGTTACTATATAAACACATTCGCCACAAGTCCAGTTAGCGGAGGCCTCATTTTATGTAGGTTAGCACACGCGGTTGAGTTGAGTACCCCTTGTGGGTAAACAGACTTGGAAACAAGTTTTAAGTCAGCATTAACAGGCAGGCAGTGATAACGAGCTTTCTTGGGAGGCCCGAAAGAGCAACACTTACGGTAGGCGGGCGTTCCCAAATTTGAATAATTAAGGAAGTTTTGATATGTCTATTTTACAATAACATATTTTTAGTAGCTCTAATGAGGAAAGATGGTTAATAAATAAATCATTTTTAGATGATACATGAATTTGAAATACGCGAAGTCGTACATACCATTATAAAGAATTTAGATTAGGGATCCCATAGTTAGTAGACATTTGTGAGTTTATATGAAATAGCAATCCTACAAATTAAAGCATAACAACTAAACATATTACGTACATAGTCAATTGAACATACAGAGTACGTATCCCTTGACATTATCCCTTGACATGACGAACTTTTAATTTTTAACTAATTAAATTTATATATTATATGATTTACATAATATTATTTGATTATGATGATTATTTTATAATTATTGATACCTATAATATTTTGGATTATTTTACTTTATTTTTATAATTTAACTTAAATGAATTTTTGACATTGTAAATTTTATAACTGTCACTATTGTTAACTGCTCTTACTTTTAGTAATTATTTGAACTTTTTTATATGTGATTTTGAATTTTTCATTGCTGTAATCTTCATTTTATTTATTTTACTTTCCCGGCAGAGAAAAGTATTGTGAACGAACTTCTGTGTATCTGTGTGTATTCTTCGACGATAGCGCCCAAACGCATCATCCGATTGAGCTGAAATTTGGCCTGCAGGCATCATTCGGCCGAGTTGAAAAGATTGCAGTAGAAATCAGTCCACTAGAGGGCGCACTAGTCATACTTGAATCTCGAAAAATTTCAGTTAGAGTCTTGAAATTCGGTACACAGATTGCCTTGTTCGACAGAAATCACGTTGTGAAATTTTGGTTAGAATATCTCGTATGCAAGCGACGCATAACAATACCGCCGTATTTAAGAAATACTACTTCATTTTTGGAAAAATTCCATTTTAATACCACGGAAATACTAAAAAGTACTAATTTTGCTATCATAGTCATTTGACACAATCACTACGTTTGGCAGATCCGCGCGTAACCGTTTCGGCCGGCCCCCATATACATATATTATATAAATATATAATATACATGACTAGCAAGATTAATCACTATTTAACAAGAGTGAATTCATGAAAAAACGATATTTACAAAATCGACCAAAAAGTTGCGGCGCAGTTTTTTGCGCGCGAAGTCTGGCTTTCGACCGGTTTATAACCGAGTTTAATTTCATGATATGGATTAGGTCATTTAGTTACATAATATTGTATTTGATGTATTAGAATGTTTTGTTGATGTTTTTTATTTTGTGTTTGTAAATTGTATTATTTGTGAATTGCTTTAAAAATTAAATTAAAGCCTGGATCTCTACTCTTTCTTTATTTTCCAGAGTAATATACGTCGGGTAGATTGTATTTGCCCACATCGCATAACTTCGGTGATTTTACCGGTACCGGTAAACCGTGCCGGTTAAGGATATTATTGTATTATGCAGTGACTGTGCCGCACATATCGTTGCCAACTGTATGGAAGCAACGCGACAGTCGAGCAACTCGCGCAAAACCGTAGGCGGTCGTTAGGTTCGCTGCAATGCGCGCGCTCGTATATTTGAATCTGTATGTCTTTTGTAATTGCACATGGCGGACAATCACTCATACAATGCAAGCTTATCGTTCATTAGCGGACTACTCACGGAGTAATACCAGACTGGGTAGCGACCCGCGACAGCACAACCTATAAATAACTAAATAACATTATGTTAAGTACTTACATAGCATTACGCTATCAATGACGAAACTAACATAATTATTGAAATTAAAACAAGAATAGCAAATTAAGAAAAATCATAGCGTAGGTTATTAAAATAGTCAAATTAATTGAAATAGAAATCTAAATAAATATACATTTAAATGTTCGTTTATTCAAAATCTGAAATCTCCGAAATTTCTTCGCAGTTTGGATTTTTGACACAACGTTGCATTCGAATAAGCGCGTGTTTTATACAGGGTGTTTGGCAGATAAACCGACAAAATTTTTTGGGGGATTGGGGGGCATTTGCTAACTTTTACAGATAGACCATATGTCCCAAAAGCCACGGTATTTTTTTATTGTTTTTTTTCTTTTATTTTTCAATCGTAATTTTGCGTTAGGTCGTCATAACTTTTTGTTTGTGGTAGTATTAGCACATTTTTTTTTGTATTCTGCAATGCATTGTTATTGCATGCGTTGACTGCATTTTTAAAAAATCGGTTTATCGGCTCTTATTTTGACCAAATATTGAATGTTTTCTATTACACGTTGCCTATCATTCGAACGGCTATACACTACAGAAATAAACTAGATTCATATTACCTTTTTTTCTTTAATGATGATTTTAAAATTTGTCATTTTTCATATATCTTTACGTTTTTAAGACCTTGGAAGCTCATAAGTTATTTTCTTGAAACTATTTGCATCAAATAATAATTTATTTGGAATAACAATACATTGCAGAATACAACAAGTTATTTCGTGCTATTTCTACCATAAGCAAAAAAATGTGATGACAACTGCAAAATTTCGGGTAATAAGGAAAAATATTGATTAAAAAAAACCGTGACAATTAGGACATAAGGTCCATGGGTGAAGAAAGCTAGCAAATCACCACTTCAATCCCTCAAAAAATTGTTTCAGGTTTTCTGCCAAACAACCCTGTATATCGAACACACACGTGCTATCATATGTCTCATTTGTGACAGGTGAAATGAAGCTTTTTTTTTAAAAACATCCACACAGCCACAGCAACGCGTGGCCGGGTACAGCTAGTATAACCAAAACGGTCAAATGATTACAGGATAACAACTCGTTAGAACCTGGCGTCTAGTCGCTTTACCTTTTTTAAGTAAATGTATGCGGAAACGTATGCTGTGAAATGGAAGCGAGAAGGAGTGGGGTTGGGGGGGGGGGGTCTAAAAAGGGGGGTGGAGGGGTTTGGTGCGCGGGGGGATAGGGGTTGGTTGTCTGCTTGCCGGGAAAGTCTTGGGGTGACAACCGATTTTTTGGGAATAACTATAGACTCTAAATTACAATGCAGTACTCCTGTATCCAATTTAGGTATTAGACTTAGCACTGCAGTGTTTGCTACAAGGAAAATCAGGCAATTGACTGATGTGACAAAGGCTAAATTAGTTTATTTCAGCTACTTTCAAGCATTATGTCTTACGAAAATTCTGTTATGGGGTAAAGCTGCCGATGTTGGAACTATCTTCGTGTTACAAAAAAGGGCTACCTCTTCACCCCGCAGTGAATTAACCTAAATAATTAGTTATTTGATTTTTTTGCTTACATTTTGAACACAAGAGATTGAACTATGTCTTTTATAAATTCCTAGGCATTCAAACCAAGAAAGACTCGCAGGAGGAAGTGAATTCATGATTATTCCCATTCTTAGTTTACCGCTATCCGTCGCGTGGTCCGGTGCAGCTATAATAATATAATTATTATGCAATGGTGTTCTATCGCAGCCCGGATCGAAAGTCACGATTTCATAAAGACAAATTACCGGTGTGAATCCTTAGCACACAATTATTACGGGAGGCGACCGCGAGATTTTGCAACCTCCGCACCACGATGTAGATGGTCGAGGAAGTAGTAAACAGGTAGATGTTTCGGAGGTAATAGCAGTAAGCCATCTGATGCGCCCCATAGTGTGTCGCGTAAAACAGCTGACGCATTAACAAAAATCCGGGCTAGAATGATTACTACTTGGTGAAAACAACGAGTGTAACAATAAAGTTGTATATATTACTAGCTGAATTTCACCCAGCGTTGCTCAAGCTCGGCTCCCTCTACCACCCCTTAACGCTCCGCCCCACCCCACATCTTCCTTCCCGCGTATGAACCTTCTGGAGCATTCTAGAATATTCTGGAACATTATAGAACATTCGGAATCATTCTCTGTCATCTCATTAAAAAAAATGCAAGAAAAATAATTAAGAGTACCTAATTGATGGCAGGCATAATAATCCCAGATACAGAACTACAACGGGTGAGCCCGTCACCTCAGGAAATTTGAACGATTAGTCGTTCTATCTCCTGGAGGGAGCGCAGAAGACTTGGACAGAACAGTAAACCGTCTAGCTCCGCCACAAACCCGCAAGAGGCCAACCAGGAGTGTTATCCAGCGGACTTACACTCACGGCCTTACTACCAATTGCGACCAGATTACTCCAGTCTCTCGATTGGTTACGAGTTCGAGGTCGCTTGCGCGGTCCTCTCCCTTACGAAGCGGAGAAACGGTGTATACCGAATCTATCGCGGACCACGGCATCTTTTGCCCGGCTGTTCACCCAGGATCGGGTCCGTTCCGATCCGATCGGGATGGTCGTTTCAAGAGCAGTCGCCGTAAGGTCCGCAGCCACCCCCGCTCTATAGGAAACAGTACTGCTTCCAGACTGTTAGTCAGAGTGCGCAATCGATTGAGCGAAGGTTGATTCCTAGAGGAAACTAACCCTAAGGCCAGAGTCCTACCCAGGCTCGCACTTCATGCGTGGAGGCCGTCGGATGGGTGTTGACCCGTGAGTGTGACCAACCCTGAACAGAATGGGTCTTCGTGGCCAACTCGGCAAGGACCCCCTTATCTCCCCCCAGATACCTGCAGGAAATCGGTGCTGGATTAGTCAATAGGCCGTATAGGCCGTAGCCTAGAGGCGGAAGACTTCAGAGGGCGGCAGATTTCAGAGGGCGGTCGCTTTAGTATAGTATAAAAGAAGCCGTCAAATTCGTCGCGATTATGAATGTAATACTCAAGCAAGTCACTCGTGGATAGGGTTTTCTATCTATTAACCTTTAGAAAGCTAGTTATGGGAATAAAACTCACGACGGCATGTTTTCAACCCTCGACAATTTCTTTGTAGGGGGTGTTAGTGCACGCATGCTAATGTATAATGGTGGCTTATTTAATGAAGGCGACTTTTTTCGTATATAATTACATAATTGCATAAATACGGAAATTGGCCGCCTGCATGTTGCAACGGAAAAGCCGCCGATCGGTGGTATTAGCCTTTTAGCGGTTAAGAGGCAAAAATAATGAATACCATAAACTATGAAGATATTATACATGATTTCGCCAATACCAAATACCGTAAAAAAGTGTGAATCTTGTGCATTACACTTTTATTTTATGGCAAATTCATTCATTCATTTGTCTTTTCAATACCTACCTACCCACTTAAATACTTATAATTGTAAATTGCCTAAAAAAGGCCTAAGTAAATAAATACAAGTGATTAAGATAGGTGGCACGATGTAAAGTGGCCTATACTTAAAAAAAATATAAATCCGTCACTGCAGGAGCTTGGGATAGTAACGTAATAATTGGGAGTGGCGTATGCATCTACAATCTCGCAAGGTTGAGGGCACTACTTCACACAAATGGCATCGATGTGATCTCACATAGGGAACTATATACTCATAGATTGCTGTGGACTATATTTTTCGTTGCCATATTCGTATTGTAGTGACCCTACGTCTATCTGTCACTTGTACTACAAGCAATATGGGTCATTCCAACCGACGTTTAATCTTGAATGAGAGAAACCATAGACATACATAAAATGAGAAAAACCATAGACATACATCGAATGAGAGAAACGATAGACATACATAGAATAAGAAAAACCATAGACATACAAAGAATGAGAGAAACCGTTAACATACATAGGTACATAGAATAAAAGAAACCAAAACTAAGAATGTCTCAAGAATTACTCGTCACAACACAAAAACAACCGCCCTCAATGTAAATGTCTCTTATAAGATGACGCTCCATGATCTTTTTTCCAACCTGGTTTATTTTTTCTCATAAGACTTGAATCTGGATTAATTCCAAAGGCCAGCGGTCCCGCGACGAAGGGACTTCGACGCACGACCGAATTTCGAAGCGAAGTCAATTTGATTAGAGCGTAAAGAAAAAGAATTGAACGTCTGAGACGTCTTTTGTTTCATATTGAAACGCACGACTCGTTCGGTAGGAGTATAGTGTCGTGATTTTGGCCAAGAGATTCTATTTCTTCATCTATCGTTAGGAAAGCTGATTGTCTTTGTGGGTACGTCATTAGTCGATGCGATGCGGTGGTGAGATTGCATCGATGGTTAACTGTTCGTATTGTTCGAAGGGTACATTGCTGTATTGATAGAAGGATCGTTTTGTTGTATATAGAAATCAAAGCAGTTCGGTTTCACATGTTGATTTTCAATCACAGACACATTTTCTGCAAAAAATGTTAGGTTTTCTGTAATACTGCTAAAACATTTATAAAAAGAAATGAAAATGACAAAAAGAAATGCCTTTTATAAAAGAAATGACAGTGCCATCTACAATGACCTGATTAAAACTTGCAGCCCCCCGCAATGTTCTAATGCTTGGCCTAATTTAGATAAAATCTTGCTACATCGGTGGAGTAGGGGGGAGGGAGGGTCCGTACAGCCTACCTTATTGAGTTTACTAAAACATCCGGGATGGTTTGGGAAAATTGCAATAATTATTTATATTTTTGCTATTTTCAAATAGTTTATAAATATGTTTAATGAGCTTGCAAAATATAAGGTTGCATGGATTATAGACATCACTTTTTTTTATTCTGCATTTGGATGACAGCGACGGTTTATATTAGAGTTCGTACGAAAAAAACCATACGAGAATTAACTAACAATTACATTATAAAAAAAGGCACTTTTAATACATGGTTTGATATAACATATAAGAGAACGAACTTTGTCATCTTTTATTTCAATGACAGTACCCAAATGTAAAAATGCAATTGTTGACTTTTAAAACACACTCTCGCACCGATTACACTTCAGATGCCTATATGTTGCATGTAAAAGTACCAACCTATGAGTAGTCTTCCAAAAGAGAATATTTACGGCATCATCACGAAAACAATTTCTATCTCTGTCCTTCGCAAAGTTGATCATTACCGTATTCCATATCCTGCACCAAATAAAAATCGGTTTTGTCACCCCAAGACTTCTCCGGCAAGTAGCCAAGAACTGATTTCATCTGAATATATTATTACATAAATAAAATTAATAAGTGCCCTCTCTCGGCCGGCGGATAAGCCCGTTTAGCTTCGGGCGGCGCGGATCGTTTATCGACTAGCCTCGGGCAGATCGGCATTATCATTTGATTAAAATATATGGCGCAATTTAAATATTATTAGTGTCGCTTGCATAACAGATATTTCAACCATAATTTCACAATGTGATTTAGGCTCAACAAGGCATCTGAATAGAATAGAATAGAATAACTTTATTGTGCTATAAAAACGTAACTTAATGAATTTTACACTGGTTTTATAAAAAAGACAAATTATGCACCAATGGCGGACTTATCGCTCTAGCGATATCTTACAGTCAACTATCTTACAGGCATCTGAGTACTATTTTGAGTCTTTAAGTCCAATATTTCGAGATTGATATATGACTATAGCGCCCCCTAGCGGACCGATTTCAACCAAAATCTTTTCAACGCTTGCCATGACCAAATAATGCCCAAATTCCAAATCAGCTCAATCGGATTTAGCTTTTGGGCTATATCGCGGAGGAATATACACAGACACACAGACAGACCTCAATCTGGAAATGGTCTTAATCATTCGGGGAGCTCAAAATGGATATTTCCGTCTCCATCTCAAAAAAAGACGCGCGACTGGAGTTTACTCTTTTAAGTGCGATTAAATATAATTGTATGTCGTTTGTATATAGCTACAACATAGCTAATATAATTTCATGCTCTATTATTCGATTCGAATCGACCATACTGTCGCTATCTATCGAGCGGCCCTCGAAATACGTGGATAAAACAGACACCTGCCTGACATCACATCTGACATTCCTATTTGTACATTCGTCGTTCTAGACTCCGGTATCAGCGGGTTAAAAAAACACAGCTCTCTGTCTCTTTCTCGGGTGCGTGCGAAAGAGACTCGCTGAGCATTTTTGATCCACGTCGCGAAGTCTTCGTTTCAAAATCAAATCTTTACTGACATTCTAAGCAATCAAGCAATCAAGCAAACTTGATTGTAATATTAGAGTCCTGTCCACCCTAGATCGGGCTAGTCCCAGTTGGGTGACAGAAACAAATAAGCAAAAGGTTAAGGTTTTGCCATTCGGTTCCTGTTATTTTTGTAAGCTAATCAAAGTTTTATAGTAATTAATTCTTAAATAAATAAATAAATTAATTAAACGTAACGCTTTTTGTTAAGGTTCAATTTTACTATCCGTCAACTTCTTATACCGGGGATTTTAAATGAAACCGATTCGTAAGGAGTAAACTCCAAAAATTGTGCGTTCACAATACTTTCCCTTCTTGTCGGTTGGTGGGCCGGGAAAGTAAGACCTGTGGAGCGATCGCGTATTCGCCGTCGGCTGCAGAAGTGTGCACGGTGCATTTGGAGCGGTTCGCGCCTCGAGTGAGTCGCAGTTATGAGCACCCAGTTTGATTTATACCCGATCGTTAGGCGGAACATCGCGGCCGTCCTGCCCCATGCTTGGTCTCCGAGCCATTATTCCTCGTGGACGCATTCATCATTCGCGCGTCGTCGTTCATCGCGCATATAAACTGCACGTCGCGTCACACCGATCGTTTCTAGCCCCACCTCCACGGTCACGCCACGGGGCGCGTGGCTTGTGTGGACCCGGCCGCACATCGGACGCCGCAGAGGCGCGGGTGCGACACTGCCGCTCCCGCAGGATTCACCTAGTAAATGCCAGGCTGGCAAAAGTAATTTCAGTGTCACTTGGGATAGCTGGGGAGCCAGCGACAAAAAAGTGAAAAAGTTTTGTAAAAGCTGTTACTTTCAGATCAGACAGTATTGTGGCCATAGAGCCCCATAGATAAGTTTCAAGCTCTTTATTGCATTCATTGTTTACTGATCAATTAACAGCTTTTCCATAACACTTTAGGGGTACTAATTAAACTCACACCTTTCCTAGTACGCCAGCGCCAGACATCCCGGAATAATGTCTGGCCAAAATATATATTCTATGGCCAAAATAATGTCTGATCTGAAAGTATAAGCGTTTCCAAAACACTTTTTTTGCCGCTGGCTCTTAAACTACGAGGTATCTACCTGACGTAAGCGGCAATTCAGTTTAAATATATCGCGGAACGAGGTTCCCTTTGCTCGCTATGATAACTCAGTTCGGGTTGCCAACGGATCGTTTCAAGAATAGATGACGTCAGTTCGACAACTAGCTGTCATAGGAAACAACTAAATCCAGACCCCCCTGGTTATTCACTGAAACGCGAGAGCGGTCCCGCTAATAAAGAATAGTCGTAAACCCCAAAAAGGTATATTTCAAGCACCGATTGAATTTAGGGGAAATATCTGAGTAAATTGATCAGCCGCGAAAAGTAGGCGATGCGCGCGCTTAAAATAGAAATTAAAACAGTGCCAGTGTTCAGTTACCGTAATTTTTTAAAATGAAACATTATGTCATCCGTATTTTATTTAGCCCAGTCAAATTAGATAAAAAAACGGCCGTGCCTTGAACTAATTCCGATAAAGCTGGACATAATTTTATTTCTTTTTGGGCTTCCCATATAATAGTAATGTAAGTTTGCGACGGTTGCTGAGTGGAGCTTTAGACACTATGGCCAAAAACAAAAAAAAGGCACTATTTTCGGATTTTTGCTTATAAATTTTGAACGCTAATTCCTATCTAAAAAATCAGTATCCGAAAATTGTAACGCATGCAATTCCGCATCCAATGACAAATTTTACCATCGTTTTATTATTTTTTTTCATTTGGTATAACCGTTTTTGTGTCACATGGAAATCAGAGTAAAACACTTTTAGAGTCAAAATGGTAAAATTTGCCTATTTTTGACATACGATTATGACCGTCCATTAGATAATTCAATGTATAATTTTAGATGATAGATAATTCGATGTATATTAAATAGGAAGTACCCTTAAGTATTTATAAGCAAAAAATGCCAACATTTCGCGATTTTTTGCTCATTTTTCTAACGCTCCACTCATAAACCGTCGCAAACTCATATTACTGTTATTTGAGAAGAAAAATAAAATCATTTCAAGCTTTGTCGGAATTAATTCAAACCAAAAGTTTAATTTGACTGTGCTAATTATAAGCTTGAATATTTTGTTAACTTTTACAATGATTAAAAATTTACTTGAAAAAATCATTTTTAAAATAAGTTGGAAATTCTAAATATAAATAGCGAAAAACACCGCTCAAATTTTTTTGGTTGAGTTACTATGGTATATTACAGAAACACAGCCTAAAATGCGAAAATGTGCGAAAATGTGCCAAATATGCGTCATTGTAAGATTTTTTTAGGTTTCATTTCAAGGCAAAAGTGTTTTATATTTAGAAATAATTGCACCAAAAATGACTGATCAAAAGTAATATATGATCATGTTTTTAATAAATTTTAATTAAAACGTATAAGTAAAGAACTTAAAAATAAAATAATAACTGAACTATGTATTAAATTTAATAAAAAAATATTGTAAACAGCCGAAATTTAGATTTATTTATTAAAAATTGTTGATTAGTCATAAAAAAATGTTGCTGTCCTTTATGGTATTAACGAAGACCTGCCTGATACAAAGTGATACAAGGTCGGTCACACTCACGGGTCAACACCCATCCGACGGCCTCCACGCACGGGGTGCGAACCTGGGTAGGACTCTGGCCAGCGAACCAGTTTCCCCTGGGAATCAAACCTCTGGCGCTCCTGGACGGTCTGCGCACCGTGCGGCGCAAGCCAATCGATTGTGCACTCCGACTAACAGTCGGGGGAGTCTGGAAACTGTATTGTTTCCTATAGAGCGGGGGTGGTTGCGTACCTTACGGCGACTGCTCTTGAAATGACCATTGGCCATCCGATCCCGGTTCGGAGTCGGGCAAAGGACGCCTTGGTCCGCGATAGATTCGGTATACACCGTTTCACCGCTTCGTAAGGGAGAGGACCGCGCAAGCGACCTCGAATTCGGAACCAATCGAGAGACCGGAGAAATCTGGTCACAATTGGAAGTAAGGGCGCGAGTGTCTCGAGCCGCCGGGTAATATTCCTGGCTATCTCGCGGTAAGGAGTTGGTCTCTTACGGGTTGTGGCGTAGCTAGACGTCGGATTGTTTTGTCCGAAGTCTTCTACGCTCACTGCAGGTCGATAGAACGACTAATCGTTAAAACGTCCTGTGGTGACGGGCTTGCCCGTTGTAGTCGACACCTCAAGATGATACAAAGTGATACACGATTGGACACTGTTAGTTCATATAGTGCCTACAAATAGATCATTTGAAAAACCTAGACGGACATTGTTTTTTTTCTCCAATATGACGCAGACAGTAGTTTCCAAGCTGCACAGGTAGCGATTGTTTACCTCACCTACCTCCCCTCCGACTATACTCACGTAAACAAGGCCGTGAGCACATTAATATAGGCCGCGCCAAAATTCTCGGTCCTTAACTTACATGCTCAGCTCACACATATTGCATTTATTGAACCCCAATGCACTGAAACCAAAAAAGGTTAGAAATCTTTCAAGGGATTAGGATTTCTATCCCTTATTGGTTTCAGTGCATTAATGTTTAATAAATGCAATACGTGTGATCTGAGCATGTGGGCGAGGGACCGAGAAATCTAGCGCGGACAAGAGATTCGTCAAGCACGCTTCTTACGCTCGATATTTGCTTATACAAAGTCTTTGATTTCTTACAAGGAATTAAAAAAAGAAATAAAATAAAGTCGGATGACCATAAATAAAGCTTGTGTCAGATTTTCTTCATTTCTCATTTTTCCTCTAGCGACATCCGGCTCGCCGTAGAAAAATCACACAGCATTCAAGTTAATTAAGCCAATACGGGATGAGCGACAGAATATGTTGCGTTACCTCCGTTCAATCTGATAATACTTAGTTGCCGACAGACAGCTACAATAATTACAGGTCACACGCAGGTGAAAGATTCACTCACCATTGACGGGCTTGCGATATGCATAATACGCTTGGCGGAGCGAGAACTCGTAACGCGGTTACTGTAAAATTTGTGTAGACGCAGTTTTTGCCTCATTCTTATTTAGAGTGCTTTAGGAGGTGATGAGAGAAACACGTTAGGGCCACATATCAAAATTTTGAGAACTAGAAAGAAAGCATCCTCGAGTCCTTAGTCCCTTTGTAGAATGTTTGGGAGACAATGGAGCTTCAGTCGAAAGCCATCCTCAGGCTGTACGCAAAACCATTATGAAAATAATTATAAATACAACAGTTCACTTCTGTAACGGTAGTAGTGTTTTTTATTCTTTTTAATATATTTACTTGATATGTCACATTTCTTCCTTTGGAGTTCTGACGCATTGTCCGCTCACGGTTCATCGCCTGCGATTGCATGCATTATATCAAAACGTATAATCGCTGGTTGCGCTGAATCTCCAGTGTGGTACGCATTCATTATTATGAGATGCCGCAATTGATAGTTCCATTATAGCGAGCATTGCTTCTTATATCGCGGGCGGTCAATAGTTCTTAAGCACACGTATAGCTGGGATGACAGCGGTTTAGTAATTATATGATAAGTGGACATGGCTCAGGTTTGCATAATCAACTATACTAATTAACATCGTGTTGATGATATCGAATATGTTTAAATATATCGAGTAAAACTGAGTTATAAAATTTTTATATATTTTTGGTGTGTCTTTTGGCGCGAATTTACTCTCGGCGTTAAGTAGAATTGCTAAAATGAAATGAAATGAAAAATCTCTTTATTGCACAATAAATCATTTACACTAAAATGGCGGACTTATTGCTACATACACAATACTTTCCAGTCAGCCAACTTGCTCTACAAATTAGTACATTCAAATAGAAACTTGGACGATTTCAAGCTAGAAAAGATTAAACACAGGAAAATCATAGTTTAGCAGTTAGCTTCGGCTTGTTCGCCGAAACCTTTACTTTTCAGCAATCTTAAAGGGCTAACATGTTAGGTTGGTAAACATACATATTAACTGAACAGTATAAACCAATGTCTTTATCACACATTTTTATTTTTTTATTTATTTATTTAAATCCAAAATAAAAATTTACAATGTTGACATAAATGATACAGTGTAAAAAAGAGCAAATACTTAATAATTGTTTGCGAAGCGAAGAAAGTACAGATTTGATGGAATTTATCAGCTCCACTAGACTACAGTCTGTTATGGAGTGATACCACTCTTATATTTGCTACATAGTACACGATTTAAGTTTGTAATTACTTTTAAGACATTTTATTTTAAAAAAAATGTCTATACGTCCATCCGTTTGCACCTGGATCTCAGAAACTATAAGTCTTAGAGAAAAAAATATTTACGGCCAACGATTCGGTATGGTCTGAAACAGATTGACAAATTTCTTATGGTGTTCTTATGGTGTTTATAAGCCAGTTCTTATGGTGTTTATAAGCCAGTTCTTATGGTGCTCAATTTATTTAGTTTTTCAGCGATTACTTTAATTTGTTCAATTTTTTGTTGCATTCGTGAGGGCCACCATTTTCCGTAACCATTGACTCGTTTGACATTTCGAACGTGTAAACTGGTGGTAACAAACGTTATTCATATAACCTGGAGGGGGGGTGATCGGCACCGGTTCTAACCATATAGCTACCTACCATATAACCATATAACTACCTATGACCCCCTACGAAATTTTAATATCGACTGGTCCGCTGTGGCGCAGGCGCACCCACTAATAAAGTAACATGGATAATATTGTACGACTGGCGTCCATCCATCAATCGTATCGTATTTATATAATCGCACGTTTTACATAACAACCCGCAGCTCTCGCTCGTCTAGAGCTTCCGATCAATCAACTAGGAAAGGATCGGCGACCGATTAAAATCCATCCAGCATTTGATCCACTATTGCACAAACGCCATTCGGCTATTTTTTATAGTTACAGATGTTAGGTTACGTAATTAACTATTCAGTGGAGGTGGCCAAAGGGGCCAAGTGGCTTTGGGAGCTAAGGTGGCTTTGGGTGCTGAGTTGGCCACGAAGACCCATTCTGTTCAGGGTTGGTCACACTCACGGGTCAACACTCATCCGGCGGCCTCCACGTATGAAGTGCGAGCCTGGGTAGGACTCTGGCCTGAGGGCTAGGTTCCCCCAGGAGTCAACAACCACCCCCGCTCTATAGAAAACAGTACTGTTTCCAGACTACCCCGACTGTTAATCAGAATGCACAATCGATTGGCTTATGCCGCACGGTGCGCAGACCTTCCAGAAGCGCCAGAAGATTGATTCCTGGGGGAAACTAACCCTCAGGCCAGAGTCCTACCCGGGCTCGCGCTTCATGCGTGGAGGCCGCCGGATGGGTGTTGACCCGTGAGTGTGACCGACCCTGAACAAATGGGTCTTCGTGGCCAACTCAGCAAGGGCCCATTAGCTCCCTAAAGACCCATTAGATTAGAGTACGCAAAATTATGGTTGGTAATTCAACCAAATCTTTATTCGACATTGTAATATCATCCCAAACAATAAATTAAAACTCTTCCAGCGCGACGCCGGAAAGAGCAACTTGTAGGTGATGCAATCCTAAAACTACAAGTTTCTGTCAATACTATCTTTCGAATAATCTTTATTCAAAACTATTCTGGGGTAAAATTAAAGTTTGGTCCCACGGTGCGGCGGAATCTGCGCGTAATAAAGTAATCACCCAACACCAAGGCGTATTTTTATGGCAATTACCCTGCATTTTCAGTACAGTGGTGTTCTATTGCCTTTATTGCGTACTATAATTCATACGAATAGTAGAATTCCCTATAAATGCAAGATTTATTGCGTCCCTAAGAGCCCACGGTGCTGAGATCTCGATTGATTAATAAAATCATGTGGGAGGAAAGTTTATAGCGCGCTGTCGGACAGTGATTTCAATGACTATGACTAAGTTCCCTTGAAAAAATATGAAAGGGATTTGCAAGAATGCGAAACATACCTGGAATGACGTCATTGCCTGGAATTACGTCATAAATAAGGCGGCATGAACCCATCGATATAATTATATCGATGCATGAACCTTCTTCGGTTTTCTCACAAATTCCGAGAGCGTTCGACTCGTACATGCTTCTGGGCATGATTGAATGAATGAATAGAATCTTTATTGCATTACTTACATGATACATTATATTGCATTACGTATAACACATTTGAGGGGCTTATACACAGCGATAACTTTCACATGGAAGTTTAGTTTTAAGATGCGGTAGCAATAAATATAACAAAAACGATAAAAAGCAATATGTCTATGGTATCTACGAAAAAGAATACTTGACAGGATAGAAAGATTAGAGATCTAGGTTTGTCAAGAAAGCTAATCGTTCTTCTCTGTGTATAAAAAAATACGCTTTTTTGTGATGATATTATGTAAACATTTTTATTATTTAAAGTAAACATACAACAAGAAAAATGTCTTTGTTTGCGGTAATTTGCAATATTAGACACAAAAAAATTATCACAACGTTATCACAAAAAATAGATATCACAAAATTAGATGTCACAAAAAAAATCATCCCGAAATTGAATTCACGTCTCCTTATTTAGTATATAGTACCTACATACGCTGGTATTTTTTCCGAAACCGGTTTTATAAACTAAAACTTTGCTAGAAATACCATATCACCGGGATTTAGGAATAATTTCAGAAATTTAGAATATAATGAATTACTTTTTATCCTTAATTCTACTTTCCCGGCAGAGGGAAAGTATTGTGAACGCGTATTTTTTTTTTTGAGATGAAGATAGATATATAAATTTTGATCCCTCCCCCTCCCCAGAGACGATTAAGACCATTGCCAGACTAAAGTGTGTGTGTGTGTGTCAAAATAGTACAAACCGAAATCACGTTTTGATTTCGGTCGGTTGCTTGAAATAGCTCGTATACCTACAAGCGACGCAAAAAATAATTATAATTCGCCATATTTAAGAAAATACTATAAAATTTTTGGAAAAATACAATTTTAATAGCACAGAAAATACTATAAATATACTACGAATTGGCACGTGCTTGCCGGGAAAGTATTGGGGTTACCGTTATTTTTCAACACTTCTATTTTATAGTATTTTTTTTGCTGTTGAATTTTTATTTTTCTTATTTTACATCTTGTCACAAAAGCGTTTTGCGTATTTTTTAAAAGACGGCGATGGAACGCTTCTGGCGTGAGAAAGAAATGAAAAAGTTTTTATACCACCTATATAAGTAGTAGAAATTGGAACGACTGTGGTTTACGGTGTCAACTAAAGATAATGTACATCGTACATATATGTAAGCATCCCTGATAGGGCGTTTACACTCTCGCGCGAGGCGCGAGGCGAGACGCAAAACCATATCAGTAAATAAATGGAACAGAGGCAAAGCTTCTAACGAGCGTACAAAAAGTTTACCTACGTGCTAGAAGCTTTGCCTCTGTTCCGTTTGTTTACGACATGGTTTTGCGTCTCGCCTCGCGCCTCGCGCGAGAGTGTAAACGCCCCATTAGAGTTGTTAATATGAGAACTCAAACATTTCCTAAAATCTCGTTAGTCCGGCGATGGCGAAAAATATAGAGTAAGCACCTTTGCAAAATGATTACCACTTACCGGGGCGAGGTCAAACTAGCCGACCGCGCCCACCACACGTGCGCGCGCGAAATCGAATGAAATCAGGGACGGACATTTTGATACAGCAGCGGTCACGGGCCTAGATGGGCCTCTCGCGTGCGAAAATGAACACTTGAATACCAATACGGATCGCCGCCAGTAGTAGTTCCGTCAATACTTCCCAGTGTGAGCGATTCCGCGACGAATATTGCTGTGCTATTCCCTCGCATACTGTTTAACGTATTGCTCTCTCTCTCTTTCTGTCACATGTCTGCGTGCAACGGATATGACTTAACTCCTTTGTACCTGAGGGCATATCTATCCCTTATATATCGATGGCAGCGTCAGACTCTTTCACTTGTTGTTTCGTTGGTTTTTGCTCCCTCAGGATCAATTCTGTGGTGCAATCACTTGACAACTGGCAGCTCACCAAAATTAGCCAACGCTGTATTTCTTCACCTCTAGCGGTTCGATTAGCGTAGGATTTAAATCTCTCCGGTGCATTTCCGCCTGTCTCCACATCGCGTCGCATCGTACGTCTTCGGCTTGCGTCGGAATGTCGCCTTACTCGCCGGAGCGGTTAATCCGCATTAATTGACGCACCGCCCGTATTGTTTTCGCTCGATCGCGAACACCAGCACCAGTTACTGTACATACAAGATGAGTCGTCGACACCGATTCTGCCTCTAAGCGCATACAAAGTAGGCGCCTCTACCCCGCTGTTCAGGTCGAGACTGCGCCGTCCATACAGACTGTGTGTGTTGTCCCCGCAATATAATACATATCTTGAGACACTGGAGAATAATGGAGGTACACCGTTTCTTGTTTTTAACTCGTATTGTCATAGAACTGACGATTATAAAATTGACATTCTAAAAGATAGACACCAACCGTCAAATTGAATTTAGAGTCCATATTTACTGCAAAGCATTTCAGGGTGCCATCACTACAAACACATTCATCGTTCCCTGTAGTAATACGCGAATAATTCTCTCCTAAATAAATTAATGCGACTATACAACGAAGAGTTTAGGATAATACAGTGGATTAGGTAACACGATCGACATATTATCTGATATTCCGCAGACGTAATGGTAAATCTTAGTACACTAAATCAGACGCTTACACAGTCACACAAACACTACTTTTCTCACTTACACATATGTACACATAACAGATTATATTCTGTTTTTAATTCACATAATATATTTTGATTTTCATATCTAAAGTAAATAATTTGATTTTAAGGACACCTCATTTTTGTTTTATCGTCCTCATTTTACGTTTTCTTTTGTTTTCTTTTGTTATATTATGACAATTTATTATTGATTCTTTTGATTATTAACTATGTTTAAACTATATATTTTTTAAAAGTTATTGCAAAACAAAATTTTATTCTGAGGTAGCTTATATTTATTGTTGTTTATTTTTCCGTTAAATTTTAATTATATTAATCGAATATTTTGAATAGTTACCTAATTTAAGTTTTTGAACAAGTCATTTTGTACTATTATTATATAATGTGTTTTTTTTTTTTGATAAATGTCTATGCAATACAATACAATACAATACAAAACAATTTAGTTCTGCTCCAGTAGGTAGGCTTTCCTATACTTGGATGCGTCTTTGCGTCTAAATTTTTAAATAATGTAATTAATTAAAGAATATTAACTATCATGACATTTCAAAGACATAGTATCATGACATATTAACATCAAGGCAATGATGAAGGTCATGAAAATAGATAAGCGTATACTAAAAATATCTAAATTTGAATTAATTGTCAAATCTAGCAATATAGCCGTCGTCGATAAAAATAAAAATTACGCTCTTTGGCAAAGTTGTTTATCATGAATTTTCCATTATTTTACATTTTGTAAAAAATACAATCATGTTGCAAAAAATAAATATCGTACGCCTAAAAGGCAGGTTGTGCGGCACTGCATAAATTGTAAAACTTCATGTTACTACACCACTATCACAATAAAATAAATTGATTGAAATTGATTAATTACTCTCTAAAGCCACATTTGCATTTTTATTACCGATTCAAAATAATAAAATTTATTTGTCTTACTTTTATGAGTTGATAATTGAATGATATATCATTGCTTTATATAAAGTATATTATTTTGTAAAATGTCCTTTCAGGACTGCTGTGTATTTTTCTAAATAAATAAATAAAAATATCAATTTATCTGATATCTAAAATTATGCTAGATTATATGGAAATTTTAATTTTAAATTGTTTATGATGGAATGAATATTTTTGATTTGATTTCATATCTTGACATGTGATGAAGTACGTCCGTTCAGTAACTGCTAGATCTAGGTAAGATACGAGTACTCGACGACACCAGTGTTTACCCCATGAATATGCATCAGGGACTGCCCCATTATACTTGTGCATACTTGTTATGGGCGATCGAGACATTCCATCGCGACGATTTTTACTTTCGCCACATTCCTTTTGTGGACGTCTGTTGGCGTAATGCTGGATATCGGTTAAGGTAATCGCTTAATTGATTGCCGATGGCCGGAGGGCGGGCGCGGCGCGATCGCCGCACACCGACTATCAGTTATTCCTATGCTGTTAAGCACCATAAAGTGGCCGCTGACAACGTATTAACGAGCAGGGTTAGTATGTACAATTTCGGTCCATGCAGAATTGATCAGACGAAAAAGGCATACACTATTTTCCTTTTATTTTTCCGAATACTGCTCGATTCACGAGCACGTCATTTATGCGACGCTGAGAATTTTCCGCAGGAGATGGAACATACCGATGATGTCCTTTGGAAAAATGGTTACGGAAAATACCGCGAGAAACGCACACGATCCAATAGCGACGAAACTCAGAACCGAGCAGATCATGAGCATTCTTACCATATGTCAAGGGCGTGACAGATCGTGTAAGTAAGATGCTAAGCAAATTCAGTATAAAAACGATCTTAAAACCGACCCACACTATAGCCCAATCTCTGAGACCTCTAAAGGATGTAATACCTCTGCAAACCTTGTGTGTGTATAAAATCGAATGCAGCTGTGGGTAAGCCTACGTTGAACAAACGAAACGGCCCAAAGCCACTCGACTGATGAACACATCTAAGCTGCTAAAAACGTTCAGCGAAAAAAATCGGCAATCTGCGAACACATATTGGATAGCAGAAATAACCACTGGGTGCAGTTTCAAAATCCCATTGTGCTATCCGATGGACAATTTTACTGTCCCCGCACTTATTAGAGACGCACTTATTAACTTATATAGAGACGACGGTTTCAAACTATCTACTAAGTAAAACCCTCTTCTTGAAATGTTCTAAACGCCCACTGCAAGAACGTATTACAGTGAGTGTTGTGTGCATGTCGGATTTTCAAAATTCGCACACACCGAACCCGTCGCCCCATCACCGTTATATTCTGCGAGGTAACAGCAACAGTTTGTCACCTACCCGCAGAACAACAGATGGCGATTGACAGCACTTCAGTCTACCCTGGACGACGGTGGTTGCAACATCGCCGAAACGTCGGGTGCTACAAACATCACGCGGTAAATTTGAGTGTATCCTATTTATTATAATATCGGAAAATTATCGATAAAAAAGAGTCAAAACGAATGTAATGATTTCAGATTTAGATTTTTAAAATAACATTCTATATAGATCGTCTTAAGGAGTGGAAATATTTGAAAAATAAATACATTAGTTTTTTAGTAACATTCAGCAAAAATACGTACTCCTTCAAAAATCCGTCAAGCATTTTTTTTGCTGAATTTTGGAAAAAAAAAACTCGTCAGCTTATAAAGCTTTCTAATTTGTTTGTAGTGTTCTTCAACTCGTTGACGCTGAGATCAACGAAATAATGTTCATTTTGTATATCTATAGCGTTTATTACGAACCTTACAGGAAAAACCCCTTGAGCATTTTCATCGAATTTCCTCCAATAATTCTCGCTACGTAAAAAATACTACATTAAAATATTTTATTACATCGCACCTTGGGTCTTTGACTCCTTATACAAATATAATTTATAGCGAAATCATTTGTAAGAATGATATATCACTATCACGGTAAGTGACTTTACTGCCAATGTGCTTTATAACTCCTTATTGGACCGGTCTCACTGAATAAGCGCCCGTTGTATATTCAGCGGTTGCTGCGGGCGTGGATCCAAGTGTTGGCTGCCCGCATTTTCCTTTTAAAAGATATAATAGGCATCCACAGCCCAATAACTGATTAAACAAAAGTATTGCAGTAAATTATGATGCAGTTGAAAATATTATTAAATGATTTTTCGAAATCCAATAGTTCGACGAAAAAGAAAATGCTTCAAAAGTAGTACTTCGACGAATTAGTAAAGAAAATACCCGATAAAGAACGACCGCCGAACATCGTCGATCAATCATAATATATCTAAGTAACATGCTATAAATGAAAAGATATTTAAAATATGAGTTAAATTTTAAAATCTAATGAATAGTTTTGTAAAATAATTTAATACTTACTAACTATACATATCATGCAAAACATTTATGCAGCGCTCATGATATTAAAGCATAACAATGTGAAGAGCATGGATATGAAGATATAATATAAGAATAGTGAAGAAATATTAAGAAAAAGCAGCGCTCATAATATTAAAGCATAATAATATAAAAACATGGATCATAGACATAAAAATAGTGAAGAAAGATTAATAAAAAATTGGCATCTTTAGTGAAGTTTTTGTGACATACGTGTCAGTGAGTATCATAAGCTTTTTGAGTGGATAAGTACAGTTTTTGCCACGTAGTAATTAAATAGAAAATGACCTTGTCTAAAAGGGCTTTGAAATATCGATTGTGATGTAATAATATATTAGGTCTTTATTTATATAATTGCCGTTTTTCCAAACTGTGCATCAATAATGTGTATGACCAAACACTACGAATGAAGGCACCGTGCATTATTTATTAGTTTGATCGCTTTCGTTCTCGTAGTTTATTTTGTCGTAATTAGGTTAATGATATAAATTATATGGATCCGTCGAAGATTACGACTGAGCTAGTAGCTTTCAACGCAAGTGACAAAACAGTATTGAGTTATTTGATTAAAATCGGCGAAGTGAAAAAGCTCGAAAAATTGGTGCCCTTTCAGTTAAATGAATACCAGTTACAAAAACTGCGCTTGCATTGCTATCTTCGTTATCTCTGGTCGAACCTGGAAAGGCCTCTGTTAACCCTGTCACGGCAGGTGGATCAGTTCATCTGGGGGATGGCCTTCGGGCATTGCTAGGCAGATTGCGCATTGTGCTGCTTCAGCCAATTGACTGTGCACTCCGGTGAATCACTGTAGGGGTCTGGAAACGATCTTATACGTTTCCTATGTTGACCTGATCAGCCACCCTTGAAACTAACCGTTGACCACCCGATACCGCGTGAAAGACGGGTAAAGGACGCCAAGGTCCGTGATAAACTCGAACTGAATTACTGCTAACATTAGATAAAGGCCGCGCAATCGACTTCGGACCTGTGACCAGACGGCAGGACGGAGGAATCCTGCCAAGTCTGGCAGTGAGGGCGCGACGCTGCCCGCTGATCTACTTCTTAGTGTCAGGAGATAAAGAATTGGACTTACACGGGCAAGTTGGCGTAGCTAGACGGTGAATTGTTACGTCCGTAAGTCTCTTCGATCACTCCACGGTTGTAAGAACGAGCAATATCGTTATACCTTCCTGGGGTGGCGGGTTCGCCCGTTGTGGGTGACAACTCCACAGTACCGTGTCAGTGTTATCCATTACAGCTTCTCGCTGTCCAGCAGTTAACGAAAATCTGACAAGAGCAGCGAAAAATCATGGAGAAGCCCGCGATTAAATAACCGAGCCTGGTCAAACAACGCACGATCACATACTTTCCAGCAAATAGCAGCAAAGTTACAGGGGTTGCGACTGGAGACTCTTCGTCTCCAGTCGTACTCTACAGACCTTGCTCCAGAACTGATCCACCTTTCCAGATAAACCCTCTTCGATAAGGCTACTGGATAGGAGTTGAACAGTGACCCTGCACAGATTGCCACTTTTTTCAGAAACCGGATATTTTTTTAGAAGGGGCAGTGAAAAACGCCTTTAAAGCATTCATTCATTTCTATCCACGAGAGTTCTACAGTAAAGGCATTAACCAACATCCATTAAAATGGCAAAGCTTCTTATATAATAGGGGTCAATATTTCGATTAATCCTACTATCCTACTATATATCCTACTACTATTATAAACGCGAAAGTTTGTAAGAATGTATGTATGGATGTTTGTGACTCTTTCACGCAAAAACTTCTGAATGGATTTTGATGAAACTTTACAATAATATAGCTTACACATCAGAATAACACATAGGCTATAATTTATAAAGATATATAGTTTTCTATCATAATTATCACAATTTTTCATCACCACACGGGTGAAACTGCGGGGCGCAGCTAGTTAAATAAATGTCCAAATCCAAATATTTCCCATACAAAATATTTGGATTTAAATTTCTTTAGTAGAACGGCAACTTCACATGTAAGGATGTAAAAAATGCAATATTTCACACTAACTCAGTTTGACTAACTGGAGATTGTAAAATGTATGATTTCTTAGTTACTGTCATCAATATTTTTAAAAGGCGCTAGTGTCAAGAATGAAAAAGCGAGAGGGCGGTAGGTAAAGTTGGATGAGGGTATGCGGCGCAAACAGTGGAAAGCTTTCATGCGTGGCGAGCTCAATACTGAATAATTAACGTACCCGGTACCAGGTAGCCACCTGTGCATTTTTCGAGGGGCGTGAGTGGGGGTGTATGAGTGTGGGTCGTGGGTAAAAGTCCCAGATATTGCAACGGGGCGGTCGACGCGACGTGTCGATTCAATACCGCAAACGGCGCAGGAGCAGCACACATACAGGACAATACAGAAATATCACATGTTAGTATATGTATAAAGCATATAATTATTATATTATATCATATAATTACTTATATTATTACATAATAAATAAAGCTTATAAATAGGTAGGTATACGTAGGTACGTATTTGCGCTCGCGTGCAGTAGTTCGTATATCGCAGCAATAAATCTACATATTAGGTATATCGAGGCGTGCTAGAAGCATATTATATACTCGTATTATTAGATATTAGCTTATAAAGCCTTAAAAGGTCAAAGCCTTCTCTTTTCAATATTTCTGAGGAAAAAAAACAGTTTTTTATCCCATTCCTTTTTGCAATGTTTTCGGAATTGCGGAACCTGGACTAATACAAAATCGACCACTAGACCGCCGAGTGGGGGTGGCGAAGTGATCGGCCGGTGGTCGCTGCCTGCCGACCAGGGGCGGACCGTACGTTTGGGGCCCTGGGCTAATATTACTTGGGGGCCTGCCTAATTAATTAACTAATTGCCATTTTGCCAAAAAACTGTTTTCGATAATGATGTCTAGGTAACTATGTACACAATATATAAAAAAAGAGGACAATACAATATTTTATTTGGCTAATATGACAGACTCACAAACACAACTGACACACACAAACATTTAACTTTTCAGTAAAATAGACAAAACAACATTAATACTAATTGTAATAATATCTTAATTAGTAGCTTAATTAAGTAAGTAGCAATATTATTTGTAAAGCTAGTTAATATAATTAAAATTTATACAAACATTCATTACTAGTTACCTATTGACAAGGCACTAGCCTCGGTAGGAACTCAACTGCTATACATAGATGTTATTTCTATGAACAAAGATTTAAAAAAAAAGGTATTGCAAAAGAATTTGTCGCTTGCGGTCCGCCCCATCCACCGAGAAATTGATACATGAAGCTTCTTCGCTGTGAGTTTGCGAGAAAATACACTGAAAACAAACGGCGGGGAGTCCCCGGAATAGATGCAAGAATTTGATGTCAGGGTTGCCAACCTTATGATAGGATTTTTGAAAATTTGTCATTTTGTTTCTTAATTCACATTATTGTCCATTATTTTCAATGGAGGCTGAGGCCCTTTATATCCACGGGGCCCTGGGCTGCAGCCCAAAAAGCCCTAATATAGATCCGCCCCTGCTGCCGACAGTGGCCCGAGTACGGCAGTCCCAAAGCATGCTACTTGGGTATGATTTGAAATTTCCTATAAAATAAAAGTCTCTACGCGATCAGAACTGTCATTGAGCATCAGTTACTGACAGACACTACGCAATATCACACTCTTCTACTCGCCATAACTTCTCCAAATGCTCGCCATCTCGCAAATGCAAGACATTACAATATTTTAAAAAAAATCACTATGATTTGCACACCAGCGACGAGTCGCATCCCTGCAGGCATTGCAGAGGTTAGAGTGACACAGCAGCGACGGAATTAAGGTATTTTCACATCTTCATCCATACTGAGCCTAGGTCTTCGAAATAATAGTATTCATCTTCGAAGTAAATACCAGATTCTCGCCGAAAACAAATGACACAATTGCTACCTCATCCACAGATTAATCCGGGTAGTCTGAATTCGAAACAGATAAGACGTGGGAATGGAAATTCTGTGTTCTGAGCAGCGGGTAAATAATATTTATTTAGGTGAACTTACCTTCTATAACGAAAATTCTTTAAATATATTTATTTTATTTTCGTACAATTAATGTGATTTGTGGAACTTAAAAGGTGGTCTAAGCGCCAAAACAACCCATCGGTTAGTCAAAATAAAAGGTATAATTACAATTGTTTCAATTACAATTAGATAAAGGTCCAAAGATTCATGTGCGTGAAATACACGAAGGAATGTGAATAAATACTAGCCAAAATAGCATTACGATTGCTAGATTACGATTTTTAAAATAACATATTCCTGTGTCAATTTCCAAGTCAGTAAGTTGATGAGCTATGAGTTGAACCTCTAAATGAGTTAAACGCTTCCAGATTCATTGGTTTTTAGCAAAATTCGGCAAAAAAATGTGCACAAAATAAAACTCTAAAAAAACATTCAAATTTTGCTATATGTCAATGAAAACCTTGTATACTCTGATAGGGTTTCAATTCATTTAAAACGTTCCTCGACTTAGGTCTGATTGTATTTAAGATTAAACAGTTTGCGTTTGTCGATAAATTTTAACACGTAATTCTCAGAGTATTTAGGAGTTTAATAAAATAACACTTTACCAAAAAAGTACTTTTGACCTCTATCTACCAATCCGTATGTAATTTAAAGTTTTACAATTTGTATGATTTCAGCAATTGTGATTCAATGAAGTGACGTTTTTCGGGTATACGCTGTGCCGACCCTTCAGTGCATTCGGCTTCTTATTCTGCTTCACTTTATTGACCTTTAGACCTCTATCTACCAATCCGTATGTAACTTAAAGTTTTACAATTTGTACTATTTCAGCACTTGTGATTAAATGAAGTGATGTTTTTCGGGTTTATGCGGTGCCGACCCTTCAGTGCATTCGGCTTCTTCTTCTGCTTCACTTTATTGACCTTTAGACCTCTATCTACCAATCCGTATGTAACTTAAAGTTTTACAATTTGTACTATTTCAGCAATTGTGATTAAATGAAGTGATGTTTTTCGGGTTTATGCGGTGCCGACCCTTCAGTGCATTCGGCTTCTTCTTCTGCTTCACTTTATTGAACTTTAGACATCTATCTACCAATCCGTATGTAATTTAAAGTTTTACAGTTTGTATTATTTCAGCAATTGTGATTCAATAAAGTGATGTTTTTCGGGTTTATGCGGTGCCGACCCTTCAGTGCATTCAGCTTCTTCTTCTGCTTCACTTTATTGAACTTTAGACATCTATCTACCAATCCGTATGTAATTTAAAGTTTTACAGTTTGTATTATTTCAGCAATTGTGATTAAATGAAGTGATGTTTTTCGGGTTTATGCGGTGCCGACCCTTCAGTGCATTCGGCTTCTTCTTCTGCTTCACTTTATTGAACTTTAGACATCTATCTACCAATCCGTATGTAATTTAAAGTTTTACAGTTTGTATTATTTCAGCAATTGTGATTTAATGAAGTGATGTTTTTCGGGTTTATGCGGTGCCGACACTTCAGTGCATTCGGCTTCTTCTTTTGTTTCACTTTATTGAACTTTAGACATCTATCTACCAATCCGTATGTAATTTAAAGTTTTACAGTTTGTATTATTTCAGCAATTGTGATTAAATGAAGTGATGTTTTTCGGGTTTATGCGGTGCCGACCCTTCAGTGCATTCGGCTTCTTCTTCTGCTTCACTTTATTGAAAACATAGGCACGACGCATCTGGCAGATGCACTTGTTTCTTAATCTGCGCCCTTACCACCATCCACCGGTAAGCCGCTCCTTCCACGACTCGTGTGTAATTTGGCCCCGGGTATATTTTGAACCCTCCCCGTTCGGAGACATCGGATTTGGGGGTGGTGGGGGGGGGGGGGGGGGGGGAGAGTTGCGGAACTTTTCGCGAATATAAAAGAACAAAGCGAGAGACAGTTCGACGTTTCCCTCGTTTCATTTCCCGCAGCCAGGCGGCGAAAGAACTTAACCGAGGGGTTTCTATAATCTGGCGCGGTGCACAGTGGAACTGATATGTGTATTTTTTATTTTATCATTTATTCATTTCCATCTGACTACTTCATTTCCGGTGTCGCATAATATATATGCGTTTAAAAAGTCGTAACACTTTTTGCCAATACATTTCTTACAATGTAGTGTCCTGATAGTATTATCAAGAAACAAATACTTGCATAGTATAGTAATATTACATACCCATATTATTATTATGTTGTAATAGATCGGAAGAGTATTTTATAGTAATCAGCAAAGTAGTATAATTAAAAAAAACTTCATTTTTGGTATGTTCAATATTGCTCTTATTTTATTTTAATAGTATTAGGTTTAGACATTATTAGGTTTTCAGTAGTTAACGTTTATTAATTCTTAAATTGTGTTAAGAATGACATGAATGTCTTAGAAATACCTAATTTAATTAATAGACTATTTCAAATTCGGAAGTTACCTACATTATTAATTCTTTTCATATTAATCCAAATTATATTTCAAATAAATCGCAATCTATTGAATTTGTCTTTTTTAAAATATACTTTTCTTTTATTTCTAAAAATATTCATGTTGGACTGTACACACTCCAAAAAAAGGTAAATAAGCTTAGTCTTATTATAGTTACGCGGCACGGGTCATCTTAATACAATTTTATTTCATCCTATTTTTGATTTCTTACTTTTAATTATTGCAATTGTGTGTAGAAATGTAAAAATAAAAACATAATGTGCCCCAATCAAATAAATAAGATACTTTCCACAACGTGGGTATGCAACGTGATTATCTATAATCTATAATAATCTATAATAATATTATAAAGAGGTAAAGTTTGTGAGGTTGTAGGAAGTAATCTCTGGATCTACTAAACTGATTTTAAAAATTCTTTTACCAATAGAAAGCCACGTTATTTGTGAGTGTCATGGGGTATATATTAATCCGAAAAATGAAAAGACTTTTTCGTGGTAGTCGGATTTGCAAAGTAAGTCGGAGAAAAAACGGTCGAACGAACACGTTTCTAACTAACGCTGCTTTAACGATAAGAGGTATATGATTAAGTTCTAGAGACAAGTTGTAGAGCTTGGTAATGCCTACAAAAAAGTCTGCGACAGCATATGTCTAAATTTTATATTCACAAAGTAGTTATTCACAAAGTCACAAAAAGTAGTTTTTTATATTTAAAAAATAATTTAAATCGTTAGGTCATGTTTATTGGTCATATTATCAACCATTATGAATTCATATCAAAATATGTAAATTTATCGTCTCAAGTGTTTAAAACAAAGGACTTTTCTTTTTTACTGCATATAATTTCCCTTTTACTGCTTCATGGTTAAAGAGATAAGACACTCACAAATAAGACACTCACAAGAAGACACTCACAAATAACGGTAATATAGTCAAATTGGCATGCAAATACATATGCAGTAAAAATATAACCCTTCTTTTGGCAGTCAGGAAATAAATCATAGCACTCAGTACTAACCGAACCACACTCATAATTTCATCACAAGTAAAAACTTTTATCACCCAACGAAGTGGGCACGGGTCAGCTAGTTTATTATAAAAATATTACTAAATTGGTTTTGGGATCACTGGTCTAGTACATATTTTTGAATTTATTACACTACTGCCATTCTGGAACCCTCTGTGCGACAAAGATAATACACGAATACCTCGTAATGTTTATTGGATTTGAAGGATTTGGAATAAGTAATGTGGCATTAGCGAGGGTGAGAACCGCGGAGGCTTCCTGGCGGTGAAATAAAATGTATCTAAAGGTCTAAAAGTACATATACGGGTAATTTTAAGCAAACGACAACCTTGAGTATGTATGTACGGCTGCGGCTGTAGAGGTTGAGATTGGTGCTCATAGCATTGAGAGAGTCTATGGACGACATACCTATTTACTGACGAGACACCTATTTATTGCCAGAGACAAAATATGATATACCTATTGACATGACGACAAACCTATTTATTGCCTGAGATATTCGGCAGCGAATTAAAACAACTAAATGATTTATGGAGCAGGGAACGGGAGGAGTTAAACCATTCCGGGTAAGCCAGGCAGCTATATGTGACCAGTGAGCGGTGAGTGATTTCTCCAGTCTCTCGATTGGTTACAAGTTCGAGGTCGCTTGCGCAGTCCTCTCCCTTACGAAGCGGTGAAACGGTGTATACCGAATCTATCGCGGACCACGACATCTCTTGCCCGGCTGTTCACCCAGGATCGGGTAGCCGAAGGTCGTTTCAAGAGCAGTCGCCGTAAGGTCCGCAACCACCCCCGCTCTATAGGAAACAGCACTGGTTCCAGACTCCCCCGACTGTTAGTCAGAGTGTACAATCGATTGGCTTACGCCGCACGGTGAAACACAATGGTTATGTATTAACGACGTTGTATTCAGATTTTCGTCCTTCAAGAACTTTTTTTTTTGAGACCGGCAAGCAAATAAACTTAAATCAAAATCCGGCTCCTATGCGTAGCAAACGGTCCGTTATGAACGGGCCTATATTCTAGTATTATAACACTGAGAAAAACGTCAAAACAGCGTCGATAGACAGACAACTGAAGCGAACATAAACGACAAACATTATACACCATCCCAAACGGAATTTCAGAGGTCACACCAATTGCGCGCGACTCCCGTCCTATTGGGTTTTATTTCTAAATATCTATAAAAAAAACCCGTTATCCCGTAATCTGTAAAATTTTGTATGAAATGGAATATCCATAAGTCCATCTGCCACCCCTTAAAATATTCTGCAGTATAATAAAAAAATAAAAGAACAGAAAATAATCAATAGATATAATCAACACTTAATTGCAAAATGGGTTGAAGAATTCTTCAGATGTTTTCATACAATATAAATTCAAAATATGTTTTCAGACAATATGAATTTTAAACAATTCTTCGCATGTCTTCAGACAGTAAAATATGGGTATTCAAAGACTGTCATTTTTCTTGCGATTGATTCATCAGATATGAAGTTCAGAACCAGTTTTCAGTAAACTTTAAACAAGTTTTCATATACTTTAGAAATATATACTACAAAAAACAGACCTTTCTTGCAACAACTTATTCAACTATGACATCATCAAAGAATAACATACCTTAGGCAGTGCGGCCAGACACTGCTGCTTGACATCCCACACGAGCTGGTCTTTGGGGAACTGCAGGTTCTTCTGCACGTTCAGCTCGGGCACGTTGACTCGGATGAGGAGCCACCCTTCTTGGGCGGCTGATCCACTAGAGTCCGCCTCCATCGCGGCGGTTACAAGCAGCCCAGAGGACTGCCCACTAATCACTCACATCTGAAATATAAAGAAACCTACATTTAAAAATACCTTCCCCAGGAGAAAACGTAGAACAAACTAATCTAATGACGTTCAGCATGTGTACGCAATACCCATTGTAATAACTGATATGATATATTTTTTTATTTCTTGTCATTTCTAGAGTATAATTACACTACTGCCCAACCAAAAAGGAGTGTAATGTGTTCAGGGTTCATCTATGTATGTATTCTTTCTGTTTCTTTATTCCACCATAACTTCTAAACGCTTGAAGCGATTTAGAAGTGTGTGGTATTGTTAGAATTGTTATGTCATCCCGAGTGTCATAGGGTACCTTAACTGTCCAAATGTCAATAAATTAACATAAATATATCGTGCTTAGTGTCAAATGAAAGGTCTGATTGAATTTGGAACATTCCGGAAATATACATGTAACTATGTATAGGAATATATACATAAACCACAAACATTTCCTAAAAACCGTAATAATAATAATTACATATATAGTTCAATTTCTGTAACGCCAGTCGTGTTCTTTATTAATTTTATTATATTTACTTATTTCTTCTTTTTGTTCGGGTGCCCTTTCAGATACCCTTGGCGACTACTTGGCTATTTGAATCATGTAGTCTGCTACCCGGAACAAGGATCTTGTATACTCAGACCACTGTCGTGATTAGTAATAATTCCGCCGGGATTTTAGACAAAGTGAGAAAGAGATGGCGCTTAGAAGTCTGTTTCAAATTGTCAAATTCGCGGAGATCGTGTCGCTCAACTGATACGAAAATTGTGAAAATTAGTGAGTTTTGATTTAAAGGTATTTCATTAAAGCACCAAGGCGATCCACAGGCACGAATATTTCGAAACGGAAACTTGATTTTTATCGACCTACAGCGATGCTATTACAGCTAATTTGTTCATGCATTCAATACACCGCGCTCTTAAAGTATGAAAATTCTCCCTTTGGGAAACGATAGCCTCGACCAATCAAGTAGTTTTATTTACTAGTAAGTAGCGATACAATCCACTGAATGCATGCTCGCTTTATTAAGGGCGATTTTGTGCCTGTTATATGAATGGATAATCCCAGTTTTTTATAGAATGTGAATATGTATGTCCCGAATAACTATTCCCGGTTACAACTTCTCAAAAATTTAAAATAGACAGCCACCAAATGTTTGTTTTTGTTATTAAACATTGTGATATGCTTTCTTTTTTTTTAATTTCAGAAAACCATTTTATCCTTATTATTTTGTTTCTCTGACTGTTCTTAAAAAAATATATATTTAATAAATTTTCTTCAGTTTATAGGTGTTTGCCAATTTATTTTGTCAATAGGAGCACAACAGTATAATTATAAAAACGTATAATTTAATTTTTTTTTTGTTCAATGGGTTAAAAAGTTGCTAAAATAATAATTAAAGTACCACTATAAAAAGGTTTAAAAAACGCCGTTGTCCAGGGTTGACCGCCGTTGATCCTGGACAACGGCGGTTGCAACATCGCCGAAACGTCGGGTGCTACAAAATTTACGCGGTAAATTCGTTTTTAAACCTTTTTATAATGTCTAACAACCGTGATAATCTTCGATTTTAAGAACCACGTCTCATGAAAATGTTAATAAAAAATATTTCGAGCATTATCTTGACATTTGAAGCACTCGCTCAATGTGATACTCGTAATATAGGTGACCATTTATCCGAGATTTATCCGACCATTTGTGTGGGATAGAATATCCGTAAGTCCATCTTGCACCCCTTAAAATATTTTGCACATTTTATACATTCAAATAAATAAATAAAAAGATATGCGACCAGGTTGCTCCCATAGGCGAGGGTGCCGTCTGACGTCGACCGCGGCGTCTCTGCAGCTCGCGTCGCGTCACGTCAAGTCACGTCACGTCACGTCACGTCACGAGGCGTTACGTCGCGTCAAGTGATTGATTGTGTCTTCGATTGCGCACGAGGCGGTCTCAGAGCAAGCAAGAGCCAGCAATATCCTCGCACGAGGCAAATGTTACATGGAATAATAGCCTATCATAGTCTAAATTTGTAGAAGCAACCCTAATTTTTCCTTAAATATTGTAGAAGCATTCTAACTTTATATAACATGTGTAATCGGCAAACTATTCATTTGCCTGCTTCGCGCCAAAAAGATGCAGTCAGTGTCGGACGCGTTGCAGATATTTTTATCAAAACGTGTAGTATATTGGGTAACCATCCCTCAATATAATTAACGTTGTAGAGATCCCCAATGTTGTAGTTTCGAAATCGCATAAGCTTTCATTGTGTCTTCTCTGTGCTCCTCTCCGTGGGAGCCAATGGGCCCTTGTTGAGTTGGCCACGAAGACCTATTTGTTCGGGGTCGGTCACACTCCCGGGTCAACACCCATCCGGCGGCCTCCACGCATCAAGTGCGAAACTGGGTAGGACTCTGGCCTTAGGGCTAGTTTGCCCTAAGAGTCAACCTTATGGCGCTCCTGGACGGTTTGCCCACCGTGCGGCGTAAACCAGTCGATTGTGCATTCTGACTAACAGTTATGGGAGTCTGGGAACAGTACTGTTTCCTTCAGAGCGTGGGTAATTGTCGACCTTACGGCGACTGCTCTTGAAACGTTCATCGGCTACCCGAATCCGGATGAAGAGCCAGACAAAGGATGCCGTGGTGCGCGATAGATTCGATTAACACCGTTTCACCGCTACGTGAGGGAGAGGACAGCGCAAGCGACCTCGATCCTGTAACCAGTCAGGAGGTAGGGAGTTTCCTGAAGGTTAATTCCAGACGGAGATATCCTTCCAAACTGGTAGTCAGGGGGCGAGGCTGCCCGCTCGGCACATTTCCCGGTGCCTCGCCGTAAGGCGTTGGCCTCTGAAGGGCAGGTGGCGGAGCTTGACGGTGGACTGTTTTGTCCTAAGTCTTCTGCGCTCAGCTCACGGGAGACAGAACGATAAATTTTGTTAAAACTTCCTGAGGTGACGGGGTCGCGCGTTGTAGTTGACAGCTTTAGTTGTTCTCCTCTCCGTATGGTTTCGTGCAGCTTAAGCCATAAGATCTCACGATTCAGCTCCTATTCAGGAGCCTTCCCGTGTGGGGGACTACCCCGGGAAGGACTCTCGCGTCTCAGGCCTCACGGCTGGTGGATCGGTTCCCCTGGGGATTGCCCTCCGGCGCCACTGGACGGTTTGCGCACAGTGCGGCGTCAGCCGATCGGTTGTGCTCGCTGACAAATTACTGAAGGTGTGTGGAGACTATGGAAATATACTGTCTCCTAAGCAGCGGGGGTGGATGTTGACCTGTTGCCATGCCACTCTTGAAACAACAACCATCCGATCTCGAACTGCTTTATGGGCAAAGGACGCCCATGTCGGCGATAAATTCATATTGAATAACCGCTGTAATACAACAGGTATAGTCCGCACAAGCGACTTCGGTTCCGTAACCAGTCGGGAGGAAGGAGGTATCCTGAAGGTTAATTCTATATGGAGATATCCTGCCAGGGGGCCCACTGAGTTACCTTTCTAGTGCCTCGCCGTAAGGCGTTGGACTCTGGCGGGTTCGTGGCTTTTATGGACGGTAGATTGGTATCGTCCCAAAGTCTTTTACGCTCACTCCATTTATTTATTTATTTATTCGTTACATATATATTCAAACGCAATAGCACAAAGAAATATAATGTACAACCCAGAAAATACCGCTATATGCTTTTAAATTTAGGCATACATCTGTCTGTGCCCAGGCCAAATTGTGCATAAATTATATGTTAAAGTTTGTATTCCTAATGTGCCAAGTAAAGTGAAACCGAGCCCGCCTTGCTAGGCACTACTGTGATAGGTCAAGCTCACTTCCTGAGTCTTATTGGAGTGCCACGGTTGTCAGAAAAAAAATTGAATACAGAACAATCATTACCGTTACACTTCCTAGGAGTGACGGCTTAGCCCGTTGTAGTCGATAATGTCCTCCTCTCCATCTTCTCGTTACTCGGAGCCATACCATGCGAAAAATTTTAGGCCTCTCGCAGCGTTGAATGACACCTCTATAAAAGTAGTGTATGTGTTATAACTCATCCTCTGCTACAAGTGTGACTCTCGAGACCTCAAATTGTACGAGGCTGCCAAATTGAAAGTTTCGAAATTGCCCGATTTTCTTTCAGTTACAAAATGTTGCGATGTATACGGGAAGAGAACATCCACAATTACAAAATAAATGTTTCCATAAGTTGCTAGAATGTCTAAATCTTAAGGCATTTTGGTCCTAATATTTCAAACCTCTAACATTTCATAAATCTAAAATAATAAAAAAACAAGTATGATACGCTGGAGTCATATTCTTTGACTCCAATTAGTTAATATTGCAAAATCTTTTATATTATGGCCAAAATTTAACTTCCCCTTTTACTCTGTGAATTTAAAAGTCTTAACTTAGCAGTCTGATCATTTGTTTCGACTTCTTTATTGCATCCACTGCCTACTGATGAATTTTTAGCTTTTCCAAAACACTTTGGGGGTACTAATTAAAATGACACCTTTCCTAGTTCGCCAGCGCCAGGTGTCCCGGAGTCTGGCCTGCTGACTGTACCCCAGCATTCTATGACCAAAATACAGTCTAATCTGAAAGTATCAGCTTTTACAAAACTCTTGCGCTGTTTTTGTCGCTGGCGCCGCCATTAATATTTCTCGTTGCCATCTTCGGGTCGCGGTGTGTGCGGCGCGAGTCAGATGCAGATCGTTCGCTAATTCTCCAGACAGAGATGTATGGGCTCGTCGATGAATGCGGAACATCGCGGGCAAAGAACGCGGACCGCAATATTTATTAGTCATATTGATGAGAGTCCGGCCGCTGAACCGGAAAAAATCTCGACAAGCATTACAGTGCAGTCTGTTAGTTTATTTTTTTAAGGGACTTGTTATTGGGATTATTTAAAATAGTATTAGTATTGCCAAAGTTAGTCCCATACATAAAGGGGGAGATAAGCAGGATCTCAATAATTATCGACCCATCTCCATTTTGAACACGATCTCCAAAATCTTCGAAAAAGTTGCGAAGATTTTGGATAATTTTTTTATTGAAAATAAAGTACTCTCAGACACCTTTTCGGCTTTAGGGAAGGTCTAGGCACAACAGTCGCTATAACTGCCTTAACAGAATTTATAGTCGAAACGGTGGATAAGGGGGATTAGTGTCTAGGAGCTTTCCTTGACCTTGCAAAGGCATTTGACACATAATATATTATTGTGCAAACTGAGCAGTGTAGGAATTAACTATACAAGTCTTACATGGTTTGATAGAACCATTAAGAAACTACAAAGAGAAATATCTTCGAAATATCTAGGCATAACTTATCTAGTTTTAACACTATTTCATCTTAGTTATAAGTAAAATGCAGGACTATTTTGTTTAAATTCTTATTCTAATTTTTATTATTTTAATATGTTTTTTTTTTTTTTCTGATTTGAATTTATTTGCTGACATTTTAATTTTCCACTTGTAACTTTGATTTAATTAATAAATTTAAGTATTTAGTCATTTTTAATATGGTTTTGCAAATCTATTATTTTGTGCACACATGGAATATATGCCATTTTTATAAACACGGTATTGTTGCAAGCACATTCAAAAATAAATGTTTACCTTAGAACAGGTCCCGGCCTAGTTATGTGACGTTGCCACTAGACTATGCGATGTATTCTTTTTTCTGCTTTTGATTCAATTTTGTAAGTATTTCTATGCATAATTCCTACGCTGAGATTGTTTACTATTATTTTTAATATTTGCATTACTTAAATAAATAAATAAAAATAAACTATAGATTGCTTCATCTATTGGCACTCTCATAGACATAACCTGGCTACGAAGGTGCGAATCTTCGATATATTTTCAAAGAACTGAGGAATATTCTGGGTTCTAAAACGCTAAAATCCGATAATCATGCTTTATGTGAATCGGTTTTTACTTACGGCATAATTGGATGGGGTGGATGTGCTATAACCCTGCTAGAACCATTACAAGTTTCGCAGAAATGTGTACTAAATTTGAATTTCAAAAGTGAACAACAGAGAAAAGAATCAGATATATCGAGAGGGCGAGATAGCGAGCGTTAGAATATTGAGTCTCTCATGCAGTACGATATTGTGGTTATATAGCACTTGTTGTGGTTTTTTTTCCGTAAAGTGATTTATTCGTCAGTTGGAAAAGCCGACACGTGTGTTTGTACGTTTCAACATTGCTTTAGCTATTATGTTTTATTCAGAATACCTAAAATACTGAGGTTAATTCGTCGCTTCTCAACAATTTTTTTTTTATTCAGTCACGCAGTTTCAAAAATGAACAACACAGCACATTTGCCGAATCACCTTTGCGGGAAACAAAAAAGCAGAAAATCTCCAAAGCGCTGTGCAGTAAATAGTATATCGGATGCACAATGAAAAGCACAAATAACTCGGAGCTAAATACACAAAACGCCCGAAGGCTCATTAACGAGATGACACAAGGCCGTGAGATTTTACTAACACAAAAGCGAGCGGGGGGGCTGAATGCGGAGACCTCGCAAAACGGCGCGAAGCCTCCGGGAATAGCGAACAAAGCAGAAGGTAATCGACCAGGAGAATGATATATTTTTTACTCTTGTAATACCAAGGTCAAATCAGTAGGAAAAAACGCTGAAATGAATTTGGAGAACAGAAAGATGAACTCTTGAACTATGAAAGGTCTCCGCCGTGTTGTACCTGTTTAATCGGGGCTTAGCCCTTTGAGGCCCATAAGCTTTGCGGCTGAGTATGGAAAATTTGGATACATAAAACTATTAAAGGGCGATGTAAATACCATATGTCAAGTTTTGTGAAAATTGGTTCAATAGATTTTGTATAAATTGATGGGACGTAAGTTTCCCTGTGGTCCATAAAAAATGCAAAGTTACAACTTTTTACAAAATTTGATTATTTAATTTTTACCTCGGACATCATAGGTACTAAAAACGTAACTAAAATAAAAAAAAACGAATTGAAAAATTCGCCATGAATATTTTATTTATTTATTTAAAATCACCGGAGTTTGTAGGTCATTTGCGATATTTTCAAATAAAAAATACGGTATTTTTTTTAATGATTTTTTTGATTTATGGGAACACATATGTTCCATGGTCCTCAAAGGGTTAATGGTTCTATGTAGCTTGTGAGAGTCCAACGCCCCTCCGCGAGGCATTGGGTCAACACAGAGGGCCGACCTCACGCCCTCACTACCAGATTTCGGAGTTTTCCCCGTTTCGCGGTATCTACCTGACGTAAGCGGTTATTCAATTTGAATATATAGCGCACCGAGGCGCTCTTTGCCCGCCATGTCACTCGGGATCGGGTTGCCAACGGATAGATTCAACGGTAGATGACATCGACAACCTCCCCCGGTATAATAGTAACCATACATCTCCAGCCCCCCCCCCATTAATCGTTCGTCGGGTTACGTAAGAGTGGCTGACACAGCCTGGTAATCAAACCGCCCAGAGATATTCCGCCGAATCCGCGATCTTCTGATCCCAACCGCTTCCAACTACAGGATCACAGCCGTTGCATAAGCTCATATGCAGCGGACATGATAGCGGACAAACCCTCTACGAGAAGGTTACCAGATAGGAGTTGAACCATGAGTTAAGCAGGCCAGATGTCACAACGTTTAGCCAACACTACGCAAGCTGCACGTAAACTTTATGAACCTAAGGAAGTTTTCTAAGACAGTGGGGCTAGACCGGTGATCAGTCTATTGGAAGGAGTTCGTGAGCTTCCAAAACTGGTAAGCAGGGAACGAGGGAGCAACACTGGCTTACTAGTGCCTTCGCTGTGGCTTGCTAGTTTCCACTGCTGAGCAGTGCCGTAACTAGGTTTGTGATGTTAACGTCCTAAAGTTGCTGCGACTCACCTCAGGGCGAAAAGATGACAACGATCGTGATAACATTCTGAGATCTCACAATCGACAATCTCAAACTGTTGTACCCACCTATTTGCCGCGCGGGCGGTCAGATTATCCATGATCAATCTACGGTCGCAAAATCTTCCGTCGTGTTTTAATCGGTATCGTATTTTTAAATGCGCAAACTAGATTTAGTAACTAATTTAGAATAATCGATGTAGTCATTCATAACATTATAAATAAGCTAAAACGAATTTACACGTGACGTTGTAGCACCAAATGTTTCGGGTAGGGGTAGACTAATACAAAGGGAGGGGAGAGGGAAGGGGGAAGAGGGGGGGGGGGGGGCGTGCATAAAACTTCATACGTTAAATTCGTTTTATCTTATTTATAACGTTATGCAACCTCAATAATCTTCGATTTCATGTCATGACATTCTGCCCTGAAAAAAATAGGATTGATTCTTACATTACTATTTTGTTATTATGGTTATATACAGAATAACGATGTTTCAATCGTAATTTTGTAAAAGATTACAATTATTAATAATTTTACCAGACTTTGTGTAAAAGGTTAGAAGCTTTTGAAATGTGGATTTACAGGAGAATACTGAAAATATCTTGGACGGATAGTAACAAATGAGACCGTGCCGCAAAGAATGCACAAAGGATTGAAATTACTGAAGACCATAAAGAGAAGGAAATTACAATACATGGGCCACATAATGCATGATAACAAATACCATCTTCTCCAATTAATCCTGCAAGGAAAGATAAAAGGCCGCAGTAGACCTGGCCGAAGAAGAACCCACTGGCCAGAAAATCTCGCTGCATGATACAACTCAACCACCACCGAGTTGTTCCGCGTCGCAACATCACGGGCCCAAGTGGCCTCCGACCACTTTAAAAAGAAGAAGAATCGTATTTTTGTTGAAAAGCAAGGAATTTTGTTGAAACTTCATTACTCTATTATATGTATCAACATTTTTCGTACGGTTGATAAGGGAATAACGGTATACTGTAGTTTCAACATGATTCATATGTCCGTCTATATCCGTACGTATCCTATTACACGATGTCATGTTATAAGCGAGATCCCAAGATCGCGCCGTAATGAAATAATATTATGTTTTAACATTACAGCACGTTAACTGCCGTCACGCCAACACCGTTACGCGTCCTTGTAGAAACATGCGTATTTCCGTGTTGTTATGTCGTTATATTTTTCTGAGTGTGATAATAAATTGCTAACTTTATTAAGTAGATCTTGATTCATCATGGTCAATCGTGGTTTTAGTTCATCTACATCTTAAAAGGGTGAAAAATACTCCCCAGAATAAGGTCAAGTTTTATAATGGTGTAGTAAAACAGTCATAGAAACATTATTGAACAGTTTCAATGTGATCTCAAATGGGAAGATTTATGCAACCATTCTTAATAAATATTTCGCTCTGATATAACCATTTGAAATAGAAGAACAGCAGTAAATCCGTTTTTATCTCGCACGGAACCCTCGGCCAAGATAGCCAAATTCGAAGTTTAACGGTTTTAAGATATAAACTTGATGACCACTGTCATAACCACCATCACGTTGAAAATGCACGTTAAGCGATGTGTCAGTTAAGACATAGCAGTTTCGACAACAGAGTAAAGAATCGACAATGACATTCCGCCTGGCGCACGGCCGCCTGACTTCGTCGAAGTATTAATTACTATACTGCGACTTCGCGGTCACGAGCAAACGCTCGTAAAATATTGCCATGGGCGCGGAAGCAAAATGCGCAGTTCAGCGATTAAAAATTCATGAAACACCTGAACACATCGAAGTGGATATCGTAGATAACGAAGAGCTGTATAAATAAACACGCGCGTCATTTTATGACATAATTTATTTAAAAACAACTAAAGAGAGAAAGAGACAGGTATTAAATTATGTCTCTATCGTCTGATTACCTTCTGATATAACATACAGCTTAACACGCAAAGCGGCATTAGTAACAGATTGTAGCTTTTGAAGTCTACAACGCACGAGACGTATAGCGTTTTGAAGATGGGTAAAACAATAGATCAATAAACTAACGAAACTTCACAACCTGAAAGTTAAGTTATTTTGGTTATATATATATATATCTTAATATATATAAATTACGTGTCACGTTGTTTGTCCGCGATGGACTCCTAAACTACTTAACCGATTTGAATCAAATTTGCACACAATGTGCAGTTTGATCCAACTTGAAAGATAGGATAGCTTACGTCTTAATTTATAGTCGCGATATTATTTTATTGCAATGTCTATTATTTGACATTCGCAATTATCTGTTAGTTCCAAACGATTTTAACAGATGGCGTTATCTATTGAGTAATCCATAGATGGCGCTGCTATGTTAAACCTACAAACGTCATAGTCGGCCAAGCGTTATTCTAAATTCAAAATATTGTGAAGGTAATACAGTGAAATTATTCCTGCTTTTTAATTATTTGTGCTTCATTGTTCAAAACTCTTAAATTAAAATATATACATGTAAGTATTATCACATAGTTATAAAAGTGGAATAACTGCAGTATAGGAACCCCTCTCCAATTTTTTTCATTTTAATGCTAAATCTGGAAGAAAATTGTGTCGGTCGCTATAAATAAGCGAGATATAGGCATTCAAAATTTAAATTTTAAAAACAGGCCAAAATAATATAATATAAAAATGGATGTTGGTATATCTGTATGCCCGTCTGTCCGAGTTTAATAGACTCCGAAACCGTTTGACCGATCACCATGAAAGTTGGCATATATATGTATTTTTTCATGGTTAAGGTTTTTATATATATCCGCTTTGTTGCAACTTTCAACTAGACGGCGCTGCAGCACACCAACTTCTATACTGCTCAACCGATCGCCAAGAAAATTGGTATACATTGGTATTTGAGAAAAGATATAACACGGGCAACGCCGGGTAATACCACTCGTATTATATATAAATTAGCTGGGTTTATTTTTGTGCTTAATATCTTCTTCTAGGGGTGCCATCTTCTACCGAAGGTTGGCGATTATTAAGACGACTTGTACCCTCGACATAGCTGCTCTGAACAAGGATCGGGTGCTGGCCCCAAACCATTGGCGCAGATTTTTAAGCCAAGATGATTTTTCTATCCGATTTCCTCTTGCCTTGTATATCACATTTTTTATTACGCACAATACGCCCAAAATACCCCATCTTCCTTCTTCGCTTCTTCTTCTACCTCGAGCGCTGACGTTTGAATTGTAGTTTCTCTTAGAGAACGCGAATAAGAAGATTACATCACAACAAAAATATAGCGTTTCAGGAAAACGACGATTACTCCGAAACTTCTATACGGATCGTATAAAGAAGACCTGTTTTATGTTCCTGTTGAAATTTGCTATTAGATACGTGTAACGTCGTTTTGTAAAGCAATAAGCATTATTCAGAATTATCTGTCAAAGTTGTGGTACAGAAAAAAATTGCTTTGTCCAACATTTCTATGTTTTTTCTGGAAATAAATCACCCTATGCAAGAAATTGTGAATACTTTTATAATAATTATAATATGCTTTATTCAACCTATGACTTCGTTTTACTTATACCCATACAAAAATAAAAATATAAGGTGTTGAAAATCAACATGAATATTGAAGTTTTTGGTTTGGTTTGGTTCAATCATAGACTAAAAAATGGCGACTGTATGAAAAATAATGAACCAACTAGTTAACGACAGAGAATCTTCTCCTCTTTTCGCACATACCACAGGCCGTATGATTTATGTGAGGTATCAAGGGTAAATAATTGGAAAACATCGGCGCCGATCTCGGCTGGGACAGATGTCCCCTTTGCCGCTCTACGGTAATTTCAATTGTGGGACAATTGTCCCGGTAGTTTAGTATACATTTAGACCTCTAGAACATTCTCGAATTTAGCGATCATTTATTTGCACGACGTTACACGAGCATGTTTTTGATCTGCATTGAGCGATTTGGACACCAAACGAGACCTTAGCTTCTTGACGCGGAGGTGTTGATGCAGTTCATTATTGGCTGGTGATCTATTCGATCTTTTTATACGTAGATTATCGATTTCAACCAGTATTTTTCACAGCATCAATGATTTCTGCAATGACAGAAGTCGCTGGATTTCCACTATTCTCGTTATCTTTCAATGAAAATTGTTCGTCAATTGGGAAAATCAACGAAATATTAATTCTTGGGAAGGAGCAAGATCAACAAACGCTGATAAAAGTCGATTTCACTTAGGCCGACTTTAAAATCATACAAAATCATCGAACGAAAATGTTCACGTTTCATCTTCATGGGCACGGCACGGTAGGCACATCTAACAAAGGGCACGCTGAAACCATAACCTCAAATAAAGTTCGTAACTCTGTCAAATGTCAATGAGTGTTGATGAAATTTTAAATCTAAGCTCATAAATAAATGAAGCGTTACGGGGAAATTCGATCTATAACTCTTTTTTTTAAAATACTTTGTTTAAAATTTACTAACTTAAAATATGACCTCTTAACTAGGGGTTTGAGTGAGAAAAAAATATATTTTGTCCGTAAACCAAAAACCAAGTTTCTATAAAAAAATATTTAAGTAGTTGACTAAATGAGAAATGTCAATAAATTAACATAAATATAACGTGTTTAGTGTCAAATGAAAGGTCTGATTGAATACATTCCGGATATACATATATTTCTTTAAAAAAAACGTAATAAAATTAATTATACATATAATTATAGTTTACTTTCTGTAGCGGCAGCCATGTTTTTTATTCTTTTTAATATGTTTACTTTCTCTAGTTAGATGCGATATTTTTTAAAACCGTAAAAATAGTGGACACAATGTCATAAATTCGTAGGTTAAATCTGATGTGTTCTAAAAGTGTTAAAATATACATGCTAACAACAAAATCTTTATAATTGATGCAACTTTGTTCTATATCCATCGCGTTTTTTTACCTTAAAATGTGGAAGTTGCACACAAATAACAAGTTTGAGAACCTTATTTTAAAATGCTAACCTTGAAGTTGCCGTGGTGACAAACGACAGGTCTATTCATACAGCTCTGAAAGCTGGCAATGTAAACAAAACACGAGGGAGGGACGGTTGGGCGCGCATGCTTGCTAAGCAAAATCGACTTGTCGCCTTTGCCGACGTCCTTAGCGCCTCGTTAATCTCGCGCCTGGACCGGGGAAGATAAATACGAGAAAACAGCATACGGAGCATACCTAAAAGGAGGAAAATCCATATAGTATTGGTCCCAAAAGGCACTGTCTTCGTTTCATCCATGAATTAATTTCAAGCACGCACGAAGAGCATCACATACACAAAACACAATATTTCAGTTGTTGTAATACTGTAGGCATGGTTGTTTTTTGGCAAGCGTCGTCCGCGAACGACCTGCGACGCGCCCGGACCGCTCCGGCGTCGGTTAGTTACTGTACGCGGGGGGGAGTTGGTCGGTTCGGCACAGTACAGACCGGCGATAGACTAGGCGGCATGGGCGGCGGCGGCGCGTGCGCGCTGAAAGTTCCGTCTACCCCTGCCCAAACCCGCCTTCACCCTTATCAACGTGATTATGTCGGGTACGTAGGTATGTACATAATTTGTATAACACCCGCGGACCGAGAAGAGGGATCTGAGGACATTCAACTCTTCTACCCAAAATATGGACGACTTTAGCAATCTAATTTCCTATCTCATCAATATGTCTGTTGATACAGGCGATTTAAGAAGCAATCATATTATCGGACGCGTCCGTAAGCCGCGGCTGACGGACGCGACTGCACAGTCGTTTGGGACGCGGCTTGCCAGATCTCTATCGGACGTCCTAAGCCTCAAGATCACGACCGCGACTGGCCTCCGATAATGTGCACAACTCAACAGAAATATCATTACACGGATAACCTTTCAGTCGCGTCCATAAGCCGCGGCTGACGGACGCGTCCGATAATATGTTTGCCCCTTTACCCCGACGCACTATGGAAACAAATATACCTCTTTGGGACAAAAATCTGTAACTTAAAATGATAACCAGTGTGTTGAAACTTTGCAATATTATAGAAGAAGAGATTGTCGTTAGGAATAGCCCTAGAACTTTTTTTTGCCCTAGAACAAGATTTTAATTAGTTGGGCGACATGGGACCGATCTTCACAATAAACGTGACACAACTTGCTGTGGGTTTTTTATTTTTAAGGCTAAATTTTATTCAATGTTATTATATATTACCTAAGCTTAGTGTTACGCTTGTTGCAAACCGCTGCACATTTCTATAAATAAATAAATAAATAAGATACACCATCTTTAGAAAAAAAAAGAAACAAAAATATTTAAAAAATAATCAGCATAATTCCAATGTAAAATATTTTTTCCTGGGTTAGAAATAGGTCAAGAACATACATAATAAACAAATGATATTAATAATAGAAACAATATATAAATGAAATAAAACTAACTTACATACAATTTCAAATCGAAGACTATCGCGGGTGTTTGACATTATAAGTAAGAAAAAAAAACGGATATACAGCGTAAAGTTTGTAACACCCGACGTTTCGGCGATGTTGCAACCGCAGTTGTCCAGGGTAGACTGGACAATAGCGGTCGCAACATCGCCGAAACGTCGGGTGTTACAAACTTCACGCGGTAATTTTTTTTAAAATCTTATTTATAACTTACATTAAAATCGGAAAAAAATAAAAAACTTAACAAAGAGATAAATGATTCAAATTATGAAAATTTTCCAATAAGGGCGGGTCGATGTTGACAGTCTGTGCAATAAAACAAGCTTTGTGTGGTATTAACGAAATTCTCTTTTATTTGAAAGGCCCATGTATACCATTATGTATGGAATATGACATCGTCCAAATGTCCGCCGTGGCTTCGCACGGTGGCACGGATCCGAGAGATCCAATTTTCAATGACTCTGCCGCAAACATCCGACTGAATTTGAGCGATGACTTGGGTTATGTTGACTTTGAGGGCATCGGTCGATTGCGGCTTATTGGCATAGACTTGCGACTTCAGAAACCCCGCAAGAAAAAGTCTAGCGGGGTCAAATCGCACGATCTTGATGCTCAATTCACGTCACCTTCGCGTCACCATGCACTTTCGAACCCCTTATTTCGATATTAAAGTTTTAACGTGCTGTTCAATTGTGCATCTTGCCATAGTGATTTAGCATCAGTGACTGAATAATAAACAACAGACTGTCAACATCGACCCGCCCTTATTAGAAAACCCTATATATTACATATGAAACTTTTACAATAGGTATACATACAATATAAAACAATATAATATAAAATAAATAATATAAAACACATAAAACTATGTTATTTCGACTGGGTATTTTGAATTACTTTACATTTAGATAAGACTGGACTTTAGGGAGATTTAATCTATCTAAATTCATGTTAGTTATATTTGTCAGAACCGCATTACAATTCATCCAAAACAATGGTATCGAGTGGCCGAGGAAGGTGTTGGAGACTCCGTCCAACATACCCACAACAAAAGAAGTAATTTCTATAGAATCGAAACCGCAAATACGCTCAAATATACACGAGCCAACTGCAATTGAATTCCAACTAAATTCGACATTTTATGCACAGTCAACCTATGACTAATGCCATTTCCTCTGATCGATACGAATCGACACAGTTTATTTTCCCCCACCGGTAGATATTGCATCATTACATACCATATAAAAAGCAGTACATTCGACACATATATTATCATTCCCTGGAGGACAGTAACCGCGCATTAACAAGTACTCGCGCTCTTCATTACCTTCGAGTCGGCCAAACTACGTATAGTATCCGCGATCTTCAAGCTTCACACTTCGGCTACACAACACGACTTCACCTCGCGCTCACACTACCTACACACCGGCGAAATATCAGGCGAGGCGTTACAAACTGGCAACCGATCATAGACCTTCTGAATAAACACTTCAACTTCAACTACAGCGACTTTCAATAACGGAGAAAACTTACTGATGAGAACCACCCTTCGCTCACAATCAATTCGAGTCTAGTGAAGGCTGGCCACTCTCACAAAAGCACCGTGCTTCCATTCCTCAAACGAAGGAGAAATACCCGGTAGATCAGTGGAAACTAAATTCTGGAACAGCACCTCAAAAAAGACAACAGGCCAGGACGCATTACCATAACTTTTGGAACATACAACAATTACAGAATCGAGGGACATGACAAAACTAGTGGAATGAATCCAGGCCCTGGTAGTAATTTACATATGCCTCACACTATGCATGCGCCTGTTAGAGTTTACCCCATTTCCGATAGGATAATTCAGCTCCTGTTAAATATAGCGTGACCCGCTTTGTGAGACCTAATCGCCTCATTATCGCCTTGCTAAATAGGATGTTGTTTATCCACGCTAGCTGACGTAGTTTATAATAATTATTATATCCAAAACAGCAGGTATAATAATACATTTGAAGATTTATAGCAAATGATGAGATGACAAATACTCGTAATAATTCATACCATAGGTATATCACATTGAACGTGGAGAAATGGATTATACATATTGGCAAAAATTCTCCGAAAAAGAGTTACTGACTGAATAATGTAACATTAAAGTGAGAAATCAGTCGAAAAGATCTTGGGGTGACCATTATTACACGATTTAAAATACGAATCACACATTGCTGACATAATTTAAAGCAGTCTACTACATACCTTGTTTGGAAAGCCTTTCAAAAAATCGGTTGGGTCACCTTTTTTTTTTTTTTTTTTTTTTGGTAGTAGTCTTTATTCATAAAAAAAGATACAAATTACATGTCACAGTTTCCCACTAAGGCTAGTGCCTTTTCAGTGGGTCTTTTCAGACCTTAGGACTTTCCCGGCAAGTAGAGCCGCCCCTCCGCCCCCCCACCCCCCGCTACACCCCAACTCCCTCCCCCGCGCGCCTTCCACCCTCCCGATAGCAAACGTGTTCGATTAAAATCCCGAATGTATTTCTAAGATTTTTATAGTTTTTTAGCAGTATTTTCGTAGTATTTTAGTAGTATTTTCGTAATATATATGTAGTATTTTCCGTGGAAATAAAACGGTATTTTTCCAATATCATTTCAAGTCTACAAGTCCAATATTTCGAGATTTAAGTGTGACTAGCGCCCCTGGTGAACCGATTTCAATCACAATTTTTTCAACTTTTGCCATGACCAAACGATGCCTGCATGCCAAATGTCAGCTTAATCGGATGAAGCGTTTGGGCGCTATCGTGGAGGAATACACACAGACACACTGAAGTACGTTCACAATACTTTCCCTCTGCCATAAAAGTACAATCTATTTCCAGCACTGGCTGGGAAAATTTATTTCAAATGCAACATTTACTGGCGCGCTCGGAAGGTGGATACGTGTGAAAATTCAACTGTTAATATGATATGTACACCGTGCAAGGCAAAGACTGGCTTAAATTTAGGAAATGATTCGAGAGATTACGTAATCAAGGAATTTCTCCTGAAAACCATGTTTGTGATTATTAGGAGAATTTTCGTTATAACAGATTTTCTCTAGAGAAAAAAAAACTTTGAAAATCTACTACAATTTTATCTGGTACAAAGTCATAGAAAAATATGAAATATCTGAAAATCTGAAAATCTGAAAAAAAATCAAATACGAAAACTCTGAAAATTTAGCATAAACAATGCTTTTCCTTAGTAACAAAGGCCTAAACAAAAAAAAGTTGTAGATTATTTCCAAAAAGCATTGTTATGTATAATAATCTGCTGCAATTAAAAAAAAGAGTTTTGACGGGTACGACTCTCAGTTCTTATTCAGAATAGGATCTGAATAGAAGCTGAATCGTGAGTTGAACTAATCCGAGAACAAAATGGATCTTGTGGCCCAAGCTGAATAAAACCGTTCGCTACACACGTGATACCTGCGATGGTCTTTTTGCAGATGTTTCTTAGACTTGTTTCTGTTTTGTCGATCCCATTATCACAATTCGCGACCCCGTTTGGGGTCGCAACCCTAAGGTTACGTATGTCTGCTCTAATGCATGTATGCAAACGGTCCAACTTTGACGGGCGTAGTTTTCAGCAGTCAATCGGAAAGCGTCGCGACGGATTTCCTCCGTTCGTTAGCGTCGCTCGACTTCACTAATTACCAATATCCGCATTGAGCGCGCGCGGAAATCAACTTGCATTTCAGCTTCAGTCTGAATCGGCTAAAGGTCCAATTTCCATCGAATTTATCATAACCTCGGGGCGAATCGACTCGCTCGTTACGAAACAAAGAACGGCCTCATAAAAGGTGGATTGAAAGCGAGAGAAGAAATATTTTCGGTATTATTTATAGCTGCCGCAGTATTTCATCGGAAAATGGACATCAGAAAGTTATTGCGATAGATTTGTGGTGAAGAGCATATTTCAAATATACTAAACAACAAGTAAATATATCAAAAAGGAATAAAAAAACACAACGGCTGTCACAGAATGGGAACCAATGTATTTATAATTATTTTTATTACGTTTTTTTAAGAAATATTTGTGGTTTATGTATTTATCCATATAGATACATGTATAGTTTCGGAATGTACTCAATCAGACCTTTCATTTGATACTAAACACGATATATTTATGTTAATCTATTGACATTCGGAGATTTGGACATTTATATAACTATTTACTTTATATGTTGACATTTAAGTTGACAGTTAAGTTGATATTACCACATAATTCTGAATCGGTTCGAAAGTTTAGAAGTTATAGTGGAATATAGAAACGGAAAACATACGAGTACATAGATGAACCCTGAACACATTACACTCCTTGGGCAGTAGTGTAAAAAAAGAAAATTCACGGTCTGACCCAACTTGAACCTAACACCTCAAAATCCAAAAATATGCAAAGATACTTTTATATTTTTATAAATCTAAAGGTGTTATCTATCAAAGCAATAAATATTTAGTATGTTGAATCTTAATTATTAATTAATTTTATTAAGTTGGTATGGTATAATGAACATGTATAAAGAGGAATTTGACAATTTTAAGTAATAATGCGAATAAAATAAAAATGCTATTTAATAATATATAAGGGTAACTAGGTCAGTTGTATATATAAAATTATAGAAGGTATAATTATCAGACATAAAATTATTACACCTAATCAAAAACTGGGGAATACTAGGGTTGTATTAATAAAATATAATCTGTAAAATGAAATACTAATCCACTAATATTACATATTGGGATAAATAATCATAAAACTAATAAAAAAATAGACATAAAAATAAAGGACATTAAAATAATCTTAATGAAAAGAATAATCATTTTACATTAAATGCTTGGGTATGATTATAATCTATATATTAATTTGAAACATGTTTATTCGTGTAACTGCCATATTGAGAGAACGGCTATGTGTAAAATTTTGGTCGAGGTGTCTAAAAAAAGCTCTCGGTCTGTAGATATGTCATCAAAAAAGAAAAGTAAAAAAATCTTTAAAAAAGTATAATGCCATCTGCTTGATTTCTGCGCGGGGTGAGGGGGGGGGTGATTTTTTATCACGAATCATGCACTGAAAGGACCAGCAGTGACTAAAGAGTACTATTAGATGTTCTCCATCGACTACGTGATGCATTTCGGCGAAAAAGATGAGACCTCTGGACGGCGCACCACTGGCAGTTGTATCAGGACAATGCTCCATCTCATTCATCCCACCTGATTCAGATTTTCTTGGCGAAACATAGACATCAAGTCGTTTACCAACCTCTCTAATCTTCAGACATGACAGAAACAATTGAAAACACCATTGAATTGATCCCGTTTTCAGAGTAGAGAAGAGGTAATGCAGAATGCGACGGCGGATATGACAACCATTCCAGAAGAAGCCTTCCAGAAAAAGTTTCGGCAGGGAAGGAACGGTGGGCGAGGCGGAGGCGCAAGGTGCTTACTTTGAAGGGGATTAGGGTCAAAATCCCATGATATAAGTAATATATTTTTCCCGTCGAAAGGTTGGATATATTTCAGACAGCCTTAGAACTTTGTATTCTGTCCTGTTTCTAAAACTACCAAAAGGTAATTTATGTATTCAGTTGAATAAAATATATTCGTAAAATATGCTACTGACTGGGAAAGTTTTAATTTATCACAGATCTAAACCGTCTATCGATCGCACTATTAGTGAAATTCTATAACATTAGTATAATTACCTTACCAAACACATCCTTGTTAGTTTTAACGAGTCCGCTAATTTTGCTCGCGGCTATAAAATACGCTGATCGATTAATCTTGGTAACACATAACACTAGTAACACCAGTAACACAGAATCTGAAATTGAATATTGTTAGAAAATGGATCCATAACGTAATTTTATAAAACGTGACAATTTAAAATTGTTTGTATGAGAATGCAATTTTTTGCTTGCGTCATTTTTAATCATTTACGCACACGGAAGGTACGTGATTTAAATTCGGTTACAGCTGTGGTTACGGGAAGCGCTGAAAACATATTTTGCTTGGCTCCTTGTGACGTATTTTTTTACTTCGTAGGCGGAGTGCAAAAACTCATTAAAGTCGTTGTTTTGAGTGACGGCGTGATATTGTTCTCTCTTTCAAAACTAAAATATGGAGAAAGTAGGTGACACAATAAAAAAAAATATATATTTAAATGCACGCTTTTGAAGCTTCAAACTCACCTGAAAAAAAAAATTGCGCACCGGTCGGCGAAGCCAATCGGTTGTGCACTCTGACTAATTGCTGAAGGGGCCTGGAGACTATGGAAATACAATGTTTCCTAAGCAGCGGGGGTGGATGTTTCACCTGATGTGATGCCACTCTTGAAATGTCCTTGGGCCACTCGATCCTGTGTGGTACTACGGGAAAAGAACGCCCAGGTCCGCGATAAATTCAAACTGAATTACCGCTGTAATACAACAGGTAGAGGTTGCGTGAGCGACTTCGGACCCGTAACCAGTCGGGAGGACGGAGGTATCCTGAAAGTTAATTCCAGACGGAGATATCCTGCCAAACTGTTAGTAAGGGGGTGAGGATGCCCGCTGGATACCTTTTCCGGTGCCTCGTCGTAAGGCGTTGGACTCTAACGGGTTGCTGGTGAACTTGATAATAGATTGTCTTGTCCCCAAGTCTTCGACGCTCATCCCACTGCTTAAAGAACGATCTATATCGTTATACCAGCCTGAGGTAACGGGTTCGCACGTTGTAGTCGACACCGCCATCCTGCCGTTTTCATTTATACAAGTACATGCACGTCTCCGAACAGTAAATAGCTTTTTATTTGGCAGCCTTTCAAAGATAACTTCTGAGCCACCATATTATCGCTCCATAAAATAACACTGGTTTTATGATAGCCATGCCAGCCACTGAAGAGGTGTATTAGCTAATTTAGTGCTGACTCTTCGTCGTGTCGTGGGGACACGCCTGACGACGAAGTTAGAATAATGGCAGGTTCACCACTGTATGTGCCTCCGTAACGAGAATGGCGTAATTATTTCACCACCTAGGTATATTAGGGGCAAGCCAGCTGGCTGCTCGACACATGACTCCCCGCCCATGTAATGTAATGTAACGCGGCTAGATGGTCGGTCGGTTCAATTAAAAGTTTCTAGCAGGCTGAATATTTACATGCCATTAAACAATTTCGTTGCGGCGCTATTCGTGGTTGCTGAGCTTCCGTTGCCGTTAACGACCACTCTCAACTCTGTATGAAGTACGCATTTTTTTCGTGTAGTGTAATGCAGTTTGAGGAAATGTGCATTAAATATCTCTCCCTCCCTCTCATTCCCTATTTTATTTAGTCCGTGATGTTCCAGGAATTCTATTTCACGGCGGAAACCTCTCGCAACAAAATATCGCACTCCTGCAAACATGACTATATTATAACGCAATCATATATTTAAGAAATTAAACAAAGAAATTAAGCTCCTCAGTTGAGAACATTTAACATTTATATTTGAAAAATGTAAACCATGAATAAATACACATTTCGTAACGTTTATATCAGCATTTCTTTCAATGTCACAAAGTCTAAAAGGAAGTCCCCAGGAAGTTTAATATTCCGTTCGAATATTAAACTTCCTGGGGTGATGGGTTCGCCCGTTAAAGTTGACACCTTCGAGTGTATCACCACACCACCAATTAGGTTTAAATTAGGTACAACAATAGTTCATCCTAATGCCAAAATTAAAAAAGTTGATGATAGAGATCTGCCATTTTGTTTCGAAATGGCGGACTTTCAAAATTTTAAATAATTAGAAATCCGACAATACTCGTCTCAGAAAACTAATAAATATGACTTATAATTCTTAGGACATTACCTTCAACTATTGTCAGTTCTCGACATCTTCAGCGGGGTTTGAATTAACAATGTTATAATCTGCAAATTGATCAGTTCAAAAAAAAAACGAATTATTATTAATGATATAATGGAAAAATGTCTTACAATACTGAGAATAATGGTTCTGCTTTATTTGTACGTCATTTAATTATTATATTTAGGGGTTTACAAGTTTAATAATATAATTTTTACGAGCTTGTATATATTTTTTAAAATGATAGGTAGAAAATGAATCATTTGAAAATCGAACCTGAAAATCGGGATTATTACAGCCGACAGCGACAGAAGAGTTTAAAAATCTACAGCAAATAAGTTATGGCGCTTATTATATAGCAAATACCTATAATATTGACGCATTGTATGTCGCTTCATCAAAACGAAATTTGGTAAAGTATATAATACTGTGTATCATCAACCCGATTTTTATTTTGTTTATAATCTCATTATTTTCTCTTTTTCCACACAGTATTCCTGGTTGGTTGCCTCCTGTAATATACCTAGAAAGTGGATAAATCCTTGACGTCCAACTTGGAATGTCTATCGGCATGTGTATTCATAGTTTTACCTTGCTAGAAACTTCTCATTGATTGCCTTGTCACATGTCTTCATCCATATCACCAAGAATCCGTTCGTTTGTCTGAGATGCCGAAATTGCGGCGCAGCGGAAACGGCAATACGAAATTAGTCAATCATCGTATACGAAACGATACACAAAGCGATAACATGTAAAATGGCCCAATTGCCTGTACTTGAAAGCCAATTCAGAACGAAAGGCAATCAAAGGCGGACGCGAAGGCAAAGGCAACGGACGCGGGGAGAGCGAACCGGAGATTACGGAAGACAATGACGTCACGGACGATAGGCGCTCTGATTGGTTTTCCAATAGGCTGCGATGGACCTATACTGAGGATATAAGGAAACGCAGCCAGATGAACGCGCGAGATTGATAGATAAGATCGTTTATAATACTTTAAGAAGTCGAAAGAAGAGAAATATGTATTTTTATCAAAACCATGCATCTTAATCAGTTATCATCTATTTTACAGTAGGTGGCCATATTAATAAGGACACTGTGCATTTCAAAAACCTTATTCAATTCAATTCAATTCTTTATTATGAAATAACACCGTGTTACAGAGTGCTACATAAAAAAATAAAGCCTACAGATTTACAGCAAATAAAACCGGTTATGGATTTCAATAAAATTACATTAATTACGTTAACCTACTTAATAAAACTAAAGTACTTACCTAAAATTATAGTACTACTTAAGAGTTTGTGTTAATGGTGTGTGTGTGTATGTATGTGGGAGTGTAATGAGCGTGTGGGTGTAGTGTGAGCGTATATTATAATAAAAAAAGCGTAAATACATTATAATAATAGTAATAATTACCCATAAAAATAGCTAAAACAAATAGTCAGTTAATTGTATCGGTTAAGGTTTGATTTACGGAGTAAACAACGTTTATTTTGGTGTTAAAAGTTATTCAGTTATGTTATTGAGTATCTACGTTTCATCACAAATTATTTCAGCCATCATAATCATAGGAAATGGAATTTACCACGTAAAATAGCGAAATTCTCAATTTTTCTTCGAAATTACTTTTTTTGTCGTCACGGAGAGGATGATTACGGTAAGATACGTTTTCATAATCATGACGATTGACTAGGACTGCTTGTAAATATTCAATAATTTTGGCTCTTTATGCCCCCACTTATTATTAACAAAAAACTGGCTCCGAATATTTTCGAATATATTAAGTAGAATTTCACTTCTAGGAAAATAAATCGCGAGCAGAGAACACAGTCTAACAAGTAAATATATTAAAAACTATACAAAACACGACTGATGTTACAGAAAGTGAACTATTGTATTTATAATTATTTTTATTACGGTTTTTAATGAAATATTTGAGTTGTATGTATTTATCTATATAGATACGTGTATATTTCCGGAATGTAATCAATCAGACCTTTCATTTAACACTAAACATGATATATTTATATTAATTTACTGACATTTATACATTTAGGCAACTACTGACTTGATATTTGGACAGTTACCATATGACTTCGGATGACATAATGATTCTAACAATACCAAAAACTTTTAAATCGGTTTAAGCTTTTAAAAGTTATGGTGGAATAAAGAAACGGAAAAAATAAATAGATGAACGGCAGTCGTGTAAAAAGGGTTCGAATATCGATTTACAGTACACACTGTAAATATATCGTATCGTAATATATCGTATCAGGAAATTAAATAACCACAGGAGCGCGTGGGTCAACCGTTTATACTGCTCGCTCAATAGGAAACTCTGGATATTTCAGTTTTTTCATCAGACCTTGCCTCGGCGGCCGCAGGAATACGATTATTTAAAATCTCTGGAGACCGCAAAACAAGGTAGGATCGCGCAGACGGAAACCGCAAAACACTACACGAGAACGAGAAATTCAAGAACGGGAGCGACATACGAATTACGGTAATATTAGTAGGAATTGAGTAGTTTTTTAAGAGAGTATTGCAGGGCAAACATTTTAAGAGAGTATTACAGGACAAAATTTTAAATTTGACTATCAGTGGTAAGCTAACTATATTGATGCTAACTATATAATGCTGCAAAGGTTCTTATTAAAAATCGATGTGACCGGAAAAGGGTGCCAAGGAAATAGTAATATCGATATATCTCAGTCTCAAAAGTTTTTGGAGTTTACTCAGAATCGATTTCATTTGAAGCCCTTGATTGATGGGTAGTAAAATCTATCGTTAACAAAATGCGTTGTTTTTAAAAATAAATGAATGTTAGCGCCATATAAGCAGAATATTTCAAAATTAAATTACTTTTCGTAATATAGTAATAAACGTTCAATCAATCAATTCATCAATCAACCAATCAATTGATCAATCAATCAAGCATCCAAGCATCCTTATGAATAAAAGTTTATACATGCTTTTAGTATTATAAGAGACGCGTTTATTTACCCCTTTGCCTATCGCATATTCAATGACAATCGCACTTAAATAAGTAAACTCCAAACTCGTGTCAGAGCTGACACGCACATTTTTTATTTTTTAAAAAATATATTTATATTATAATTTATATCGTATAATTCTATGATTACATTAGGAATCATAGGAAAATTATGACGTTTAAATCAAAATAAAGCAACAAATTGATTCATCCAGATCACATGCAATCCGAAGAACATCACACATCTAACGCATGTACCCAGATGTACGATTTACGACTTATTTTAGATTGAGACCCGACATGTATTATGTTAATAATGTTTTATTAGAAGAGATTATTTAATAAAGTAATATTGTGTAGATATATTTTTTTTAAAATACACAATATATTTACTACATATATAAAGAATAAACACTAATAACAATAATAACAATAGATATATTGTCATCTTTCATAGATATACTATTAGAAACAAATTAAACCACAATTGTCGGTTGTTTCTCCATTCCAGAACGCCCCGATTCCAATAGCCATTTATTAATTATGGCTTTGAAACTATTAATATGATCTAATATTTTAACAGATTCTTCATGTGTATTTTACATTCGGGGTGCAATGTACCAATGTACCGGGATGCAATGTATATTCGGGGTGCAATGTACCAAAGGTGCAATGCAACAATGTACCGGGGTGCAATGTATATTCGGGGTGCAATGTACCAAGCCTGCCTTTGTGCGAATGTCTTTCTAGCCCTCGGGCTAGAAAACATTCGCACAAAGGCATACCTCGGTATCGAACAATTTAAGTTCGTTGCGTACTTGGTCATTTCTACATTTATGGAAATGAAGGAGCTGCTGTTTAACGAACAGTTACCCCATATCAAGTACATGCAAATAGTATATAAATACTATACATAATTTGAAAACGAAGACTATCGCGGTTTATGATGTTTCAATGTAATTATAGTGTTTTGTTCAATGAACTCGCAATCCGCTTGATAAAATCCGCGTATACATATACTCTAGAATTAAATAATGTTAGGTTTAAATAGTAAAATGTTTACTAAAGGCAGCATTTAAGGATGATAGTATTTCTATTGCCTCTATACCAGAGTTCGAATAAATACTCAAATATTTTTGTTAACCTATAATGACTGCAATGATATAGACACTACTTACTAACTAAGAATAAATTATCCTAAAATAAATTATCTCTTTTACAATGTTTTAGTCTCAATTTTAGTCATCCCAAAAAAACTTGAAACAAATCTGCAAAAGCAGTTTTCGCTTTAGACATGCCACTACTGTGTACTGTAGATGCCAATCTATAGTGACGGGTGACTGAAGGTAGTGTCTCGTGGCGCCTCGTGTCAAATACTCTCTCGGACTAGAATATTAGATTTCCAATGTTTTGATTAATTGTCCCATTGTTTCTATTGTCTCCGCTCTACCCTACTATTGATCGACGTTACTTTAAGTATGCAGTTATTCAAATGAAACGAAATTAAATCAACTTTATTGTCTTTAAAAAAATATTCATAATTGCTTGTCCATTATTAGACAATATAATGAGATATTACCGATTTTAGTGTCATAGTGGTAGTGCAAGGAGCCTCAAGGTGTCAACTGATCCGAGCATACCTGCCACCCCAGGAAGTTATAACGACGCCGTTCTTTCTTCTGTGGAGTGAAAGCAAAGACTTTCGTGGAGAAATAAATTCCAGTCAGGCCCCTCCAACGGGCTGTAAGAGTCCAACACCAAATCACGAGTCAATTCGGAATTGCCAAACAGCCCGTTTTTTACAATATTTTTTAATATTAACTTTAATATTAATATTAATATTAACTAACAGCCAATATTTTTTAATATTAACTTTATGCACTCAAAGATATAATTTAGTAATAGTCAAATCAAATCATATTTATTAAAAAAAAAAACCGTTTAGGGTATAGAAAATACAGGCACGAAATAAACAGGCACCATTCAAATGTAACAATTAAATTTAAAAAAAAACATAAATCCCTATGTTTAAACTCACTCAAATTGTACAAACATTTAAATAATAAATATTGTTTCCTTCGTTTTCTAAACTCAACATAATTAGTAATATCATCAAGTTTTGTGGCAGCTTGTTATAAAAAAATACGCTTCTATACATCGTAGTGCGTTGCAACTTAAAAGTGGCAGCCTGCGATGAATGAATATAAAGTGACTTATTCCTTGTATCGTGCGTGTGTATATGCGATTGCGTTAAACATGTTTGCTTTTTCTTATAGAATTCACATATACATTATTGATCAAAAATGTCATATATCGTGGAAATAGTTCTATAAATAAAGGTTTGCACGATTCTCGCTTGCACCCCTAATGGCCCTCACTGCTCGTTTTTGCAAAATAAATATATCGTTTACATTGATGGCATTGGCCCATAGAAGTATCTCATAGTACATACAGTCCAAGCATGTGAGATCTAAGCGTGTCGTTTCCCGGAAAAAAATCCGGAAGTATTTTTCTCAACGGTTTTATATGTATTTTTAGATGCTGAATCAGAATTTTAACTTTGCGACCTCGCCAGAGGTGAGATAACTTCAGGAATCACGAAAAACCGCAATAATTCTGCATTCATTTAGTTTTTCGAAAATGCTGTATTCGATAATTCACGAATAAAGCATTTTTTGATAACAACTAATTACAAAACTAGAGAAAACAAAATTTCCTACAATTCTAATTTACATACTTAATTCCTTCGATGTATCAAACCGCCGCTAGAGCGCGCTCAAAAATCATGTGGCATAAAATGGTCAAAGTGCATAGCGCGGTTCTACGCACTTGAAAAATGCCATTTTCTGCGTTTTTCTGTGGCAAAAACCATTTTTCAAGTGGCAAAAACCATTTTTGAGCGCGCTTTAGCACCGGTTTAGTATATCGGAGGAATTAAGTCAATAGAAATAAATTGTAGGAAATTTTATCTACTCTATTTTTGTTTTACGAAATCGTTATCAAAAAGTGCTCTATTCGTGAATTATAAGCGAAAAACAGAATGAAATGCATTTTTAGCGGTTTTTCGCGATTCCTGAAGTTAGCTCACCTCTGGCGAGGTCAGAAAGTTAAAATCAGATTCAGCGTCCAAAAATACATACAAAAGCGTTGAGAAAAATACTTCCGGATTTTTTTCCTGGTAAAACCCTCATATGATTGAACTTATATAGTGCTAGTATATTTTCGCGCCATTCACTTTGTTGTAACTCGCTAAGAAATGGCGCTGCAGCACATCAACTTATATACCGTTTAACCGATCTTCATGAAAATTGATATACATACAGGTAATTGAGCCGGATATAACACGGGCAACGCCGAGTATTACCACTAGTAACATATATAATCAATGGTATCAGTATGTTTAACGCTGATCTGTTTCTCTATTTCTTTCATATTATTCGTTAGAATCATATTCAAAAGCGTCAACGTTATTTAACAATCATTTTCGCGTCCTTAAAATAGTAGTAGTGGGGGGAGAAATAGGCGGGCGGCGAATCCGTGTTCGCGAGCCGCCCGGCACGAGAGAAGTAGTTCTTCATAATGGGATCTCGCCACGGCTGGACGGCTGTAGCTTATTAGAAAAGGCGGAAACCGTAGAGGGTCGGCTTCAAGGCGGCCGGACATAATCTGCCTACGACCGCTCACGTAATAACATTATTACCGCACACAGCACCTCTTACTCTTATTACGACAATGTATACAGACGTATTCACGTGAAATATAATGCAAACAGCTATTACAGAATACAGGCGAGAGACTGAACACTTGTCTGGAGGTACGATTCATTGTACTTGATTTGCTTGCATAGACAAACATTATGACTTTTGAGTTTTCTTCATATTTCTGATTGTCAACTTTATTTTTTTAGCCACTTACTGGCAGTGTACAGTAAGTTGTAGTGGGTAATTGGGTAGCTCTATTCACTCGATCACAAAAACGGCAAAAAAACTTCTTGGTTACGCAGAAATGTGTATATTTTGCCCCTTTTGTATATTTTGCGTGACTCTATATGGACTGCAGCTAGTAGAAGAATATTTATTTTACAAAAAAGAGCACTCGGAAGCCCCCATATTGAAGACCCCAGTGAATACCCGACATTAATTTTCACAATACGCGTAGTCAATGTGAACTGAACAATTCCAATTACGCGCACCCCCCTCTCAACCCTCTAGTGGTATTACTAGTAGTATTAAATATGAAATTAAAATATGTGTAACGTTATACATTTAACTTTCGGACGCTAACAGTGCCTATAGGCATTTTGCGTCGTTTGACAGATACACGCGTAACCGTTTCGGCCGGCCCCCACATATCTCCTATAAATATGTAATATACATAACTAACAGATTAATTACCAGGTAACAAGGCGAAATTTATGAAAATGCGATATTGTTAGTATTTATTTATAAAATCGCCCAAAAAGTTGCGGTGCAGTTTGTTGGGCGCAAAGGCTGGATTTCGAGCCAGGCCTCGAAGGCAGGCAGGCTGGCCTGCTTGTGTTTACTTTTTATTCACTGTAAATACACCATTTAGGTTAATATAAACTTTCCAAATGATTGGAAAGAGCTGAGTGCTTCCTTTCATATAGATAAGGGCATATCACGCTATTAATTTTAAGGTTTGGCTGACTACTTTTGATCGCAGCTTCTTTATAACCACTTTTTTGTTTTTTTGCTCGAACTAAGATCTAATCGAGTGATTTTATTATTTAGGAAGGATGGTGGCTTAGTTTAGAGATTGGTTGATTGAAGGGTGAGTGTTTCTAGATTAAAAAGGCCTTGTAAACCTACATCTCTGTTCGCAAGTCAAAGACAACCAACCAATCTCGTTTAAATATAAAGCAATCCCTAATTCAACCAAGGGACCCCTTTCCCCAATATGTACTATGTATGTAAGTGGCTTTTATTATTATTTTCTCCATAATCATCCCTCTAATCAATTCTATAAAGTATATATATATATATATATATATATATATATATATATATATATATATATATATATATATATATATATATATATATATATATATATATATATATATATATATATATATATATATATATATATATATATATATATATATATATATATATATATATATATATATATATATATATATATATATAAAAACTTTTTTTAAAGAATTCGTTTAAAGGATGACACTTTGATGAAAAAATAAAAATAATAAAAGCCACTTACATAGCTGGAAGGTTTTCCCGGACTGGATTGGGAAATGCTTATTTTAAATGAGACGTATGCCTGGATGAGCACCACTAAGCATAATGCGCCCAACAATAAGCATTTCCCAATCCAGTCCGGGAAAACCTTCCAGCTATGTAAGTGGCTTTTATTATTTTTATGTTTTCATCAAAGTGTCATCCTTTAAACGAATTCTTTAAAAAAAGAAATTTTACAAAAAAACAATCAAATATTAACTATATATATATATATATATATATATATATATATATATATATATATATATATATATATATATATATATATATATATATATATATATATATATATATATATATATATATATATATATATATATATATATATATATATATATATACATATATATATATATATATATATATATATATGTATATGTATATGTATATATATATATATATATATATATGTATATGTATATGTATATGTATATATATATATATATATATATATATATATATATATATATATATATATATATATATATATATATATATATATATATATATATATATATATATATATATATATATATATATATATATATATATATATATATATATATATATATATATATATATATATATATATATATATATATATATATATATATATATATATATATATATATATATATATATATATATATATATATATATATATATATATATATATATATATATATATATATATATATATATATAAATATATATATATATATATATATATATATATATATATATATATATATATATATATATATATATATATATATATATATATATATATATATATATATATATATATATATATATATATATATATATATATATATATATATATATATATATATATATTTAATAAAAGCTTTAAGACATTTTATTTTAGGGAATATTCTAAAAAAAAGTGTTTTAAATCATGGTGCAATTCGCTAGAACAAAATTCTGGTTGTTTCGTCTTTACAATGTAGTATAACATGAACACACTGAGTCGACGTATTGTATTTCTGTGGAACGAATTTTAGCTGTAAACGATTACATCCAAAATTCTGTTCATCAAGTCCCCTAATGCTTTCATCTAGAATCTAGAATAAAAAAGCGGTATTTTTGACAAGTGTATTCTATAACATAGGAACGAATAAATTAATGACTTAATGATTTTTTGCAGATTATACAGGGTTTTTTCTCTATAAAACTGTATAATTATCCGACTTAGTGCATTCTTGAAGTAAGCTCAGGATTTGGATTTTTTAAATGACTAGAAGGACTCGCAATTAATTTGGACTATAATATAATTTCAGTTGACTATACATTAATTAGAGTAATAATTACTATTTTATTGGTTTTTCTTAAGATATATATTTTTTAAATTTATTGATATGATTATGTATTTTTTTTCGCTTTAACTACTTAATTTTTATAACGACATTGAGTCTAGATAGTACGCATCTACACGATGGAAATTTACTTCTCTTATTAATGGTACACATTCAACACATTCAATACCTATTTTAATCATCCTAATTTGTTAATGACAATATTGTAATACTTTTAAAAGCTGGTATTCTCTCCATAGTATGTAACTTTATACTTTACGAAGACAAACTGATATTGACGCATCAAAGAGCGGTTTATCTGCCAATTGGTATGAGTGAGGATAACATGTTATAGAATAATCTAAGGCAGGAGTTAACAATATAACCTGTACATTGACCAGGAAAGAATAAAGAAAGTTCCCTAATTTAGCAAGTCAACTGCTTGCAAAATCAAAGTCCGCATATTAAGGAAATGGTCCAAGAATTACTATTTAAGGCGAGCAAAAGACTTGAATACCGGCCAAGAATTCTACTGAGACTGTCAATCGAACACAGCAGGGGCACATTTTCTAGGTCGAGGAGCACCTGATTTTTAAGGAAGTGAGAGAAAGTAAAACAATTGGAAAATATACTGGGAACCGAGAGCCGATATAGTAAAGTAGCAAAATGGGGACCTAGGATTGTGAAGGCAGTAAATATTATAGTATTTATTGTCTTGTATTGTCTTTGTGTCTATTTTTTTCACTTATTTCGTCCTTCATATTCGGTATATTCTGAATATTTTCGTCTTGACTTTTGTTTCATGTTTCCTATTCCTCTTCATTGGTTTCCGTAACTGTTTCATCCATTTTATGCTCTTCCTGTACTGATTTCCAGATGTTTCTGCTTTCTGCCAATTCTTAACATTCCTTTTTCGTTTTGTTAATGTATCATGCGTCAGAATTAAAGGTAAGGACAGGAAGCCAGCGGTTTTTCCGATCAGAATGGAAATAGACAGCTTAAATACTTATGAGATATTTTCTGAGAAGTCTGACACTGCCCCATTTACATAGCCCTCCGGCGAATCTAAGCGCCAATATATAAGTTTATTCTGTAGTGACACATGATGATGCATCAAAAAATTGTTAAACGTTTTCACTCAATTCAGTAGACATTTTTAATTCCCAGATTCAATTGACGTCATGCCATCACCAAGATTATCTATTTGCCTGATGAATCAAAGAATTGATAAATTCGTCTTTCAAATGTGTTTTTCTTACGATGCAAATAATTAATGTATGAAAAAAACGTCCTTTTCACAATTCCGAAAATCAATTTACACTAACAATTCGCCTCCTAGGCAACAAGCATCAAGACTTGCAGATATAAAAGCGCATACATTTAGCATATTAATTCCTCTCGTTGATCGTATCAACGGTAAGCCATCTCTCTTCTATTAGCTTCTTTTAATAATTAAATGGTCTAAATATTAACACTGAGTTTATTTTACCATATGTAGGTACGCTGAGGTAACAAGACTTCTACAATCGTTGGGCTCCGGTAATTATCAACAACGCACGACAGCGAGATTACCTACAATTCTAAATCAATTATTAGTGGTTTGAGGTAATAGCACCAATTTTCTGCTCATACTTCGATATGTAATTTAGAGTAGTTAGATTAATGTGTACTTTTTTGGCACAGGCAAATGTCGCACGCTTTAACGAACCACCCGTGAAAACGTCACTATCGGTGGATCCAATTTCTGCGGCGGCCATGCGCCATTCGTTCGCCATCGATGCTTATCCGAAGTGAAGTCGATGTTCTGGCAGCGCTATGCCTGGCTATGCACCGGCTAAGTGGCGGGTCAAGTGACCGTCTCGCCTCTCCATTGTTGCCCCACAGAGATCTATCTAATTTGATCTTGAAAACGGTGATCACGACCATCGGCAACGGGTAAACAATATTGAACATTCTGCACGGAACAAAAGATAGCGCAACTCGACCGATGCCGATAATTAAACAATTTATCTTCGTTTCGCTCGACGCCCGGTAAACGAGATCCTCTCCTTATCTGAGGTTATTGGATCTGCCGCAGTTCCCGTGGCATTTCCATCTATTGCTTCTACCGAAAATGAGACAATGTAATGGCTATTTTAGGCTTTATATTATTAGCTTTATGTGTTTAGTTAGTCAAGGATAATCAAATCTTGTAAACCAATTTCATCCCATGTTCATATTTTTCTTTTTCTAAAGCTTGGGTTTTTGGAAATTTAGACTCAAAAACCATGTATAAACATATTTAAAAAAATACAATACAAATTAAATTTGTTTGTTTAGTTTCTACTCATTATTGAGAAATTTCACAATGGGCGGGTTTATTATCATATACGACAATCTCTCATAACCAACCCTACTATGAAGTGTTTACATGTATGTGTGTGTATAACATGTGTTGCTGTGTGTATAACATGTATGTGTGTGTATAATTTGTCTTGTTATTACATTCAATCAACAGATTTGAACTGCAATTCCGTTTATTTTAATCCAACGAGAAAATGGTGACACGGCCGGGAGCGGAACTCGAAACATTACAATGTTAAGATCAGGCGACCTAACCACTATGCCACCGGGGCCGAGTATAAATAAAAATAAGTAATCTTTTTACTAAAATGATCAAAAAATATATGTCAATATTGAAAATATGGAGATATCGACATATATCGACATATTATCGACAGGTCAGTCGATAATATGGAAGACGTCGATAATATAAAACTGGAGACCAAAGTGTTCCAGCAATGTGTCTTGCTTGTCTTTACCTACAGATTGGAGACCGTGACTCTTACTCGACAGTTAGCCAAGAAAATTATAGTTGCTAAAACATTAATAGAACTAATCATGCTCGGAATTAGCCTCCGCGACCTAAAACGCAAGGAATGCATTCAGAGTAGACAAAAGTTCAAGTCGCGGTGGAAAACATTGCACGTTACAAATGGAGGTGGGTTGGACACATTGCCAGAATAGATCATAGTCAATGGACCAGGAAAATGCTTGAATTGAGACTACGAGTACCGTCCGCCCTATGCGGATGATGACAGACGACAGGAGGACGAGACTGGATGAGTTGGGCTTAAGATCGGCGAGCATGGAAGTCAATATCGTAAAGATGGTAAATGCCACACTGATGATGATTGATTATACTTATATAGGGTAATCGATTGCTCAACGGCGTGCTACGATTTGTCAATTATGATTTTACTACGAAACACCACGTGTATATAGCACTCATAAGTTGTTTAACTGCATATGCATACACATATACAAATGAACGCATAAATACAAATGAACGCATAAATCGTAGCTCTTATTATTTTAATACAATTTAGAGAAAGATGTCAATGTTAATTTCGTAAACATGTTACAATACGTAATAATTACGCTCTTTAACTTTCAGATAGACTAACAGATGTCATTATATATCTCCGTATTATTTCTGTTATGTAATCAGCATACATAAAAAATGTGACAAAAGGCACTAATAATCGAATGTAAAATTCGGATTTTAAAATCAATCAGTTCTTAATAAAATATCATTGTAGTATCGCCGTCAATGCTATCGCCACATGCATCTCGCTGTCGCATAAGGGTTGTCAAATCGTACTATGGAGATGAGCAATCTAATGCCATATATAATCAATGGTTTTTTTTAAATCGTCGAGGGTATGCATCTATCCAGATATTTTTCGGCTTACCGCATGTTTGATAATCGTTGAATAATAGGGCTTCCTTGAAGAAAGAAGGAGGAAAAACCGTAGGTCCTCATACTACAAAGGTAGCATTGTTCTACTGCGCCGCTCCCACGAAGCCATCGTCTTCCATTACAAATACAATGAGGAATACTCCGATGCCTCTTCAATAAACTGGCGAACAAATAGACGAAGCGCCTACAACCGTTACTTAGCCTTCACCTTGGAAATGTCAAGTTGACATAATATCGCCGCTCTTACAAGCGCCGTGACTGCGCCGCGCCAATCCGGGCGCGCTTTTAATCTTAACATCCTTTCTTGGCATTGCTCGCCAATACCGCTGCAAACTGCAAACTCTGTGATAGCGGAACACAGATATATGCAGGTGAAGGCACATACAATGGACGTGCCCGCGATTGCGGTCGCACTAAATAGTGTTTTTTTGACAGAGGATATATCAATTGGGATGAAGCTAGATGGTCGAAATCCTCTAACAACAAAGTCGAAATTGTTCAGCAAATGGGCATAGACGAACATTGTGATAGCGGAACACAGATAGATGCAGGTGAGTCATCTACAATGGGCGAGCCCGCGATTGCGGTTGCGCTAAATAGGGTCGTTTTGACAGAGCCTAGATTAATTCAGATTAAGCTAGATGGTCGAAATCCTCTTGACAACATAGTCAAAATTATTCAGCAAATGGGCATAGACGAACATTAAGATAGCGGAACATTGATAGATGCAGGTAAGGCACCTACAATGGGCGAGCCCGCGATTGCGGTCGCACTAAATAGTGTCGTTTTGACAGAGGATTGATGAATTTTGATGAAGTTAAATGGTCGAAATCCTCATAACATGTTCATATACTTGCTCATAAAATGGTCATATACTTTCTTCCCTCTATCGTGTACTCTCCCGATCAACATCATCCTATCTCTACGAGTTTTTCCAACCATTAAGTTCCCGCGGTCTCGTACTTCGGTCAGCCTCTGGCAATTTACTCAAAATTTCCTGTCATAATACTGATTTCTACTCCTACTCTTTCTGTGTCCACGGTGTAAGACTCAGAAACAATCTTCCAGCAAAATATACGAAACATATTTCAATTTAGAAATATTGGACTAAGAGACTTGAAATTTGGTACACAGATGCCTTGTTGGTCCGAAATCACATTTTGAAATTTTGGTTGGATGATCTCTTATACAAGCTACAATAATAATATTTAAATTCCGCCATACTTTTTAATTAAATATTAACGCTATCTGTTGCCGCTTGGCCCAACCACGTCCTTAACCGAGAACCGAAATGCGGTCGCAACAGAACCCAACCGGGTTAGTCCTCCGGCCTAGAGAGGGCGCTCATCGATTTTATATATGAAATTATTATTCAGATGAAATCAGTCCATAGCTACTCGCCAGGAAAGTCTGGGGGTGGCACAACCGATATTTTTCTAGTATCGTATTGCGTCGTTTTCCAAAATTAATTTCAAGCTGAGAACGCAACGAGCAACGTCGTTTCAGACCGTTGGCCAGTTTGATATGTCATTGAAATTGAAGATCAGTCTGTTAAAACTAGAAACTAACAAGACCTAAATGACCTTTCCCAAAAAGTCAACATTAACATCAATTCTGAAGCTTTTTATAGTAGACATCGGTGAAATCTATGCTGGAATCGTGCAACTCTTTGAAGTAATTTGTTATCATTATCTTTAGGGCTTTTATTTCAAGCTTAATTTGCTTGTGTTAAAAAGAAACACGTTTTGACCTTGGAATATCTGCTCGCCGAAGTTCACAAATCGACTTCCGCGATCGTAAACTTTTAAAATTACCGTGTGAATATGCGACGGGCTCTTCTCAATTCCCAACGACTCGCACGACGGCTTTAAGGCATTCCACCGCATAGAGTAAGTCGCAAGAGTATACAATCGTAAGTTATGAACGGCATTACATTAAATTACCCACTGATGACAGACCTGCCCGGAGATTTTATATCCGATAACCGGAATAAGATTATTTACGGAAATAAGCTTATAATCACAATTTGTTATATTTAGGTACGTTGGCCATTCGCGGTATGACAGCTGATTAGAGACGTAATGGCTCGTTTGTATATTTTTAACAAACATAACCTGGAGAGGGGCTATTATTGAAATTGTTAGTCTAATCTAGATTTGCCTATGGTAGCTTGGTTTTGCGTGACTATGTAAGTAACTGAATTCAATGTGGCATATTAGCTAAAATGACCTATTCGCTTAGATCTTAGGAAATATGCAATATATCTGCAAAAAGGCAATGTACATTACATACAGGTATATTAAAAAGATAATAATTCTCTTGGAAAAATTCACGAGCTTCCTGTGATCAATAGACTTTCGAGGGGCCTTGAAGTGCTCTCAGGTTGAAATCAAATCAAATCAAATACAGCTTTTTGTCTTCAAACCCTTATAAGTAGTTGTTCAGACAATAGTACATAATAGTAAGAATAAATTTTATTTATCAAAAAAAATATTTAGGAATTATTTTTACAGAATGATTTTGCGTCACTCCTAACTAGGCAGTGCCTGTTCCAAGGGAAACGCCAATTTTATACGATACTATTGTGAATTATAAAGTTTAGTTTTATGAAAATATGCAGTGAAAATGTTACAGTTAATAAAAAAAACAAAATAATCATTAAAAATCAGAATAATCATTAAATAATAAAAGTAGTAAAAAATATTTATAAAGTAAATTTAAGTAGGTACATAATATTATTTTATAAAAATATAAATAAAAATAAATGCTATTACATAATTTGATTATTAATTTGTGAAGTCCAAAGAACAAAACTGATGCTTACGGAATCGATATAAGTAGGTAAGTACTTAGATAGCCGCTTAAGATTAAAACAAATCCAATAATTGATACTAACGGTTTCTGAAGTCTCTCACCACGTAATGTAACTAATACTTATAACTACTAAGCCAATCAGATTATTATTTGACATGATAAAGTAAAAAAAAAGTATTATTAAATACCAAACTTACTTTTTAACATTTTGACGTGAGAATTATCAATAAAGTTAAGTTTTTAAGTAAGGTTTAATTTGCGACCCCGCATCAAGTTGCATAAGAATGAGTATTGTTATTAAATATTTTTTATCAGAGTACTTGCTCTTACAGAGCTAGCATGTTTAGGTTACTTTTCAATTAACTATATAACGAATTATTTTTCGTGCCCGTTTGTTGCTGCTTAATAGGGGTTTTTTCCACGTAAAATTTTCCCAATATGGATAATTATGCCATATTCAGTATTTATACTTACATAAATAGAAATTATTTCACAAGGCGTAAAATCAGAGAGAAAGAAAAAGCGAAAGGAGCAACTGTAAAACTGTGAATTCTGTATTCTTATTTTTCTGTAATTTGAAAATATTGTTTTTTAAAACTTCTGAATTTGGTGGTATACTGTGGTTATTTACTTGAAAAGGAAAATTATTTACATTTGAGAGTTAGGAAATTAATGATCAATATCAAGTTTTTGAAATTTTTGGTAAATCCATTTTTAAAATTTGGTAACTTTAAAAAATGACATGTTAGCAAGGGTTTCAGTAGAAAAAATGTTTATCTGTAAACCAAAATTTGAGTTACCAAAAAAAATTACTTTAAATATACCTCAGACTAAAAGCAAAAACTATAATATTAGAATAATGAAAAATTAAAAAGATTTGAGTTTCTATAACAAAAAAAAAAATAATAATAATAATAAATTTAAATTATACCTTCGAAAATAACGAAAACGTGGAAGTCATTGGCTTTGAGCAGTATTTCTCATCACAGTTCCTCGCGTCAACTGGAGGGCCATTGAGATACTTCACCTCTGGATCTGACGGGAAAGAATGATCTAGGTCCACTGTCACCGCGTGGACCTTGATCAGGCTTTCCCGCCACACGTTTTTTCCTTCTCTAAGGGCAGACTGTGATCGATTCATGCTTAGATTCGTTTAGGAACAAGCCACAAGATGCATTAGTATCTCATTTTAAAAAACAAAATACATTGAAGGGTTTTCCCCTTCTTAAACCTTAGAAAATCCATATTGCTTTGAATTATCTGTACGATTGTCTTATCGGCTGTTTCGTCAATCGCAAGTATTTACTCTAACCCAATTTAGAGATGTATTATATAACTCAAATATCACTCACCTAGACAATGACGTAATGGTCCATCGTCAGAGATGCCACGCCATGGCAGAATCTGCAAAAAATAAGAAGAAATAATGAAAATGGTCCTTCGAGCCCGATTAGCATAATAAGCTACATTTTCATGTTTTTATAAAATGCCTGGATCCAAATACCTTAAGGTTTCTTTTTCACTCATCGAGGTATATTACAGAATCGTGACGATGCTAATTGGCCATCGTCGATGAGAGACCTCTAAAATTTTATGGGATGTCGAGTGCCTATCAGCGTAGATAAAAACGAGGCGGTTCGATGAACGAGTCGAACTTCTTCTCCTCTGTTTTCTTTGCACCAGTGGCGCTGGTTACTGTCAGACTGCGTTAGGTCGACCGAGTTTCATTATAGCAAACACTGCAGTGCTCTTGATTGACTAGACGCAGGGAGATTTTGATTATTAAGTTAAAAATGGGAGAGCCACGGCAGAGAAACTAAAGAGACTATTATTGGAGTTGGCGTGGTTGTCGATATAACTTAATTATGGTATTCGCCCTTACTATTGTACCAAAAAGTTATACGAGCATAAGTTATGCTCGTGCTTTTGCTCTTCATCCACTTGAAATTACATTAGCTTAGTTTCTGAAATACCAATACAGGCCGCGTCAAGGATCTCGGTACCTCGAACACTGGCTTAAAACTCGATTATACAAGCTCATCAAAAACTCTGCTGGAGACAGGACAGACATAGTTTGAAGGGATTTCTATCCGATTTAATTTTTTTTTATTTATTTTCTTTTATTTAGGAAAATAACAGTGTATAAAAGTAAGTAGCCAAACAAGATAGATATAAAAATTACACCAGAGACAATTTTCCACTAAATGAACATCAATATTATTTAAGTGAGAAGAGAAAGAAAAAAACGAGAAAAGAAAGAGGATAGGAAGGGAGGGACCAGGAAGGGAAGGAGGAACATAGTAAAAATAAATACATTATGTTGATGGGTGTCCACGTAATTAACAAATTTACCAGTACGATATTTAAAGTTAAGACAGGTACGTTGGTATGAATAAATACAAGTGCAAACAGTAGATAATAAGTAATAAATTTTAAATATTAAGTGTTAAATATCGCCCTCTTTAACAAATTTCTGAATCCAATGTTCGATTCAGCGAAGATATCTATTGATGCGTATCGATCATCGTAAACCCTACACACACGGTTTAAGAAAGAGTTTTTACGGTAGTTGTTATTGCAAAGGCTAATGTGAAACAATGAGGACTGTCTTGTCGTTCTTGATGGGGTCCGGAAAAGTATTCGCTGGACCAAGTCCATGCAGTTTAATCTGTTGCTTATGATTTTATGTAGGAAGACTAGATCATGGTACATCCTTCGATCAGCCAAAGAAGTAAAGTTGTACGAGTGGTGAACGTTGATGCCGTAAGAATTGTCAAGTGTGAAGTAAAATCTATAGTTTAAATATTTCAAAAATTTAGTCTGGATGCGCTCGATTCTATTATTATGGATGGCATATTATGAGGGGTTCCACACTTGCGAGCAGTATTCAAGATGCGGGCGGACGTAGGCATAGTAAAGCGTTTTAATAGTGTGTAAATTAAAAAGTGATTTAGAGGTCCTTAGAATGAAACCCAACATTCCAAATGCTTTTTTCGTTATTGTGTCGATATGATCAACAACTGCAGTTTGTCGTCCAATAGAATACCTATATATAGGTCTTTGGTAACGGATTTAGAATGGATGACAATATTAAAGAGTTGGTATTGGTGTTTAATTATATCTATTTTTCTGGTAAACCGAACCAAGTGCATGCCAAGTTTTGGTTTCAGTGCATTGGTGTTCAATGAATGCAACACATGTGATCTGAGCATGTGGGCGAGGGACCGAGATCTTTGACGCGGCCAGTAAGTAGGTATGTCCGTATTAGTAGAGCGGCCTTGCGCGTCAACCTCATAGATTTTAAAATACGCAGACCATCAACGATATAATATGTATACATAAGTTTTTGCACAATCGACTAGACAGCCCAGCTAGTCCAGCAAATGTTCAATTTCATGTGCCACCGCGACTAACGAGGACCTCTCATACATTTTCTGTAGGCGATTGCAATAGCAATATCGTGCCGAATATACCACTCAACACAATATGTCGTGTTTTTCATACCAAAGGATTAGACATATTTAATGATTTTATGAATATAATTAAAGATTCCATCAAATCTAGTCTATTTCCTACTTCTTAAGAGTCAACTGCCATCCTACTGTATTATAAGGCTTTATTATATTATACTATACCCTTATTTTATATCATATAAGTAATATGTATTATAAACAATAATATTTTATTATTCATATTACATTTTTACTTTATATACTCTATATTTCCCAACTACGTTACATTACATTAACGTACTCATGTTATTTGTATTGCATGTTTAACAACTGAATGATTGCAAGCGTTGTAAACTGTATATAGCAGTTTATTTCAACCAGTGGGTCGCGACCCCCTGGGGTATCTAAAAATAAAAATCTTAAATATTACAAAATCTTTATTATATATATTATGCAAACATTTATAGCTTCGGAAGAGATACATATTTATTATGTGTTTTTTGCTATTTCTTTTATAAAACTTTATGTCGATCTAAGATGAAAACCGGTAAGTACAGCTTCGACAGTGAAAAACAGTTAAAATTAATGTGGTTTTCGCCATTGTTTATATTTAAAAAAATGTATTGAATGCTTATACTTACAGCTGTGGAAAGACTGGGGGCCGAGAGAACTAAGTTACAGTCTAAGAGTTTTATTTCTTTTTACCAAAAAGGGAAGGGCGATCTAAAAAAAATTGAAACACTGGTTTAGAGCATAGTAACTTAGTTTTAAGTACATAGGTTTTTGCAAATACTCATGTCATGCATTTACTATCTGCAAGCTTACTATAAAATAAAATAAATAAATAATTGAATAGTCTTGTGGAGTATTGGAATATGATAATAAGGTACAACAAGGATGAGAACACTCGGACAGCCATGAACAATCAACTCTAATTGTGTCTGGAAAACGCCGAAGCTGAACATTTCGATGGGATGCTGCTGGAAAACGTTTAGCGAAAGCAAAAAAGCGTGAAATATAGACTTACAACAAAATTAAACAAAAAAAGAGGTCCACAATGATAAAACTAAGCAGCAACTAACTTGAGAGTAGATTTGGTAAATATAACTAATACTTTTGACATGACTGATCATGACCGGATCAAATATGTTTCATTGATGTATTTTTTAGGTTCTTCAAGTTATTTTAAATACCCATATGCATGATACACTAATATACCCTTAACGTATTTTTTAAGCATTATCGGATTATAGAGAGGTAGCGCCAAAGGTAATGAAGCATTTTTTTGAAACTGGGGAATACTGATCTTTTAGCGGCCCTTAAGGTCGCCAATTAACATTAGTTTCTCTTGCGAAATTAGGTAGTCGCCGTGCCGAATAACAAGGCAGCGAAAGGAATGATGTGGAACTTGAGCCGCTTCCAGATTCTGAGGGTAATTTTCATGAGATTTTATACTTCAGTTAATTTTCTCCTGGTGGATCACTCACGGTCTTAAATACAATATATCTTCAATACTAAATCGACGACAGAAAAGCAAATTGGCGTAAGAGCCACTAAGAAAACTTTAGGATGAATCTAAAAAACAATTGCGTTTAAACATAAAAAAAAAAAAATATTTTTGATAAATTGTGCAAAATCAAACTTGAAATATGTTTCAAATTCGATACTCTATATCGGATGTTTTTATTGTAATTAATATATTACTATCCAATTACATATATCCAAAACGACGCTTAAATCATTGTAATTTTTTTTTTTGTAAAAAAAAAGAAGTCAATTGACGTAAGTGCTATTTATTAGTAAAAAAACTTAACCATTTTAAAATTTTACGTAAGCAAAAAAAAGACGTACCTTACATTATTTTGTTAAATGAAAGGATTTTGAAAGTATAACAATGACTCACTTAATTATAACATGACGTAAGCGAATATTTTAGGGATTCGAAAAATTACAATGAAAACATAAACACCGTAACGCATGTAAGGGCAGGCATTTGTGAAAAGAAACCTCCATGCGTATACTTAAATTAAAAACTAATTAATCAACGTTAAAGTCGACTTAAACTCGTAGTATCAGCAATTACGACTTCTGAACCTAGCCTCTCCTAATTAAATTAACTCAATTCCAATAAATTTCGTAAAGCATTTATAATAAACCTTATGACATGATAAATAAATTGAAAGTAAAAAACAATGCCTAAATACAAGCTTTACTTTCCATCAGGAAGTTCCAGTGGCAATCTTCTCGCTCTAACTTCATACGTCGTCATCATCTGTAATGGACAGTACTCAAGACAACAAAAACAAAGAGCCCAAATTCGACTATCTTAGAACTTTCAATCAGGGAGTTTCAGATGCAATCTTCCGTCTCCCTATTCAGACCCTCGTCATCATGTTTAATGGAAAGTACTCAAGATAAAATAACAAACTTGTCCAAACTACACTATCTTAGGACTTTCCATCACGGAGTTCCAGTGGTAATCTTTCGGCTCCATCTGTGGACCCTCGTCATCACGTGTAATGGAAAGCACTCATGGCAATAAAACATACAAAATTAAATTCGTCTGTCCTACCATTTGCCATCAGGGAGTTACAGCCCCTACATCCCGGCACCATCATTAAATCAGCTCGATGGTACCATAATATTGCATAATATTTCAGCTCTATCAGATACCAGCATGTGCTTCATAAATGGTTTGCAAATTTTGAAACTTACAACTTACATACGAACATTGCAAGCTAATATAAAGCTTGTAAAAATATGATTGACATAATAAATATATTAAAATAATCAAAAGTATTATTAAAGCATCCCCTTACTTATTTCAATATGAATATTATTATAATACCCACGCTATATAATTTTCATACCTATTACCTATTAAGAGGTTTAATTTAAAAGTCATCATAAATCAATCTTCAAAGAAAAATTGAATTCAAATTGCTCAACATAAACTACCCATAATTTATGACTTTATTGGCTGTAATTCATTTATGATTGTCTTACCTACTTATCCCACTATGAACAAGCTAAGATGGCTTTTAGTTTTCAGCTCTCATATACATTATCAAAGATCTATCTATCCATAAGATATCACTATCGAAGATAATATACAGTCCTTTTTTGCCAATAAATATGAATCTCACACATCAAACAGCCATTAGCTATGTGTACGATGAATAATATATTTTAATATTTAGGTATCTATGTACTTACCATATTATTAAAGAAATATGATTAGGTATATACATTGTAATATTTATACAGATTATTATATTATGTTATATATTAAATTTTAATTAGGTACAGTTACTATTTCTAAAAATAAAACGTTAGACTATTTAGTTCTTTATAAATTAAATCGCTAATTTTAATTGTTTTCTTCTACCCCGCCTAGATACAGGACAGTACAGTCCTAGTTAGGTGGGCACTGACCATTTGCTACATTTGCGTTTTAAATTTTTCCGAGTTACTTTATAACATTGGTAATAATGTGGCTAAATGTATAAAAAATATGAATAATGTACTAAATAAATAAATAAAATAAATATTTTTTTATATGATAATTACTATGTAAGATTTACCTAGTGCTGTGTTACGCTACAACAATACATTCTGTGTGTTTTCTGGAATGAAAAAAGATTATCATTTACTGCGAAAAAGAGATTTATTATCAAAAAGCTATTCCTTCAAATCGACTTTAGGCTGCGCTTTTATTTTTATATGTTATCGTAAACACCTTAACGTTGTAGCTGCCAAAACGATGATTCTTTTTCTTAATGAGGCAGAAACTGACGTGATTGTGTGACATTTATTCTAGATCACTGGCAGTCATATTCAATCACTATCGATCAGATAAACATCTTAAAGGATTTACTTTTAATCTTAGTAAGACGTAACTTAGTGGTTAGGTCGCCTGATCTTACATTGTAAGGTCCCGGGTTTGATTCCCGGCTGGGTCACCATTTTCCGTTGGGATCTAATTAACGGAATTGCATTTTCAATTCTGTCGATGGAATGCAATAACAAGACACACACTTACAGACATGTTACACGCACACATACATATAACACGTCATAGTAGGGTTGGTTGTAAGAGATTGTCATATGACAATAAACCCGCCTGTTGTGACATTTCACAATAAAGAGTATAAAGAAACTTAGCAGGATCGATAGATTTATACTAAGCATGGCAATATAAAAAATGAAAAATTGAAAAATGCCGTACCATTTCCACTGGAGGTGTGTCAATCGTACGGGCAAACCCGCCACTGCGGGGAATTATAAAGACTCTTGTCGTTCTTTCTCCCGTGGGATGAACGCAGACTTTGGACTGCACCATCCACAGTCATACTAAACGATCAGCCCGCGAGAGACCAACAACTTACCGCGAGGCACTGAAAAGTACCACCCAGTGGACTTCCTCTGGACCTTACAACCAGATTTGGGCAAATTTCTTCATCCTCCAGTCACGGATTCCATTCCTGGACACAGATTCGCAGTCGCTTCTGAGGCCTCTACCCGATGTTAGCGGTAATTCGTTATTCGAATTTGTAGCGAAACCTAGGCGACCTTTGCTCGTGACGCTCACTCGGAATCGGGTGACCAACGAATCGTTTCTAAGGATAGGTAACGCTAAGTCAACGACTAACCCCGATTCTTCGGAAACGTACGTTTCGAAACTCCCCCGGTTATTCTCCGGATGGCGCAAGCGGTTGGCTGACACAGCCCGAACACAAACCGCCCAATTCGCACTTCCGATCCCAACTGCCAACAACTGCAGGATCCAGCCGCAGGCAGAGTTCAGAGGCCCTTCAGGTTAAGTCCCTCTTCGAGGAGACTAGTTGGGAGCTGATGGGAGGTGAACCGTGAGTTGGGCCGACCTTAAAAACACAAACAGGCCATCAGGCCCCAGCTGAAGGGAATCGTTCCTTATATATTTGAATATATAAAGTCATGGCTATATTGTTCGTTTAAAAAGGGAAGGTATACATACCGTAGGCGTCGTGGATTCACGGATACCATATTTGGAGCATCATCGAAGTAGCGCTATTCGTCCGGACAGGTGGTTTGACATCACTCGACTGTTTACTATAGTGACATACATGGGCCGTACATAAACAATAGGGTTGGCTCTATATTGTAATTGAGAGACTCGAATATTGGAAAAAAAGTATCCTACTTAAGGTAATACAATCAAATTAAATAATCGGAATTTCGCACAAAAATAATCTATGTACAGATTTTGATTTCAACAATGTTCCCACTTACGTAAATGTATGTTCGCAACTCTTCAGATGATTATAGTAATCACCGTTTGTAAGCAACGTCAGATTACCGAATATCGGCTACTCTCAAAAAAAAAAAACAATTATTCGAATTTCGCATTTCAAAAATTATTCGTAAGTATTCGTACCGAAATACGAATTATTAAGATTCTTAAACGAGTTTGAGACGAACTAACTTAACGAAATTTACGAGGTATTCTTCTAAAATCAGGTAACACATTTCACGATCATACGAATCTCTAATAAAGTGTATTTTTTCCTTCGGCAGTCCCCCCTCTAACGTAAACAAGCAAGGAGCATCATTTTTATTATATATTCTGCTAGTAATTTCTTAATGTTTTGGTTTCATAGGCATATTAAAATTTATATACTATAAATACAACCGAAATAATAGTATTTCAAGTGCTGCTAATTAATTACATTGATTTATGTGGAAATATGACAGAAGAAGCATTGCATTTTATTGCTGTTTAGATGATTGACGTCTTTCGAACTGCATACATGTACAAATCACAGGAAAAAATAAAATTTCTGGTTCCCCTCTACATATCATAATACCCGGTAACCTAAGTCAGTGGTTTTCAACTAGTGGATCTCGATCCCATAGGGGGTCGCGAAGGGACCCTTGGGGGGTCGCAGGCGATCTAAAAATAAAAATCGACAATATTACAAATATTATATAAACTTTATTTATATAAGATGCAAACATTCCCACCTTAAGAAGAGAATCATACTTATTGTGTATTTTACTATTGCGTTTACAAACTTTATATTGATCTAAGATGAAAATAGTTAGGTAAAGCTTCAAAAGTAAAAAAAAAATATTAACGTGGCGTTCACAATTGTTTTAACAAAAACTGCAATTAATTGGATAATTACTGTTACAGCTGTGGAAGACACTAACAGTCTAAGAGAGGATCGCGCAAGTTTTTTTTATTGCCAAAAAGGGACTTGCGTTTTAAAAAAAAGTTGAAAAACACTGACCTAACTCAAAAGTATCGGTATTACTTAATGAAGGCAAAAGCAGTGGCCAGAGAAAATAACAAAAAGTATGTATGGGTAAGTGCTGGAAGTGTTTCCATGAAAAAAATGACGGACGAAGCCCGTAATAGTAAATAGTGGTTCGTGTTTGTTAAATTCCGCTAATTTCGATTAATCTGCAAAAAATACTTCTCTAAGAAAGAAAGAAAATGGTTCTTTTTTAGCTCGCCCTAAATAAAACTATTTATTATTTACTTATGAAAATTCGGTTTATTTTATAATAAATTTATTTTCAAAGATATAGTACAATTAACGGATTCGAAATTAAGATCAGAACGTTCACGTGACTACTACTACTCAAGTCGTGATATTTTCCACTGCGATGCTAAATCCACATCTCATCAAAGGCTTCGAGATTTTTCATGACTAGGATTTCCTGTGAGTATGCTCGTCACTCCGAAGTCGCCTTAATTGTCGGAAAAGCTCCTCTCACCTCGCGTAGCAGTCGGGCGTTGAAAGTTCGTGAGAATCTCTCGACGGGGTAATAGCCAAAGTTTGCGGCGTCGTCGTCCCCGGGCTCTGTGCTATACTGACTGCCTTGATGGCCTCTGCCTGCACGAGTTCATTAAGGTTAGTGTGAGTACGTGATTCTAACGACCGGCGCCGCGACCCCGCGGTGCTGAATTATGGCTTTTTAGCCATTGATTGCTGCGCCGCACCGCGCCGTCATCTCCCACCACATAGGAATATTTTAAAACGTTATTAAATAGCCGTGCGACTCTGAGCAGAAACGTATTATTTCAGACGAACGAAGCTAGCATCATCTTTTTTTGTTTACAGCACAACCTAGGGGAAGCGCGGGGCATGACGGGACAGGGTAGGGGCAAGACATCACAAGACTTTTTGTGTACTAGCTGACCCGTGCCCACTTCGTTGGGCGGTAAAACTTTTTACTTGTGATGAAATTATGAGTGTGGTTTGGTTAGTACTGAGTGCTATGATTTATTTCCTGACTGCCAAAAGAAGGGTTATATTTTTAATGCATATATATGTATGTATTTGCATGCCAATTTGACTATATTACCGTTATTTGTGAGTGTCTTCTTGTGAGTGTCTTATTTGCGAGTGTCTTATCTCTTTAACCATTTATGCAGTAAAAGTGAAATTATATGCAGTAAAAGGGAAAAGTCTTTTGTTTTAAACACTTGAGACGATAAATTTACTTATTTTGATATGAATTTATAATTGTTGATATGACCAATAAACATGACCTAACGATTTAAACTATTTTTTTTATATAAAAAACTACTTTTTGTGACATAAAATTTAGATATATGCTATCGCTGACTTTTTTGAAGCAATTTTCAAGCTCTATCAAGCATTTCTATAGAACTTAATCATATATCTCTCATCGTTAAATCAGCGTTAGTTAGAAACGTTTTCGTTCGACCGTTTTTTCTCCGAGTTACTTTGCAAATCTGACTACCACAAAAGAGTCTTTTCATTTTTCGAATTAATATATAGCCTATGACACTCACAAATAACGTGGCTTTCTATTGGTAAAAGAATTTTCAAAATCGGTTCAGTAGATCCAGAGATTACTTCCTACAACGTCACAAACTTTACCTCTTTATAATATTAGTATAGATGAGTTTTTTTCGAAGCTCCCGTGCCGGTAGCTAGTTTTTTTAATGTCGATGCATGACGCACTCCCCTTGACGCCAGCAGACTGCCTTGGGTATTATTATTATTTTTAATTTTATTTAATTAATTAACACCGTTACAAATCATATTTATTTTACTAATATTCATATCTATCATAAAGTTTTGTGTTTCTATATCTCTATGTTCACCCACCTGCAGGTTAAACGGCTAAACCGATTGACTTGAAATTCGAAACATAGACTCCTGAGCGGTAAAGCGAGCGGTATAATTAAAGAAAGTTCAAAACCACTTAAAAAAAAAAACAAATGTTCAAAAGTTTAAAAATATGCATTGCAGGCACGGGTTAAACCTTGAAATTTAAAACAGGGTCATTTAAGCGGTGAAATTCAAAAAAAGTTCTTTTTTTTTAAATATTCAAAAACATTCAACCATGTTGAAATGTAAAAGGTGCACTGCTGGCACTGGAAATTTTAAATATAGTTTCATGACAAATAAAGTATGCGGTGTGACATATAAAATTCAAACAATTAAAAAACAAAAAAACGTTGACAAAAAGACATTTGAAGATAGATTACATGAATCCTGAGAGTTCAAGTAAGCGGTGTAATTAATAAAATGTTCTAAAAAATGAAGGAATGTTCAAAAGTGTTGAAATGTTTAAAAATGTGCGCTGCTGGGACTGGCTAAATATTGAAATTTGAACCATAGACTCCTGAGGAGTAATCTGAGCGGTATAATTCATAAAACGTTCAAAAACATCAAATGTTTAGAAGTATAAAAATGTGCCTTGCGGGCATGGGCAAACCTAGAACATTGAAACATAGTCTACCGATGGGTAAAATATAGAAGTATTTTTAAAACAAAAAAAAATTATTAAAACAATTTTTTTTTACAAAAGACAACATTTTATATTATATTGATACCAAAACTTGCAATTAGATATAGACTCCTGAACGGTCGAATAAACGGTGTTAATTAAAAAAAACTATAAAAAGAATCAAGATTTTGAGTTAAAAAAAAGTACAAACGACAAACGAATACCAAAACATTTGATGAATACCATGAACATTTAAAATCTATTATTTAATATAATATAGAAGTAGAGTTATTAAGAATTGACGTTTACATTATAGCCGCATGTTCACAGAAGAGTTTTTAATAATTCCTCCTAGTCTTTGCTAGATTTATTTAAAAGCCCTGTGACAACCACTCTTCGAAACGTATAATTAAAACCGTCGGTCGTTGGTACATCCATTGTCAGTTTATAGTATAGCCTCGGAGTTAGAAATCTATAATGTCTTTGTCCATACGACGTGTTCATCTTTAACTCCGGTCACAGTTCATGTATGTAGATGTCGCAGTTTACGTATGTAAAGTGTATTTATAAGCTAATTTTGATTTTGAGAAAAAAAATAAAATATTATAAATACACTTACCTAATCAAGCTCCCATATACGAGCATTTTAATACAGTACTACGAAGAGCGGATGACATAACGAGACATTCCGATTGAATGCCATAGCGTGTGATGGGTTCCCAGGCAATGACAGCCGCAGCAGCGGTGCCATGGATTGAAAACCGTTACGGCACGCTTGGCAAGAAACGGAACCACTGTGCGACCGTAAAAAAGTGCATATTATACAATCGATAGAGAACCAACTACGCGACTGCAGCGCACAGATGGACAGATGATCAATCTAAAATCGAAGAGGTCACACGTTGGTTATGCCATCATGAAGTGATGATAAAACTAATAACAAATAGCAGATCGTCTGCATCGCCAGCTACGTGTGGACGGTGTAATGCGATGAAAAACTATTTGCAATTTCGAAGATCAAACAAAGGTCTAATAGACATGAGTACGTTTTACAATTAAATTGAAATGTTGTAGACAAGATCCATATTAATTAAATTTATTGGTGAAATATAGACAGTAATGAGAATTAACGAATATCAATCTTTTTTAAATACTTAGAAAAATACAGATGCTATATTAGACAATATTCAAGAATAGCTTTAAAAACTGACTATTTTAGGATGGATTACTTAAAAATTATGCAATATTGTGTTTCACAATTGCACGGCGGTATACCGAGTTTATCCGTGAAAGAACATCAGTCACCCTCGTTGAAAGGACAGACGTCTAAGAAGACGTCTGTGACTGATACAAAAAGGTTAAACATATCCTAATTACGGTATGTTTTATAACTGGACAATTGAAGATTGTGTTAGGCAGTGTTTTGTTTTACCTACACGACTAGTGTCTTTCATGGAACCTACCTTATCGCCAAGTGGCAACATCTTCGCAGACATACTGTGACATCACGCGGTCACCCATCCAAGTACTGACCGCGCTCAACGCTGCTGAACTTCGGTGGCAATGAAAACCGGTGTTTCAAAGTGGCTACAAACTCTACATTCATCAAAAAAATTGTGCGATCACGAGAAAGTAACAAATATGCTGACAGAAAACTAAATTGGATGCGCTGTTCGAAACTGTTCCAGCAAGATCCAAAGCTGAAACAATATTCCATGACTTGATAACCACTATAGGTACTTTCAAACAGTGAAGATAGTATAACAATTCCATCAGCCGTTACGCTAATAGACTTCCATTTTTGGGTAATAGACTTCCATAGCCAAAGGGTGGTTATGGTTAATTATGAGTACCTACTTAAATCACGGATCTACTGTTAAATAATATTTGAGGTAAATAAAAGGGAAACTTAGAAATATGTCCAATTCAATGAGGACAACGAAGCGGCTCATAAGTCTACTATCGAGTAAATACGTGATGATCCTCCTTTTCATGGGACCTGGTCATTAATGACTTCTACATATTTTGCAGAATGAAAGAAAACTTAAGAGCATAGAAATTTGAAGAAGATGAATGCGGCGATTGCAGCTATAGAAGACATTTTAAGGGACAAAAACGCCGATCAGTTTTAAGAAGGAGTAGCACCCTAACACCGCATCGCATTATTAAAACAAAATATGTAATTAAAAAGTTTTAACCATAAAATTAAATGTTTAATATTTTTTTATATCAAGAAAGTTCCATATGACTAAAGGTATATCGTTTAACTATTTTGTTTATTACGAGAAATTCGCAGAGAATAAAAATGACCCAAAACAGCTGCAGTGATTTTCAGATCCTGATTTTTAAAATGTCATATCACAGTGTCAAATTATAAGTCAATACATCGTCAAACCCTATAAAAGGGTAAGAAAATTCAGTAAAACAATACCTTCGCTAAAAAAAAGGTTTTTTACCTTTTTTTAGTAAACAACTATTACATTTTAAAATGTTTCCATTTTGTTTAGGCTGTTTAAAGTAGTGTTGTTCACTTGACTGATTCTGATATTATCGAATGATTATTTATTTTATTTCCTAAGGAATCAATACGAGCAGGAATTTGAGCATTTTCCGATTTTTCATACCAATTTTCGTTCATGGATTTCTCGCTACATAGAACAAGTTTGTTACATAACATAAATGAACATAAACATAACATGAACATGGACATAACATAATGAATGAATAAAAGTTTTAATATAAATATTTGTTTACATCGTACCTTGGGTCTTTTGATACCTATCGCTTGATACCAGCATTATTTGTAGCATCGCTAATATCATAATCATGGGAAGTGCCTTTTGCCTGTCACACGTCCCTAAATCAGAAATAGTTGAGTGTTTTCAAAATAAAAGAGAAATTGAGTTTCAAGATAAAAAAAAATACAACTTCGAAACATCGTAAGTGCATGAAATTGGAGTTGCAGAAAGATAATTTTTCGTAGACATTTTTTTTGTAAACAACAAACACAAAAACTCTAATTACAGGCCAGATTAATGGAATAGCCTGAAGCACGAGCGCAGATCGACGACCATTGTGCGGTTACGACGGAGTCTTTCCAGGAAAATGTCAATGGCAAGTGCGAAGTGTGTTGTGTTTGCGCCTTTACCTATCGGCGCCGCGCCGTTGTAAAATCATAAAAAAAGTCGTAAACAATCGCGCATTCGATGGTAATTAATGGACACTGCGATATGCGTGTATGCGCCGTTTTATGTGACCGAATAACGGGGTATTGACGCGAATGCAATGCAAATATCATCTTTATCTTCACAAATAAAAACGGTCGAACAATTTTAACGGAGAATCAGTTAATTTAATTTAATTTATTTTTTATGTCGCAGGGAAATGATAAAAATAGGGATTTGATCAAATGCTTAAGCGATTTCATTAATTCTCTGGAGATGTTAAAATGACAACTCGATTGGTTATTACCTAAACGAATCCAGTAATTTTATCGAATCGCTAAACAGTAAAATATTAAAAGTGTACGAACATCAAACTATGGATATTCAAAACAAAATCAAACTCTGACCGAATGTTCGTGACCGACGGGCAGCATTATACGCAAAACTGTTATGGAAACGATAGAAGAAGCTATCTTAGCCAATGAACAATTTAAATTAGCACCAGAACTAAAACTTCAACGGACAAACAAACTGTACTATTACGGAAAAAATACGACCTGATGGAAGTTAATTCTAAATGGTCTTTTATTTTGAAAATAAAGTCTAACTCTGACCTAGTTGTGAAAATAGTGCCTACAGAAGAATTTCATCGCATAATTCACCATATCGAATAGTCATTTTAACATTTACCTGCGACATAGACATACATTTGTAAGGTACATATATATGTATGTATATGCCATTTGTTTATGCGATAATAGAGGTTTGTCCATATTTCTGTAATTGTGGTCGACTGTTCGCCGTCTGAGTGTCAAGAAGCAATTCGTATCTACAGTGTGCAGAAGAAAGTACTATATTGTAGTGGTTAAAATGTGTAGTGATTTCTTTTGAAAACATTGCAAATTAAACACACCCAAACATCGTAATAGTTCGAGGCAGCGACAAAAAAACAGTGCAAGAGTTTTGTAAAAGCTGACACTTTTAGATCAGACAGTATTTTGACCATATAATGCTAGGATAGAGTCAGCAGGCCAGATTCCGGGACGCCTGGCGCTGGCGTACTAGGAAAGGTTGAGCCAAAGGAGAAAGTAGCTGGCTTCTCTAAACTCGGACCGGAATGGCTACTGGGTGCGGTATTTTTCGGGTTCTAATTCGGAGTAGAATCCGCTCTTCCGGATCTGCTCTTTGCTAAAGTAATGGTTTCCGGAATGGATTCCAGCCAGGAGCCAGAATGATCAATCACTAATTCAGATCCATTATCTTTTCTCCCGCATTTACTTTAACGAATAGAATTGGTATAGCTTGGGGACGTCACTTTTATGCCAACATCTATTTCAGTCATATAGATAGCCTGGTATAAGTTGTGTGTAACGTTTATTACATAAGAGCTTCGACCATGGATGGTTCATTACTGCGGTACGAAGTACCATCCAGTACGAAATATAAAATGGTCGCCGTGCGTGGGTCTGTCCTAGGCGGCTGTAATGTAATTTATTGTGAAGCCACGCCGCTGCGCATAATCAATGTTCACGATTTGTCAGCAAAGCCACGACAAATTAGCAGCGATAAGAAAATGCATCGTCTCCGCCTCTATCGTTTCGTTTTATTTTATTTTCATTCAGCCAAAATGGGATTTCTTGTCACTGTATGAAATGCGATACGTTCATATTGTGTTCCGCAAAGGCAGACTTGAATTGAACGATCGCTATTCGGCGTGGGAACGCGGCAGCAGGCCATACTTTTTTTTCTTTCAAATTACTCAAGTTTGCAAGTCTTTATAATGTTGATTAGCGCTGGATTCATTTGCAATAATTGCAAATGAATATTTGTTGTCAATTAGATGATATTTGTTGTCAATTAGATGCTATTGACAGCATTTTTTTTGTCAATTATATAAGAATAATACCCTACGTATCAGAATAATACCCTACGTATCAAAATAATACCCTACATATATCCTAAGTATCCCAAAAGACAAAACCACATTATTTCCTACTCCTTCTCCGTACATGCAGCTCGACTGTGGAATCAGCTTCCTACAACTATTAGAGGCGCTAACTCGCTGCCCAATCTTTAGGCAATCATTGAAAAAGCACTTCCTTTCACAATAAATATGAACCATAAATTCTAACCTTTTCGTTATCCCCTCCCTTTCCTTTCCTCATTTTGGCAGTTTATTTATTTACTTATTTATTTATTTATATATTAATATATGTATGTATGATATATACGTATTATGTCCTACTTGAAAAATGATTTATTTACTCTTTTTTTTTTGCTTTAGATACACACAAAATGCCTAATACTCGTATATACTATAAATTAAAATTTCATTTTATATCTTTTTGTATCATATTATACTTCATTTTTTGCCTACCCTTCTTTTCATATCATTATGTTGGTTGACTGGAAGATATTGTAATGTAGCAATAAGTCCGCCATTGCACCTTATTTTTATTTTTGAATAAAGAGGTTTTTATTCATTCTTTCATTCATAGATGATATTTAAGCATCACCAACATTTCGAGCTCGCAAACGGAGCTGTAAGCTCAAGAAGATACAAAACTTGTTGTAGTTGGTTGGTTCAATTTTACAATAGACCTCTTCGTCCATTTAGTCGTAGTTCCGTGTTTATATTTTTCCGATCGTTATAGTTTCACCGTTAAGGAAGATGGACGTTTGTGCATATTCGTTACGATCAATTATCATAAACCTCGCGTAAACGATAGTATTCACCAACGTAATTTAGCCTTTGCACGAGAAGAAATGTTCTGGACATAACAGTGAAAGACAAGGTTTTAACTGATTTTTTATTGTTCGATATCATTCCCTCGAACCTTAACAGACTTTACATATCGTTTCATCAATTATTCGATCCAATGAAAATACCAGTTTGGATATTTGCCATCGAAGTACTCGGAATCGGCTGTATGGACCGTATAGGCACGTAATATTCATCGAAAGAAAATTGCGTGCCTTTAAGCTCTTTTCAGGTTTAGAAAAAAGAAATAGTCACTGGGGGCGAGATCTGGAGAATACGTTGGATGGGTTAGCACTTCGAAGCCGCAATCTTTCAGTGAACCTAGTGCAGCATACGACTTGTGAGCCTGTGCGTTGTTTTGCGAAAAGTGCACACCACGACGGATGACTCTACATCTTTTTTTAAGGATGGCATCGCGTGTTTTTGTAAGTAGGTTTGATACTATTCTAAATATACCACAGGATAGGGTGCTTTGAGTATGAAAGTCTCTCTGGTGTAAGGCCTAGTAGTCATCTCACACAATTGGATAATTGGATTCAATTGATGACTTTTAGGCTCGGCGCAAACGAGTAACCACTTTTGCAAAGGTGTCGGTGGCCGCGACAAGTGGTCGGTGGCCGCCTCAATTTATAAGCGAGAAGGGGCGGAGCTGCGCGCTGTGGCAAGTGGCCGCGTTTTGTGACCCGTGTCAGCCACAAGTCGCGAGTGGCAGCCACTGCTGTAGCGAGTGGCAGCCACCGGCCACGCAACGGCGTCCGAGTCCCCACAAAATATATGAAAAAGCGTGTCAGCTACTTGTCGCTGGCCACTTTTGGCTGTGGCCGGTGGCTCAATTGCGCCGAGCCTTATAGTTAGAGTAAATTAAGTATATAATTAGTTCTAGTAGTTATTTACTTTTAGCCAGTCCCGTAAGGTTATCCTGCTGTGATGGCAATAAAGTAGTCAATATTTACTACCAGCGAATTGTCAGGGGGCGAGTAACCAGGCGACGGCGAGAGCCAGCGGCTGTGCCGGAAGAGCTCCCTGTAGTAGAATGATGATGATGATTCCTTAGTGGATTAATTCCCGCTAAAACCTACGTTGGGAAGTAGCAGTTATATTCTCAATACAAGCTAGAAGAGAAATGCCGACTAAAGAATGGGATCTTCAGTTATAAACTGGACATGGAACACAGTGAAGTTTACGTTTGCAGCGGTGTGGAAGGCGAAGGAAAACCACTATACTACTTTCCTAGTGTCACCATAGCGAACATTTCAGGTAGGCCAGGGAGGCGAGAATCGCAGTTATAGTTGCCTGCGCCTGAAACCGACACAGCACCCGAAGAGTAAAACTTATTGTAAAATTGTGCCTTATTGTAAGATGTAATGCCAAAACAAACCCTAATTAATAACAATGCTATGGGCCAATTTTTGATGCTAGAAAGTACTAAAATGGTCGAAAACATACTACATCTGGCCAAGCTGACCACAAACGCGGCAAATTTAGACGCGGAAAATACATATTAAATTTCGGAGCGGCAAATCTGGATGCCGCAAACCTGAACGCCGCAAATCTGAAAACGTCAACCGTCTGTCAAAATCGCCTAGCGGCATATTTGGATATCTCCGACTAAACTACTTTGTTCGTGGCGGATCTCACGCGCTTTTGACTGTGGCGTTCCCGGGTACAAATCTATAGTACAGTATACAGACAGTAGCTTCACTTAAGCATCCACTACACTACTCGCGAAGTTGCTTCGACGAAGTACTGGTTGAAGTTGACCGAAGTCCGAAGTACGTGACTACACACTCATGCAAACTCGCGATGAGCTCAGTCGCCCGGCGGCGACCGCACGTTATAGATAACGTTCAAATGGCACCTGCCGTTGCAATGCGCATTCTCGCGTATTATAACTACGTAAGTATTTATCAGTCAACGAAAATTAAAAAAAAATAGAAAAAGAAGATGGTGGATGACTGCAATCCACCGGAACAGAACACGAGAACTGAAGTGAGCCGAGTAGTGTAGTGAGTCGCTTTGTACTCGCTCCGCGGACTCTTGACTCGGGCGCAAAAAACCTACCGAGGCGAAGCGAGGATGCCCGAAGCTAGTCGAAGTGCTTCCTCCACACTCTCGTCCTCGCCCAACTTCGATCGACTTCGCGAGTAGTGTAGTGGATGTTTTAGAATGAAATTAAAATCGAAGTGAGCGACGTCATGAGTCCTAAGGACTACCACAAATCGTAATACGGTTACTAGACATCACTGAGAAAAATATAACGATGTATTACACGAAAATACGCATGTTTCAACAAGGATTACGTATATAACTCGGAATGTGGTCCATACGTATGAATTAACATAACGCGTAACGGTGTTGACGTGACGATAGTTATCGTGTCGTATCGTGCCGCGCCCTTGGATCTCGCTCTAACATGACGGCATGAAGTAGTATGCGTACGGATATAGTCGGACACATGAATTATGTTGAAACTACAGTATACTGTTATTTTCGTATTAACCGTAAGGAAAATGTTGATACCTACATATAATCGAGTAATGGAGTTTCAACGAAATTCCTTGTAATTCAACAAAATTACGATTGAAACATCATTATTCTGTGTACAACCGTAATAACAAAATGGTAATGTAAGAATCAATCGAATATTTTTCTCAGTTTCGTTCCACGGGCATCGACTGTGCTGCCGTTAACGAAAGTCGCAGAAGCAAGCGGGCAAACGCGTCGTTATATGGCAGCCACTTCACTCCGCCGCTTGAGCGAACGTTCGAGAAATTTGACAGCCCCCACCCGCGTAACGCCAACTAAATGCGTTTACCGAACTCCCTCTGCCAACTTCCCTCGCACCTAATGTTTCCTTAGCAGCGAGGGAAGATGTTGACCTGTCGTCAACCACTCTTGAGATGACCAATTGGCTACAAGATCCTGAATTCAGAACCGGGCAAAAGGAACTGCTAATCCGCGATAGATTCAAACTGAATCAACGCTGAATATACGGCAGGTAAAGGTCGCGCAAGCGACTTTGAACCCCGAACCAGTCGGGAGGTTGAAGGTATCCTGATGGTTAATTCCAGACGGAGATATCCTTCCAAAACTGGTAGTCAGGGGACGATGCTGCTCGCTGGTTACCAGCGGTGCCTCGTCGTGAGGCGTTGGCCTATGACGGGCATATTGGCTTAGCTTAGACGGTAGGTTTGTATTTGTCTCTAAGTCTTATACGCTCACCTCACGGGAGATGGAACGATCATTAAATTAGCCAACAGTGAAAATCTAACAAGAACAAAGCTGTTCTGTACCAAATCGACCACGCTGATCACGAAAACGACCATGAAAAACTCCGATTAGCAATAGTTTTCGATAAAGTGGGAGGGCGCGTAGCAGTTACTGATAAGCATTTCTTTGAGCCTTCACTTGAGAATTTCTTCTGCAGTTCCACGTCAGACTGTGGTTACACTGTTAACATGTCTTTAAAGTTACACTTCTTACATTCACACTTGGACTATTTCCCCGAAAACTGGGTTGCTGTTAGGGACGAACATGCCGAACGCTTACATCGAGAAATTTTGGATATGGAAGAAAGATACCAGGGAAAGCTAAGAGAATCAGCCGATTATCGCTGGACTCTCATCAGGGAATCACCAGCAACAAAATCAGTGACCTTCCTCCGAAGGAGAACTACAAGGTAAAATACATGCATCCGCGTTCTGAAAAGCTTTAATAACTAAAAAACAAGACCTAAACTTGCATTTTTATTACCATTTCCGTGTTCAGCACTCTTGAAAACATAAAGAAGAACTGTTTTCATCAATGTTACAAAAAAAGGAAAATTTTGTTGGCTAGGGTTATCGTTAAAACTTCCTGAGGTGACGGGTTCGCCCGTTTTAGTTGATACCTCTAAGTTCTCTCGCACTCTATCACCGCAACTTCTTGCCACTCCAGAGTGAGCTTACTGCTCTTACTAGATATAAGTACTGTGTCCATGGCAGGTGTGTATACAGGTGTGTATCCATTAGGTTCGCGCATCATTTCTGCTCCGCGCATCTGCAATTGCTCAAATAGAGACGGCACGGTTATCATCTCAAGAACAACAAGTGCTCCGCAGCTTTCATTCGAACGTTGAGCAAACATGTCGTCGCTAGAATAAATTTTTTAATTTCTCATTTTTTCGGATCCCACAGCGCTGTATAATTTCGGTACTTCTCGATTAGAGCCTAGACATTTCTCTTCGGCCCACTCCATAGCGACGAATTCGCGTTTACTGGACATCGAACGTGATGCGCGAGACGTACCCACCAACGACTTACTTTGCTCGCGTCCTCGAACGTGCTGCGCACCACATTGTGTTCGCGCATTTACCGCCACCACTTGGAGCACTCGCCGCGGAGCGTGCAACGTTGCACGCTCCAGCAGCGCCAACGAATCCAATACTGAAACAGTTGCAGGTGCGCGGATCAGATTTAGTGCGCGAACCTAATGGATACCCACCTTAATGGCGCGTGCTTTGGGACTCATAAATAATTCCTTGCCCTCGTCAGTGCCGGAAAGGGAAAGAGCGAAGGTGAGAGAGTGCACAGCGCCCGCGCAGCGTGCGATCGTTACATAAATTGCAAGTGAATCTCGTTGCGTTACGTTTCACAACCGCACATGATATGATGCAACTTAATCTGTTCATTTTCAAAGCCATTTGTGCGGCGCGGGCGGCGGCCGGTGGATACGGACACCGGCGAGTGCAATTGCCATTCTAACCAGCCCATTCCGGATAATCAACACCATCGCTTCCAAGAACGTACGCGCAATCAAATGAGGTGCCAATATCTTATGCGGAAGTGTATGTCTGGATGGGAGACGCTTATGTCAAACGTGAGGCAAATCAGAAGAGACCGTTGCTCTAATAATCAGACCGTTGCTCCTTCAACAACCACACTGTAAATTTATTTATCTATACTAATATTATAAAGAGGTAAAGTTTGTGAGGTTGTAGGAAGTAATCTCTGGATCTACTAAACCGATTTTGAAAATTCTTTTACCAATAGAAAGCCACGTTATTTGTGAGTGCCATAGGCTATATATTAATCCGAAAAATAAAAGGATTTTTCGTAATAGTCGGCTTTGCAAAGTAAGTCGGAGAAAAAACGGTCGAACGAAAACGTTTCTAACTAACGCTGCCTTAACGATGAGTGATATATGATTAAGTTCTAGAGAAAAGTTGTAGAGCTTGATAATGCGTACAAAAAAGTCAGGGAAAGCATTTGTCTAACTTTTATATTTAAGTCACAAAAAGTAGTAATTTAAATTTTTTAAAATATTTAAATCGTTAGGTAATGTTTATTGGTCATATTATCAACAATTATGAATTCATATCAAAATAAGTAAATTTATCGTCTTAAGTGTTTAAACCAAAAGACTTTTCCATTTTACTGCACATAATTTCCCTTTTACTGCATAAATGGTTAAAGAGATAAGACACTCACAAATAACGGTAATATAGTCAAATTGGCATGCAGATACATACATACATATGCAGTAAAAATATAACCCTTCTTTTGGCAGTCAGGAAATAAATCATAGCACTCAGTACTAACCGAACCACACTCATAATTTCATCACAAGTAAAAAGTTTTGCCGCCCAACGAAACGGGCACGGGTCAGCTAGTTTAAAATAAAGCACGAGATAGTTGTAACTTATTTGTCACTTAATAATCTAGGAAAGACTGCGAGGAATTATTAAGAGCTCGTGTGTGAACATAACCATAGATATGTACAGGTTGAGTTATTGAAGTGGGTGAATCAGTACGACTTTTGATTATTTTTTTTGTGAAAAACAAAGAAAAACACTTTTTTTCGTAGACTTACCAGAATTTAACAGACTTACCGGAAAATGATTTTACTTGTGCACACGTTTGGATATAATTCAAAGAAAAAACAATAATTTTAGGTACTAACAAGTATTTAAAATATCATGAAAAATATATTTAGGATGCAATCAAATTAAACAATTAGTGTAAAAAATGCATCCGGGTCACCATCATCAACGTATACATATCTCAGAAACTAATAGTGCTAGGTTATTCAATAATTACCATAACAATAATAAATAATGAATACCAACAGCGCTTGTTATTTTTTTGTGAGAACAGAAACAAAATAAAAAACCAACGCAGTGAAGTCGTCGTTCAATTTTGAACAAATACTTTATTTTGTTTCACCTTTTTGATGGCATTAACTTAAAACACGTATGGAGTCACAATTTAATACTATTAAATTGTGTATAAAATACTTTTTATTTGAATAAGTTACCATTCTTAGTTTTCCAGATATTCGGGTTATTTTAGTGACCCGGATTCATTGCTTTTGAGTGTATTTCAAAATTTGCAGTGTCTAAAAAATAAAAATATTAAAATGTAGTCAAAATTAAAAATAAAATCATCAATAGTAAAAAATGTGTATCTTCGCTGGAACTATAAAATAAAATATATTAATATTCAAAATAGGGTTTAAATACTAGAAATAAAATTAAAATTATCATGGAGTAAATAAATAAAAAAAAACGAAATCATAATAATTTGAAAGACTGGTACCTAGCCAAATTAGTTTACCTAAAATATATCAATTATAAGTTCCTAGTTCCGCAGTTATTTTCATATTGATTCTATGTGTCTTTTTTATATACATAATAATAAAACAAGATTACGTAATACTTTCACTAACATAAATAATAATCAACGTTAGGAATTCATAAAACAATATTACATAATAATTGCAAAAATTCATCAACGCTGTGGAAAACCTTGTCGACGAGAAAAGCTTTCAGACGCCTCCTGAATATTGCTTCACTTGGTGCTGACGTTATAACATCGCCTAATCGATTATATTTCTTGGGACTAATGACGTCCGCTAAGCTTTATAATCAATCAAACAAGATAATCGTAGAAAACGCTGTTCACGTCAAAGTTTACTAAGTGCCTCCTGACGTAAACGACAACTTCCATGATGTACATCGCGGGGACCTTTAATGTTCCTAACTGACGGAAAAGTTCTCCGCGGGAGTGCCCGGAGGCACGCGAGGTGGAGAGAGGTGTCCGGTGGAGAGACGCGAGCGAGGAGATCTCACCGAGACCTTTAAAATACAGAAACGAGAGATTCGCCTCGAACTCCAAGATTTATTCTCGAGCAACAGAGTGGTCGATCCATGAAATAAGCGGTCTGACAGTGTGGTGAATGTAGAAACTGTGAAGGTTTTTAAAAACCGACTAAACAAGCGGACAATAACTGGAAGGCAAAATTAGCTACGCCACCTGCCCATAAACCATAATAATAAATAAAAATAATAGAAATGATCACAAGTTGCACAAACCTAATTAATGTAAGCAACTACTAGTCTATGACTTCAGGGGTAGTAACAGTCGAAAAACTGACTTATAGATAAGGATATAAAGATTGCAAATCAATCAGATTTTTTTCACATCACAAGTATCTAGATCAATTATCAACATCACAATTAGCTAGATCTAGTCGAACAGTTGAATTCACCACATTTTTACAGCGGATTCAAACAAAAGGACGAAAAAACTGCAAAACGCTTCCCATGACCTTCCAAGTATATTACGCGCATTCTTTTCTTAGTGTGCAACAAGCGAATAATTACTAAGTACACGTGCTTTATATACACCAACTAAACAAAATGTTAATTAGTATTGCTAATCGCTATCGTCATCTGTTTACTCGGCACAATAACACGTTTACTTAAACATAATAAGAAGCCAGTGAAGATAATACATGTTTTTTCAGCGGCATATGGGACAAAACCAGGCGTGGGCAGTTCAATAAGACATGCTACGCGAAATTCGAATCGATGTAAGTTTAGATACATGGATATAGATATACAGGAAGGTAGAAAAATTCTCGACCTAACATAGAGATGGAGTATCGATTAGACAATAGATTTTTTAATTTGTAATCTTACGGATAAAATAAATATTAAATTAACTAAAAATTAGGTTATCGAATGGTCGACTGTAAGATACTGATATAGCGATAAGTACAGAATTTGTGCATAATTTCTGTTTTCAAATCATTGTAACATTAATTATGTAATGTTATTTTTTGGCGCCATAAACTTATTATATTCTATGAAATGTCACTAATGTCGCAAAATGTGTGTGTCCAAATAAAAAAAAATACATTTGATTAATAGAAGATAGGTAACCAACCATTTTTGTAAAAATGAGTAAGTTACAGTATCGTTTGGTGATTACATTCTGAACGAAGGTTCCACCGAAATCACTACCGAAGTCACTAACCGTTTGCAGGCTATTTATGGGACCGACGCTCCTTCGATTTCTATTGTGAAATTCTGTACATGCCAATTCAATTTTGACCGGGACTGGATGATAGTCTCGTAGTGGACGCCTGGTTGATGCGACTGGAGATGACATGGTCGAAAAAGTTAAAGACCTCATCTAGGAGACAGAAACAGCTGGCCGAGATCCTAAACATATTAACTGAAAGAGTATTACGAATATTGCATGAAAAATTTGGCATGAATAAGATCACTTGACTTTGGGTGCACAAAAATCTCACAATCGAAAACAAGCGCGAACGACTGGTGGCTGCGAATGAGTTTCTCAAGACGTGGAAGGTCTATCCGGAAAATGTCTTCCGACGCAATGTGCACGTTATGCAACATGGACACTAAATAGAGTTGTCAACTACAATGGGCGAACCCGTCACCTCGGGAAGTTTTAACGATTAGTCGTTCTGTCTCCCTGAAGTGAGCGCAGAAGAGTTGAACAAAACAGTCCACCGTCAAGCTCCGCCACATGCCCGTAAGAGGCCAACGCCTTAACCGCGAGATAGCCAGGAGTGTTACCCAGCGGGCTTACACTCACGCCCTTACTTCCAATTGCGACCAGATTACTCCAGTCTCTCGATTGGTTCCGAGTTCGAGGTCGCTTGCGCAGTCCTCTCTCTTACGAAGCGGTGAAACGGTGTATACCGAATCTATCGCGGACCACGGCATCCTCTGCCCGGCTGTTCACCCAGGATCGGGTAGCCGATGGTCGTTTCAAGAGCAGTCGCCGTAAGGCCCGCAACCACCCCCGCTCTATAGGAAATAGTACTGCTTCCAGACTCCCCCGACTGTTAGTCAGAGTGCACAGTCGATTGGCTTACGCGCACGGTGCGCAGACCGTCCAGGAGCGCCAGAAGGTTGATTCCTAAGGGAAACTAGCCCTAAGGCCAGAGTCCTGACCGGGCTCGCACTTCATGTGGAGGCCGCCGGTTGGGTGTTGACCCGTGAGTCTGACCAACCCTGAACAGAATGGGTCTTCGTGGCCAACTCAGCAAGGGCCCATTAGCTCCCAGCTGAGACATGGACACTACGACTCTGAGCCCAAACAACAAAGCATGCAGCGGCGACCACGTGGAAACCGAGCGTCTTTTAAATCAAGGCGCCCGGCGCCCGGTCAGATTATGACCGACGTTTTATGGGATGTTGATTGCATAATACCAATCGATTATTTGCGACGAGCGTCTATTACGTTTATCTACTTAAAAAAATTCGTGGCGATATCCTCGAGAAAAAACGTACAGCTATCAGTCATGGTGAGCTCTTTTTGTGAGAAAATGCACCGTTTCACAAGGCGCATGCTGCAATGGGTGCACAGAAGGATTCGCCTTTAAGTGCTCACCCACCAACCGTATTTTCCATACATGCCCCCCACGACTATTTTCACTTTTAAATCCCGAAGAAAGAGCTAAAGACAAGGGATTTTCATACGACGAAGAGAGCCATACCACCAATCCAAAGTACTTCGATGGCAAATATCTAAACTGGCATTTCCATTGGATGCATTGAAGAAACGATATACAAAAGTATATTAAAGTTCAAGGGAATGATGTTGAAAAAATGTTTTTTTATTAAAACATTCTTATATAAAATGTGCGAAGGCTAAATTACGTTGGTGAAAATTATGCTTTACGCATCAATAAAAGCGCAAGATGAGGTTTATGATAATGGTTCGTAACGAATATGCACAAACGTCCATCTTCCTTAACGGCGAAACTATGAAGCAAGCGGAGAAATATAAACAAATACTAATACGAAAGTTACCTAAATGGACGTAGAAATCGTCTGTAGAATTAAACCATATCAATACAGCGTTTTGTATATTCGTGAGCTTACAGCTCGGATTTAGAGTTTGAAATGGTTGTGATACTTAAAGTATCATTTAAATGACACCGTGTTTGGCAAAGGCCATCGAATTACCATGGATCTTTATCCAAACTAGTATTTCTATGGGATCGAAGCATTGAAGAAATGATATGAAAGGTGCGTTGGAGTTCGCGGAAAATATGTTAAAGATAAAAATAAAAGTTACAACAAAAACAACATTATCTTTACCTGTTCTTTACCTATCTATCTTGACAACATAAGGTTGTCAAGATACCTTATGATCTGTCAACATATCTTGACAACATAAGATAACAAAAACAACATTATCTTTACCTATCTATCTTGACCGATGACTTTTCTTAAAAGACAGTCAAAAGAAACTTTACAATCAGAAATCTACAAAAATAAAGATTGTAGTATAGGTGCCGCGGCGAGAGCTGGCACGTTCACAGTACTCACACTAATGCAATGTCGTGACACGCGACGTGACTTTCACTTGATGCGCATCATAAAAAGTCTTTCCGTCTCTCTCGCTCGCGTCAAGTATAGTGACATTGCATTAGTGTGAGTACTGTGAACGTGCCAGCTCTTATCGCGTGACCTGTAACTAAGAACAAGTAAATATATTAAAAGGAATAAAAAACACGACTGCCGTTATAAAAAGTGAACTACTGTATTTATAATTATTTTTATTACGGTTTTTTTATGAAATATTTGGTGGTTTTATATATTTATCCATATTGATACATATACATATTCGGAATATACTCAACCAGGCCTTTCATTTGATACTAAACACGATATATTTATGTAAAGTTTATTGACATTTGGAGATTTGGACATATAGACAACTACTTGATATTTTAGACAACTATTTATCTTACACTCGGAATGAAATAACGATTCTAACAATGCCACATACTTCTAAATAGGTTCAAGTGTTTAGAAGTTACGGTGGAGTAAAGAAACGGAAACTTACATAGATGAACCCTGAACACATTACACTCCTTTTTTGTTGGGGGAGTCGTTTTTAAAATAAAACATTATTGCACTCTTCCGCAATCTAATTCCTATCCTAACTCGCCCATTAATATCTCATGACTTCCATAAAGATTGAAAATAGGGCAACACAAAAATAATTTTAATCGCTCTTTACCTAAGAAATCCGCACTATTCCGCACATATTCGTGATTTTTCTGCCATCATTTAATAGCAAATTTAAAAAAGAATCTCCTAATTTTGGAGAAACTTTTTTGCGATGCGTTATAGATATCAGAAAATTATGTTTTATTGAGTAATCATCAGTGACCGTAATTGTTGCAATACCTTTTCCTTTCCTTTTTAAAATTTGTATTTATTATCCAGCCCTCTCGTAGCACCACCGCGGCACAACAATTATTCCGCGGCGATTATATTGTTTCTCCGCAATTGTACTACAACGGGCGCCCGTTCTGTACTTTCATATGTAAATTTCATCTGTTACCCCGATAAAGGCGGCATTGTACCATTGTAAGCGCGTTCCGCCGATTGGTACAATCGTTGCTTCTTGCTCATTGTCGGCCAAGAACTTAATGTCATCCGTGCACTTTTAAAACTCCCGTGCGCAAGAGTATCTCGATCCACGAAAAACACCTCGAATACGATAAGGATCAACGTCACTGAACTTCGACGCAAATGAGCCATTGTGAAAAGAAAGATTGATACATCAAAGACGCATAATATTATGGGCTTATTAAAAAAAAATGTATGCGATGATATTTACAAAATTACATTACGTTTTTTCCGCACAAATGGTGAACCCAATATTTTCTGAATCTTTCGTTCTGGGAGTAAACCTTCGGGTTTTAAAATTTGTTTTAACCTTGATGGAAAGATTTCATATACTTTTTACGATAAGTTTTAAACAGTAATTAGCTGAGTGCAGATATCAGATAATTATTGCAAATCATCGCGTATGCACAGATATCTTAACCCAGATTCTGGTTAAGAGTGTTTATAGTTAATAGATAGCATAAATTCTCACTTGTATCAATTTTATGGCCACGCAATCGCTGCATAAGAGAATTCGAAAGTACATTGCAGGAGGCGGCCTACAGTTTCCAATTCCAGAAAAGCAACGATTACAATCGAGAATTGATGAGATATATATATACATATATATATATACATATATATATATATATATATATATATATTTATATATATATATATATTATAATATATATATATATATATATATATATATATATATATATATATATATATATATATATATATATCTATTATATATATATATATATATATATATATATATATATATATATATATATATATATATATATATATATATATATATATATATATATATATATATATATATATATATATATAATATATATATATATATATATACATATATACATATATATATATATATATATATATATATATATATATATATATATATATATATATATAATATATATATATATATATATATATATATATATATATATATATATATATATATATATATATATATATATATATATATATATATATATATATATATATATATATATATATATATATATATATATATATATATACTATATACATATATAATATATATACATATATATATTATATATTATATATATATATATATATATATATATATATATATATATATATATATATATATATATATATATATATATATATATATATTATATATTTATATATATATATATATATATATATATATATATATATATATATATATATATATATATATATATATATATATATATATATAATATATATATATATATATAATATATATATATATATATATATATATATATATTTATATTTGATAAGGTTTTGTAAATAATCCGTTCATAGGATGATGATTCGCAGTAAAATAAAATTAGTAAACGCTACTTGAATAGCAGCGAAGGAAATCCCAGCCTGGATTGGGAACGCTTATGTTTGAATGAGATATACTTACGGATGTGCACGACTTCGATTGTGCATGTTAGTTTATGGGTCCCTTTACCGTCGACGAACGATCACTCATCATCCATATATCTCAAAAATCGAGCTTTTTCCTTTTTGCAACACAAAATGCCTCCAATTGAGGCGAATTAAAGCGAAAAAACTAAAATAAAACACTTTGATCACATCGGTAAAGGCCGTTTCATAATGGAGGATGACGTTTCGAAATAATTCAAAATTTCGGACGTTTTCCCAACATTTAAAATATGACATTATTAGGCTGCGTTAGTTATCAACGAGCCATTAAATCGAATAAAATAAAATATATATATATTATATATATATATATATATATATATATATTATATATATATATATATATATATATATATATATATATATATATATATATATATATATATATATATATATATACTATATATATATATATATATATAATATATATATTATATATATATATATAATATATATATATATATATATATATATATATATATATATATATATATATATATATATATATATATATATATATATATATATATATATATATATATTATATATATATAATAATATTAGCCTATTGCTAACCAGAGTAATCAATCGTATTTCACCATTTAGTTACTTGTTCATTATCTATGATATAAGCGTTAACAATTCATTAGTCAAATAACAACAACAATATAGATAGAGATCTGTCATTAGTGAAAATGGTGGCTCAATGAATACCATTTATTATGCCCGGTGTGCGCAGGTCAATGATTCGCCTGAGATGGCAATCCATTACATGGCCAAACCAAATAGGAACCGTTGCGAAAACGATACAATATTCATGTGGTTAAAAAAAATGCACGGTGTAAACTTAATGGCTGCATTCAACCATAGCGATAAATAAAAGATGTGATTTATTTATTTTATGACTGGCGTAATTCTTTGCCAATAAAGGGGAACCCCCACGCGCTGCTTTTACGGCAGTTTAATAACGTTTACGCACGAAAAGGCGACGCGACGCTGCGTACGCATAAAAGCTATGTAAATCAGATGCACTAAACTGTGCTGATTTAACATTTCCTCTATAGCCTGTGAAGTTGAAAGTAAAAGGTGCCGAAGAAATAAAATTGCATTTTTATTGAATGTATCTGAAATGATTACTATACGCTGTGGGAAAAACTGGATTAAAGCCAAAAAATAAGAGTGATTGCTTGATGATATTCTAAAGAAAACTCCGCCCTAAAAAAATGGTCAAAATGAAAGGGACCATCATTTAAACGTAAAAAGGGGATATTCAACAAATTCGGCCTCTTCCTGGGCATCTTCGTTCTTGTATTTTGCCCTGGACGTTAAGTTGCAAGTGTGGTTTACTGCCTCTGAAACGTGGCCGAAGTATTCCAATTTAATTCATTCTCCATTTTTTAAAATATCGTCACCAGTAAAAGAATGCACTCAAAAGAAAACACTGCGCAACATAGTAACGATCAGGACCTCATGCAGAGAATATTTTAGTAAGCGACCGACATTCAATCTCAACATACATTAGGTCCATTTTAAGCCTACCCCGAGTAAGATTGAAAAAACACAGAGAAGCTACTTATGTATACCTTAGCATTGAATTCTGTAATCTGCTCCCAAACACTATTAAAAAGCTGGATGAAGTAAAATAAAAAAAAACATTAAGGAGATGCTGATAGATAGGCCACCCTTTCTATAATCGACCCGAATTCGAATTCCGTGACTTTTCAAAGATTTTACCTATTTAAATGATAGTTTTATGAACACATTCCTTTGGATGGACACATTCCATTCCATTCCATGGCTATATTCCTTTTATTAATATAGTATATAAACCAACATAAAGAAAAAACAGCATGTATAAAAGGAGCTACCTATTGATTAAATTGATTATTTTTGTGGCATTTTTAGAACCTAATATTTCTTTTTTTTCCATTAGTATTTTAATTGTTGATTTTCAAAAAATATTTTTACTATTCAAGTGATCTGATTCTAGGAATTTGTGAATAATTTAAATTATATTACTCAGATATGATACCTACTTACTAGATTTTCTATTTGTCTTTAAAATAGGTAAAATACTCAAACTAGTAGCATGCGAAAAGCTTGTAATAACTACCTATTACTTACAGTAGTTTGTATATTTACTACCTATAGTATAATGTGACACGTCCAAGAGCGGTAAATTTGCTAATTGGACAGAAATGTAATGTAATATAACGAAGTACCAATTCGACCTTTGTCAGTCCACGAAACCTTAAGCATCCTTCAGTATACCCAATATTCGAATTCCTGGATCTTTTTATAAGAAGATTCCGTTAAGGTCTATGATTCCATGCCATATACATACAGGTTGAGTTTTTAATTAGTGACACCTTGTAGTGGGTGAATCAATACGATAAATAAAGCAACTTTTTTTTTTGAGAGATACAAAAAATATATATTTTGGAAAACATATTTATTTTATCCCTTGAAGAAAAGTTTGAAAAGCGTTGAGCGCGCTGCACGATCTTGAGATAGGTAATATATCGCTAATAAACAATATTAGCGATATTTTACCTACCGCTAGATAGCGTGTCGTGCTCATACATTTTTATATTATTAAAAAAAACAATAAAAAAAACATTTTCTATTAGTTTCTTTCAAAAATTTTATATGAAAAGTTGCTTAGTACGTCGTACGGATTCATCCACTACAAGGATGTCACTAATTAAAAACTCAGCCTGTATAAGCTGGAAAAATATAGCATCCAACCAATCTCATTCTTAAGGAAAGGTTAGAAAGACGGTTACGGTACACGGCCAGGCCCGTTGGCGTAGTGGTTACGTTACCTGATCTGACATTGTAGGTTCCGGGTTCGATTCCCGGCTGGGTCACCATTTTTCTCTAGAATCAAATTAACAGAATTGCATTTCAATTCTGTCGATCGAATGTAATTACACACATGTTACACACACTTACACACATGTTACACGCACACAAACGTATAAACACTTCATAATAGTTGGATGTAAGAGATTGTCGTATGATAATAAACCCGCCCATTTTAAAATGTCACAATAAAGGGTAGAAACAAACAAACAAGATTTGATGGTAAGGAAGGTTAGGTGAAAAACCAAAATTGTTTATTTAGAACCGTGTGAAACAACAGGCATGTCAGAGACCTATCGACGTACAAGGAAGCAACAGTTGATGACCAGAGACCTTTCGACGTACAGGTGGTTTGGAACACGAAGCCGAAACTATAGACTGTGTGCAATTTTTCGTGTTGCAAAACGAATGTTTGTTTATAAATATCAGGTATCTAATACCAAAAACTCACACACAAAATTAACAATAGAATTGCCGCAAAGCCCCGATGTGGTTAGAACACAGCGCGGGACAAGCGATAAGTACATGTGGGGAAACGTGGCAATATTGCATTACGTCATTCAAGACTATTCGCATCGATGCCATCAATATTTTAAAAGCCTGCCTCGAGTGGCTATAATAACATAGATATTGATCGCAAGGTTACCGGCTACCGCGTAAATTATGCAATGAGGAAGTGCATTAGTTATGCTGGAGGTGAAGAATAAAGGGTTAAGGTCTAGTTTGTATTTGAATAGAAAAAAAATACTCAACGAAAAACAAAAGGAATATTTAGACGATGAGGACGATATAGGCGTCAGGGGAAAAGAGAAAATTCGGCATACTAAAAAAATGGCGAACGAGTGGAATGGATAAAAAAAAATGCGCAAGACCCACGCACCTAGATATCTCTGAAACAACACTACAACTAGGACCAAATTACGTACAAAAATAGTTCATCCTAATGACGATATTTCAAAAGATTATGAGATATTCCCCATTGTTTAAAAACGTCGGCCCTTTAAAAAAAACATTAATACTGGTCCTAAAAAACTAAATTGATGCTGAGGATATGCCTACAACACTTCGGGGGTTTTGAATTTAATAACCTACAATCTGAAAATTAAATACTTCAAAACCCCGTTATTATTAATGCTAGTATGGAAAACAAACGTGTCTTAGAATTCTGAGAATAATGGCTACTAACTTTGTTGTAAGTCATACCTTAATATGTCTAGAGATTTGCGAGCTTAACAACAAAAGAAACAAAATAGTGTATGGACTTATTATTCTCTTGTATTAATTGCCTTGGAAGTACGCTTTTAATTAAGGTCTACATATTATTATTGTGTGGTTTTGTTTGTTCACAAAATACTTACTCTAAGTATTTAAACTTTTAACTTCTTCTTTAAGATATTTTAATTTTAACTATATTATTAATTATTTCACCGTTATGGATGTTCATGGGTACAAGCAAACCCACTTATACATATAAACAATTATACATATAAACAATTGTTTGTATTCGTTTTTTTCAATAAAAATCTAAGACCTAATCAGCACGTTGTAAATGGGACTGCAATCTTGTATAATATATGCTGTAACCGGCGCATATATGCACATACTTACCCGACACCTGGAATTTAAGAACAAGTTACAAACGGATGGAAGAATGTTCTAGAATGTGTGATGTCGACCGGAGTGGAGCATCTGGGGAATTCGAAGTAGAACGACAGTAGCGACGCGGTGACCTGGTAGACTGCACCGGTCAAGAATTACCTGGTATCAGGATTACTGTATAAATACGTCTTTATATAATTGTAAATAAAAATAATCGTTTAGTGTATTATATTCTACAACCGTAGGTTGAGGTATTATCGAGTTTTAACCAAAAGCAGGATTTCATAACATATTTAGTTTCATTGATAGAAGTTATAATATTTCCGGAGCTACGATTCATATGTATTTTAGTTTACGCTTTTTGGCCATTTACGTCTCACCCGACAATAAACCTCACTATTACTGTACTGTGGAAATGTTGTTACTATTTCGATATTCCATTTTATTAAGCAGTTCGCTATCACATTCTAACAAGCAATTCATATCACAGCCCAGAGTTATAATGTCAAAAACACGATACTTCCCGGTGAAGATAAAATAATTTACAGTGATCCATTAGCCAGTATTAATATAAAACAGAAAAAAATTGAATGACATAAAGAAACCCTATCAATACATGAACGAAAATGAAATGAAATACTAAGATTGATTTGATTTGAAGTCTGAAGAAAATCAGGAACATGCCACGCCTGGCACTGACGAAGGGAATGAAGCTGGAGGAGAGTAATTTTAGTATAATGATGGCAATAGATGTAACATTTTTTAAAAATAAAAATGAAAAATATAACCAATTTGTTTTATTTTAAAATTCTCAAGACAAAAACAGACCATATATTTTTTTTCAAACAAAAAAAAGTACCTATTCCAAAATATATTTTTAATATTACTGAACAAAATCATATGTATAAAAAACTAAATATTTTAAATATATATAATATTGTTATGTGTTTATTATGTTTTTATTGATTTCCTTACAGTTTGATCAAAGTCAAATGGTCTGTTTTAGTTTTGAGCGAATTAAGTATTGTTATTAAGAAATGTAATGAAAAAACCCAAGGATTTACCTGCTTTTTGAATAATAACCCAAAGGTAGGGGCGGTTATATTCGAAAAATATAAGCAATGTAAAACTATGCAAAAGCCATTAGATCTAAATAATTACTTCGTTAAAATGAAATTTCTCTTTTCTTAGAAGAAATATTCAATATTGGACACTGATAGACATCTATAATATGTATATTGCAACAATATTAATTTCATTGATGATATTCATAACTAAACAATAAATACAAACGGAGCTGCCATGGAATTCACCGACCGGAGTCGGGCCCATCATAATACAATTTTTTACACTTCTGGGGGGTGAGCAGTGGATTCCGGACTTACGAACCGGCTGTGGTAGGTTTAGGACAGCTGTCTTGCCACATGTGAGCGTTCACCTTGCCACCCATTCACTCCCCCTTCGAAGCCATAGAATTTGAGATGCGCAAATCGCAGTTTTAGATAATTTTTCTAAGAAAGAGTTGATTATTTTTCTGGAAAGGCCAAGATCTTTAAAGAGGTGAAATTAGAGATTTAGCTGGCAGGCCACGAGCGCCAACTTCCACCGCGTGAAGGTGAACAGTGAAGCCGTTCCGGGTTACGGCATTTGCGAGATCATGGTATTTATTTAATTTGTACTCGTGGTCTTTTGGGATATTTGATTCCCATGGAACAGTTAATTCTACAATAAGAGCCACCTTCCGAGATAGAGAGTAAAGAGTTATATCTGGACGGAGGGCTGTGCATCCGAGACTTTCAGGGAATTTATACTGCTTAGAGACCGAATCAACCTCCAGAATCCAATCTGTAGCTTTCTCGATTATTGAGAAAGGTTTTGTAGTTAAATGTTTTTTGCCTTTAGAGCCATCCCGCACAAACTGTATTGGGGGTTTGGAGGATACTGTCAAACCCTTGTTGGCACGAGCCACTGAGAGACTAATTACCTCGCGAATAACAGCGAGAACTTTGTCATGGCGGTAAGTGTACCGTCCTTGATCTAAGGCCACCTTGCAGCCAGCTAGAATGTGTCTAGCTGTGCAAGGGGTATTGCTACAGAGGGGACAAGAACTATCCTCGGCAAAGCTCCAACGAGCGAGGTTACTGGGGTCTGGAAGTGTATGCTGAAAGGCATTCAAATAAAATTTCAGCATCTCTGGCGTCCAGTCATAGAGCATTACCTTCCAGTGCATTGGAGGCGGAATGCAAAAGTCCCCAATTGTTGTCCAATCATTCTGGCATTGAAGGCCAATAGCATGAGCCATACTCTTGCTGTCGTAATCTCCCCGCAAAAGAGACTTCTTCAAGTCCACGTCGCTCGTGGTTGTACTGCCATACCCCAGACCAGTGCCATTCTGGCTGATTCCAGTAAGGAACTTTTTGTGGAAGTCTACGCGGGCTTGTAGATCATTTGAATCACTACGGCCACTTATTACGTGCTTCGATATTGCCGGATCTTTGGAATTGCACAGAATCGAATTTTTGGTTATTCTGGAGTTGGCGTAGAGCAGAGAGGGTAGTTTAAGCGCTAGCCCAAAATTTTGTTTGGACCTAAAGAGAGTCGAGGGGTCAGCTGGTTTGGCTAAGGACAGCCAGGATTTTAAACTAGCTGTCACCAGCGCATCTAGACGGGACAGTTGGGTTTTGGTAAAATCGTAAATAAGAAAGGGCCATGACAAATGTGACGTTAGATAATTGTCATAGATCCAGGCCTTACGAGGGCCAGAAATTAGCAAGGCATCTATTTTCGCCAGGCAACTTTTGAAATGCTCTATAACATGATCGCCCGAGATGTCTTTTCCCTGATGGGTGATTTTTCTGCCGAGAAATTTGAAATGATTGTTTGGGTCTATAAGGGAGATATTAGAGCCCTTATAGACCAATTTGGGGTCATAGGATGTAAATTTTGTGCCCATGCGGGCGAGTCCAAGGCAAAAACATTTGGAGGGCTTCACTTTTATACAGCCTGACCAGTCGCAGAAAAGCTCCACTTTCTGTAATAGCAGGGAAAGCTGCTTGGGGCTTCTGGTGATGAAAGTTAGGTCGTCGGCAAAAGCGAGGCACGACGAGGTGTATTGGCCGTCTGTTTTAAAACGGTAGCCCCACTTCCTGTCAAACTGGGTCAGGCTTTCCAGCAGTATATTAAAAACTATATTAAAAATCGTCGGGGAGAGGCAACAGCCCTGAAATAGTCCAATTGAATATGGTATAGAGCGGGTAGTCCATTCTTGCGTTTTAACATGGAAAGTCAGACAGTTGTAGTAGGAGGCTACAATGTCACGCACGACTGGTGGGAAGTTGTACCAGCGGAGTGCAAAGTGGAGGAGACTGTGTCGGACTGACCCAAAGGCATTCTCTAGGTCGAGCCAGCATACATTGATTTGGCGTTCGTGCTGTCTCGCATCCTTGATGGCAGCAGCCAGGAGAGAATTGTGCTCGAGGCAGCCCGAGACGCCACGCATGAAGCCTTTTTGAACTGATACTCCAAGGTACTCATTCCGGTGCATGAATTCGCTCATCCTCGTGTGGACTATGTTAAAAAAGATTTTGGCCACAGTGTCTGTGAGAGCAATGGGCCGAGCGTCCTTTGGTCCGGTGCAAACTGGGACCTTCGGAATTAAGATGACTGTCGCTCGGCCAAAATTCTGTGGGACTACACCGCTATTCCATATATTTCGGAAGATGGATCCTAAATATTGCAGAAGGCAGGGGCATTTTTTGTATACTAAATAGGGAATACCATCGGGACCCGGAGTAGAGCCCGACGGCTTCCTCTTTACTTGATTAAGAATCTCATCTAGAGATGGAGGTTGAGAAGCAAAAGCTACCGTAAGCAGGGGCGGAGGTGTAATGCCCGGCGGAGGGCTGTAATTATGGAGCCGCATTGGGTCCTCATACGTGGTCGAAAAATATTCCGTGGCCATTTCTTCCGGGATTTGGATTTTTCCCTTGGCGGCAGACAAAACCGTTTTGCTGTAGTTAAAACGGTTTTTGTCGAACCGGGCTTCCTCTTTGGATTTGAGAAATGCTGCCTTGCGCTTGTCGTTTTGCGTTGCTACGCTCTGTATGAGTTTTAGTATAGAGCGGTACGCGCGCGAGAAGTTGTGGCAGAGGGCTTTATCCCCGGCTTTCTTGGCTTCACGTAACTGGCGACGAAGTAGCCGCTTTTGCCTACGGAGCTTTGCCTTAAATGCGTTTTCTCTGTGAACCGGGTCGACATGGGTAGATTTTGGGTAAACACCCGAGAAGTATTCATGGACCGCCACCTGGAAGGACGACAGCTGGACGTTGGCAGGGGCATTACGGTTCACAGAGTGGTCAAGAATAGAAGTTAAATTATTATTATGAAATTCCCAGTCCTCTTTCGCAAGTGAAGGGAATTTTAGAGGAGGGAAGGATACGATTTGCGCGGGTAGAGGAGACCGGTCGGGTGACAAACTGCGGGCAGATGTGGAGTCAAGGGACATGTGAGGTTCAACTCTGTCCGTGACTCCTTGCGACGGTTTAAGACACTGACGTGCAGCGTCGCTATCATCGTGCCCAGCAATGTGTTTTTTTAACCATGCTAATCGTTTATATTGTTTCCCGCAGATAGGGCAAGCAAGGTCCGGTGTCGTTTTAGCCGTGTCGTTGTTTGGGGTTTCAACTGGGGTAGCGGGAATTCTCCCCCCCTGATAGGCCGCTTGGGGGCATATTTCCTTTTTTTTCTTTTTTGCTTTATATATAATCGGGTCTGGCTTGCAAGGCCATCGACCCGATGCGTTCTTTCACGCCGTCCACCGTCTCTCCGGCTGTCACAACTCTTTCGTTGTTGTCATCCTGATGATCAGGGGGTTTACAATAAATACAAACGGAGCTGCCATGGAATTCACCGACCGGAGTCGGGCCCATCATAATACAATTTTTTACACTTCTGGGGGGTGAGCAGTGGATTCCGGACTTACGAACCGGCTGTGGTAGGTTTAGGACAGCTGTCTTGCTCTTTTTAGATTTGCGTAAAATACTGAAATATTTTGAATACAATAGTTTACATACATGTGATATGCAATAAACCCATAATTTTAAAATTTCAATATACGGAATTTCGTATTGAATGGAGTAAAAATCTGCATGTCTCAGAAATACTATTTTAAGGTATGATCTTGAAATATAAGAATTATCATAGTACAATTAACACATGTTATATTTAAGTTTAGTTTCTCAGTTATTATGTTTTTATATATAAAATGACCTGGTCAATCTAAGAAACTAATAGTAACCATATTAGTCCTAAGAGTTCGCCAGATACAGATACAGTTCGCCATAATGAATTGATAATTGAATTCGCAAACATTATGTTTAGCATTACTCATATTATGTATTATATTCTATTTGCAGCGACAACATCACGTTCGCTATTGTCGCAACGCGGGGCCGAATATCTTATCGAATACGTGACAATATCGCGTATTTCACGGAAGTCTAAATAGCAGTTTTTTAAAAACTATTCAATCGAGTTGCGTATTAGGCCCATTTCAATGGAAGGCGTGATAATGCGCAGCGCAGTACAAGCCGGACGGTGTCGCTGTTTTGGTCGCAAGGCATTAATTGCTTCACAGCGAATTCGCCTTCATTGCTCTTTAATTACGTGGATCTGGATCACGAATGTTGCTTTCTTATAGTTTATTGGTGGTAAAATATACCTATGATCTGGATTGAAGAAACATGCTGTTTTTCTTTTGTATAGGTTGGGTTGAGCATTGATCTCCTCACTATACCTTGCTGGCGAATGGATGTCGCTTCCGGTAATGACAACAGCTTCAATTCTTGGCAAGAAGCCTTAAGGACGGTTCTATACAATACAATACAATTTAGTTCTGCTCCAATCGGTAGGCTTTCCTACACTTGGATACGTCATTGCTTCTAACATTTTAAGTAATGTAATTAATTAAGGAATATTAACTATCGTGATAGTTGTGACTATATAAATTAATTTTAGTAATTTATAATCGGTTTGAAAATCATTGATAAATAGAAAATAATCTAATAATGAAAATTGCTGATAAAATAAAGAGCACAATGTTTGTAGCCATAATTATCAAGATGTGACAATAATGTGAGTTACGAAATAAGATAATCGTATACTTATTAAAATATACAAATCTAAATGAATGGTCCAATCTATCAATATAGCCGTCGTCATAAATATAAAAATTACACTCTTTGGCATAGTTAATTATTAGGAATTTTCCATTATTTTACATTGGTGTGCTCTTGGAATATGAATTCAGCACTATCCTAATGTCTTGAGTCATATACTGGATTCTTGGCCAAGCCATTAAATAAGTTTTTTTGAATTGGTTCTCTTCAAGACTTCTGATATGCTTTGGGACCTTCTTATAATAAAACAGGTTTTGGTAAAGGAAACTACTGCGCACCATGCACCTTATAAAGTACTAAATGGTCCTGACATCCACCAAAGAGACTCCGTCCACTGGCTACGTTTCGGTGATTCTTTTACCTCAGTATAGGGATCACCGAAAAGTTTCACGAAGGGTTTCATGTGTACGTTCAAAATCAGGATCAAAATCAGCATCAGGATCAGACTACCAAAATAAACAATTATAGACGATCCATAATCAAAGATATTAACTGTTGATGTATCTTGGGCCTTTCATCTCCCTGACTCTGGTTGTGACTATGCATTAAGAAGGGAGATTCAGGACGTTATATTTGATATAAATCTGCTTCAATCATTACATCGACCTCATATGCAAATAGACACATGATACATGATTTACTCAATATTTCTTGGGTATGAAACCCAAACGAATGCTTTAATGATGCCTTGTCAGGAGGAGCCTGGAATTCAATTGCATCCTATGGAACCCCATGAGAAGTTTTGTACATTGCGACAGACAAAAAGAAAGGAAATTTGTTAGGCACCTATACAATCGGGAATTCGGATTGTATACTGATGTTGCAGGGATAGCGATCTATCTTTTTTCCTTTCCATCATTCGATAATACAAAAAAAAGCTAAAATGAGTAATCAAACTATGACAAAAAGACGATGGCTGAAGCGGAATCCGGTGTCTAAAGTCGTGTCCAACACGAACGATGCTGCTATAAGATATCAGAATCGTTACGGTACCACTATCTGAAGAAAATCAGGCAGATGCCTGTTATAAAAAAAAGCCATCATCTCTTTTAGCTTGCTTATTGTGTTCCCGGTTTACCGTATCAATTGCCGCCATTCTTTGAGTGTTCTTTTCGGCCCGCGCCGCACAAAATGGACACTGGAAGTAACAACGTTGGTATGATGAGAGACTTTTGTATTAGTACAATTTCACGGTTTCGCAGTTGATTGCTGTGACAAAAATAATAAACAAGATTGAAATTACTCGGAAAACGTAATTATTTAAGTATGACAATCACATTTTTCCGTGTGATTGCGAGCACAATTTCAATCCCGCCTAGCTTCGAGGCAACTCTCGATCATAATGCTATTACACAATCTCTTACAGCAAACCCAGCCAGCAATAAGAGCAGTTTCGATTAGCGTATGCGCTGAAAAAAGTTAACTTACACTAAAACTATATGCACAAAACTGAAACAAGTAAATACGTATATTAAAATGAATAAAAAACACGACTGCCGTTATTAAAAGTGAACTACTGTATTTCTAATTATTTTGTTATTTTTTTAAATAAAATATTTGTGTTTTATGTATTCATCCATATAGATACATACATATTTCAGTAATGTACTCAGTACTCAATCAGACCTTTCATTTGACAATAAACACGATATATTTATGTTAATTTATGGACATTTCGAGATTTGCACATTTAGACAACTATTTGCGTGATTTTTTTACAGTTAAGGTACTATAATATAGTACCTTAACTGTAAAAAAATCACGCGAGTCACTCGAAATGACATAGCACTTCTAACCACATACTTCTAAATCGGTTTGAGCGTTTATAAGTTATAGCGGAATAAAGAAACGGAAAACGTATATATATGAACTCTGAACATATTACACTCTATTTAGTTGGGCAGTCGGGTTAAAACCTTGTTATTACCATCAACATGTAATATAATTTTACATATTTAAAAAAAAATATATATTATTATTATAATTTAATATGTCAAAATAACTATGAGTAGTTAAGTAATTTATACAAGTAACAAAATATATAATAAAAACGAGAAAATGTTTCACTACCCATATCCTTTTAGTCTCTACTAACTAGGCCTATACGCAACTAAATAGGCATTAGTGGTTATTATCTGATCGCATATTACGTAAATTCTTTGTTTCATCGTTAATTGCGCACTGACGTAATTTAGATTCTAAATGTCAAATTGTTTCTAAATTAAGAAAAAGTGATTTTCAAATAATATGTCAAAGTGTTCAAAAATGGATACTAGATTCATACATACATGATATATGAATTTATGTACATTAGATTTATTTATTTATTTATTTAGGTACATAGGATTAGGTATACGGTTCATTCATATGTCATGTAATCTTATAATAATTATATAAATTATTTAATAATTAATATAGGGAGGTTTAACACATCTTACATGACCTTTACTGCCAATAGCACATCTAACTAGGCGATAATTTGGCCCGTCTCTAGATGTGTATATTTTTAAGCAATTTTAAGAAATGAAGTGTTTTTTTAAAATAAATTATTTGGACCCACCACCTGTATATACACATAAATATACCAATTTTATAAAAAATATAGCTATGTAATAAATATATACATTTATAGTTGTAATTTAGATACATGAATACATGATGGTTATGATGATGATATCCTCCCAGCAGGCTTCGGCTATCGCATTTCCAGCGTTTCATGATTCAGTTAGAGGCGTATCGCTGCTCCGTCCTTGTACTGCCGTATGTAACCTATGTAACCAATTATGATGTGTAGAATTCGAGTACACTTGGAGAATATCAGGACATTGCCGCAGAAGTTATATTCGTACTTTGTAGCCGGCTTTCAGCTTCTTATTTTAAGGTTCAATTTTCCTTCTGTCGTCATAATCTGCCTTACGCGATGTCTCTCGACACAGTTTGGGCCTGGTGGCCTGTCTGTGTCTTCTGGGTCGGTTCAACTCTCGGTTCAGCTCCCATCCGGTAGCCTCCTCGGCCGCTGTGAACTGTGCCAGAGACTGCAGCCTCCAGTGGAAGCTAATTGGGATCAGACGTGCGGATCCGTAGTGAGCCTCGGGTTAAACTGGGCGGTTTCGTACCGGGCTGCGTCAACCCGCTTGCGAAATCCGGCGAATAACCATTATTTAGTTGAGCCATTATAACCCATGTATTTGGGTCGGCCGAACTCACAGGTTAACACCCATTCGGCAGCCTCCAAGCATAAGTGCGAGCCCGGGTAAGCTCTGTGCCTGCGGGCCAGTTCCCCTGGAAATCGTAGTTCGGGCGCTCCTGGACGGTTTGCGCACCGTGCGGCGTTAGCAAGTCGATTGTTCACTCCGACAGATAGCCAAGGAAGTCTGGAAGCGGCTTTGTTTCCTATAGAGCGATGGCGGTTGTTTACCTTGTGGCAGCCGTTCTTGAAACGACCATTCGGCTACCCTATACCGGGTGAACAGCCGGGCAAAGGATGCCGTGGTCCGCGATAGATACGGTAGAAACCGAATCATCGCTACACAAGGGAGAGAACCGCGCAAGCGACTTCGAACCTGTAACCAGTCGGGAGGCCGAAGAAATCTGGCCATAACTGGCAGCGAAGGCGCTTGGTCTGCCCGCTAGGTTAACTACCCGGTGCCGGGCGGTAAGGGATGGTTTCTCACGGTAGTTGGCGTAGAAAGATAGTAGATTATCGTTGTCTAAGTCTTCTACGCTTATCCCACGGGTGAAAGAACGATCACATATCGTTATACCAGCCTGGGGTGACGGGTTCGCCCGTTGTAGTCGACACCGCCTAACTGTTTGTCACCCGATCTTAAGTGAGCTTGACAGGCAAAGGGCGTTACGGATCCGCGATAAATTCGATTTCAAATACCGCTTTCGTCAGGTAGAGCTCGCACAAGCGACCTCACATGTATACATATAACAAATACACATATATACGTAAGTTTGCGGTCCAGGCGACTAGAGCCGGATATCAGACAAGTAGCGTTTTGATAAATACAAATACACTGTGACCGTAGCCTGTATAACCAAATGTCCACATTCTTGCCCTCGTTGTCGTCAATCACTGCGCGATTGCCCAAAGCGTTTACCATACAATCCTTCGCGGATCAGTGTCGCTCTTGCTATTGCATCGCAGGCATAATCGACTTTCTCTCCCCGTTGTCCGTGATTACGTGAATCTGTCACTTGCTTCTTGACAGGCGTTATCCAATTTTAATCTGTCTGTCGCGGCCCTAATCACCCACCCATTATCACCGGTTGCCTTTTTGTTTTCGGTGCGCAAACGAACAGAGAAAGGCTACTGCGGGCGAAATATATCTATTTACTCGACCTCACGTACGAAATAGGCACCGACATTTATGACTTAGGCGAATAGGAGTTATTGAAGATGACGCTTTTCCATCCACCCTCCCGCTACTCCCGCTTTCGAACGTGATGTTTCTTTTACACACGGTAAAATCGTATCTACCACCTGGCCGACACATTTATTTCGCAAGACCCTAGTTTCCTTCTTTACTCGTTGTGGACTAGCATTTGAAGTTTATCTTCGGTGCTCGAACCGGTGGCTTAGTGGTTAGGTTACCTGATCTTACATTGTAAGGTCCCGGGTTCGATTCCCGGCTAGACCCCCATTTTCCGTTGGGATCTAATTAACGGAAATGCATTTTCAATTCCGTCGATCGAATGCAAGACACATCTTAACATACATGTTACATGCACACACATATATAAACACGTCATATTAGGGTTGGTTGTAATAGTTTGTTAATGACAATAAACCCTCCCATTGTAAAATTTCATAATAAAAAGTAAAAACAAAACAAACAAACACACAAGTTTTAAATCTTATTTGCTACAAAATACCGAAAAGGAATGAACGTATTGTGCATCAACGCTTACGAATCTAGTTGTTAAACGAACAAGACAAGTAGTAAATCAAAATTGCTAAAATTATAAAATTATCGTACAATCTGCCATCAAACGCATCCAGGAAATTAGGTCTAATGACAATAGACAAAGAACAGGTCGCAAAAAATTATCTCGAACTGTGAGGTCCGGATATTAATTCGAGAGTTTTTAAAAAATCGGAAGAAAACTTCTTTCAAACTCGCAGATGCTGGCCTCAAAGCACATGAGTAAATGAACGGAACAGAGACAAAACTGCATACAAACGCAATATGATAGGTACACTACTACAAGCTTAAGCCGCGTTTATGCGTGGCCACTGGCGGCCTCTAACGAACAGAGAGAAACTGGTTTATATCGGCTTCGCCAGTACTCAAAGCTCAGGGCGTCCGGCGTAAGTACACATTTCGCGTCTTGTTTATTTTCGCCTTACGATTGATTTATTTAGGTTTTTAATATATAAAAATTAGTGCTTTAATTAGATTTAGATTTAATTAGTGCTTCAATTATAAATTTAATATATAAAAAAGTGTAAATATGGTTTTTCTGTACTATGTGTATGAGTAAAAACATATTATTTTTATTACCCCAAAGACTTCGTTAGGTAAGTACAGTACCTAACTTGATTATAATATCATTTATTATTTTTAATGTGGTAGAAAGATATATTTACTATTCAACCCGGTGGTGGAAAAAACGTTTGGGTAGGTCGTAAATGGTATACATAGTGTTTTTTAGTAAATAGTACAGAATAGGTACCTAGTTATTTATCTCGTTAAAATTACAAAAAAAAATATTTAGAATAAGTATTTTGTGAAAATTATTCTATAGTAGGTAAATATGTAACAAAAAGTTGATAAACGTTTTATTTATTTAATTGTATCCTCTTGTGCCAAACCTACCAAAATAGGTAAAAAAAAATACGCTCTTTAGAAGCTTTGCCTCGGTTCTGTCTATTTAGTCATGTGCTCAAAGGCTGCAAAGCAAGGAAAAATCAATGGCTCTCAGAAGAGAACAAAAAAAATCGGCTAGATTGGGCTGTAAGGCACCAAGACTGTACAGAGGGGAATTGATTTAATATTGCGCGCTCTGACGTTTCAAATATCGAATTAAATATTGTTTTATTATTTTTCTGTTATAAACATGGGTTTTTACGTCGTTTATTTTTTTATTATTCCTTAAACATAATAAAATCCGTACATAAACAGACCTAATTCATTTCTGCGCGGATTCAATGAAAACTACACGCGAAAGGTGCTTACTTTAACATACATAATAACGTTAAGCTCGGTTGTAAGTGCATGTATCTCAAAAAGCTAGGATGTTTCGTGTGGATTATTTCAGCGGCCTCTAAGTAAAGTGTAGCGTAACTAACTTCCCAGCGTTATGAGAGAAGAGCCTTTATAATTCTGACGTCAACATAGTGAGAACGTTGGTCGAGGAAGCGGGGAAGTGGATGATGTAAAGAGCGAAACCAGATTTTGTTATATGTTAGCTGATTTTGAAAAACGTCGTAGAAAAGAGGATGCAATATAATACGCTATATACTTGGCAGCGTATTACTATATATATACCTCGAGTCTCAATGATATAATATTATAGAAATAGCAGTCTCGATTAAATTTTGGCTGTTCATCCATCATTAATCAATCACTGTGCTGACAAAATGCAAATGAATTATTTCCATCATTCAATATATTGACAAAATACAAATGAACGATTATTGATATTAAAATTTCGTGACGCATAAAACGCATGTATACATAAACCCTAGAATTCTAATTACCCAATAATAGCGTAGAAATAAGGTACACCTAGGCATGTCATTAAGTATTTATCACCAAACCACTGCAGCTAATGTTTTATTATTCCATCAGTTTGTTGATAAGTTGAATTAGGGTTCCGTATCAAAGCGTACAGACGAAACCCTATTGATAACATTTCGTGGTCTGTCTATTTGCTTGTAAGTTACCGTCGATTATCTCGGCCAGTTTTAATGCACCACGCTTAAATATTTACTTAATATTTGTTTATATTCAAATTAGATGACCCGGTGAACTTCGTACCACCTAAAATTGATTTATTTGTAACTCTTCATAAGCGTTTATTAATCGTAATCAACCCTCCAAATCAAATTCATTGAAATCTGTAATATGGCTGAATCATGTACGGTTTGAGTTTCGTTTGGTGATTAAAAGTCGTTTGTAAATAAAATAAATTCAATGTATTTAATGTACATGATAAAATATAAATGCAGTATACCTAAATGTTTTTTCGACTTTACCGCCTTGTTCGACTTTTTCGGCTTTTTCAACTTTTCAGACTTTTTCGACTTTTTCGACTTTTCCGACTTTTCGACTTTTTGACATTTTACACAATTGCACGGATGAATAACAGTTATGGATGGCGCAGCTGTCAAACAATAGGCTCGCCGCGAACGCCATCTATTGTAAGTGGCCTATTTCCCAAAATGACCAATTTTGATTTTTTCATTTTTCAGTTGTTTCTTTGAGTTTTTCCTAAATATTTTTTTTTATAAACAACCCCTGAATCAAGGCAAACAAAACAAAACAAAAATAATTCAAATCGGTAGAGTCATTTCCGAGATCTTGCGAGACTAACGCACGGCGATTAATTTTTATATATATAGATATAGTAAAAAAACTGCTTTCTTGCCACCTTTTTAAGTATCGAGTCAGATGTCCTTTTTCTTTCTTTTTTCGACTTCTGCCCTTGATTTACTGTCCTTTTTCAAGTCCTGTTTTGAGTCAGATGGTTCTACTAATATTAAATGGGTATACAGAGCTTGTAAGACACTAACGTTTCTCGCGCTCATCAGCTTTAGACTATTCAAAATGACGCAGACTCTTCCTGATGTTACATTTACGATGATTATGAAATAAAACGTTATAGCTATTGTTTTTAAATTAGGCAGAATCTTATAGTATAGGTACATACGCTTGCTTATGTATACTCTAAGGGAAGAATTATATAGAAAAAATACCTTAAGTCTGGCATCGTACAAGGCACTCCTCCATGAAAGACAGAACGACCTGATGCCGTTATAACTCCCTGGGGTGACGGGTTCGCCCGTTGTCATTGACACCACTCTTATGGCGCTACTAAACTAATAACACGCGAATTCCAAATCAGTGACAGGCTCTGTAACCCGTCTAAGAACGGGTTGGCACCACAAAAACACAGCCTTGGACATTTTCGGGCAGGCGCGGAGCATAGATAAATTAAGACGAATGCGTGGGCCAGATCCGGTATTGAGGTTTGTTTTGTGAGATTCATCGTCATTTTGTCCAAATTGATCGATGCAATGGCTGGAATTAATTTAAGCATCCACATCTTTATCGATCATATTTAAAAAGCTAGATGTAACAAGTAAATATAGGTATTAAAAGGAATAAAAAACACGACTGCCGTTACAAAAAGTGAACTACTGTATTTATAATCATTTTTATTACGGTTTTTTAATAAAATATTTATGGTTTATATATTTATCCATATATATATATCCATTTATACATATATATTTTCGGAATGTACTCAAACAGATCTTTCATTTGACACTAAATTCGATACTCGTATTTATCTTAATTTATTGACATTTGTAGATTTGGACATTTAGACAACTATTTACTTGATATTTTGACGGTTACGGCACAGTATAATAACACCCAGTAAGTTCACTCAAGAGCTACAAGACAATGCGGGAAGAAGGTGCGACGGAAGTGGGGCCAGGGGTAAGTCATGTCGCGTCCTAAGGCCCATAGTTACGACTGTGACGCGCTGTGGGCGCAGTTTGTGTCCGCTCTTACTATTACTTTTTTGTGGAGATATACGAGTCGACGCCATATGGTATTCTCAGAACAAATTGGTAGCATAATAGCTTCTGCGTCACCGGCGCACCGTAAACGTGGCCGGGACGATGCTTCAAGAAGAAGGTTTACAATACTTTTCCTCCTTGTCGGCTGGTGGGCCGGGAAAGCAAAATCAGAACTACATGAACTTTTGAAAGGTTAGATGTTTAAGATGATAAATAGTTTCTTTTGGGTAGATTGGGACGAAACTGCTGCTTGCTAAAAACGATAGATAATAGCATACAGGTACATATTTAGCAACGTACAGTTCATAGCACCGAGAAAAAACTGTCCCTTGTGCAATCGAGTTCTGTGATAGGGTTTACGAGCTACTAATACCACTGCGGACACATATAATCCCGTAATAAGAGCGATACAAATCCGATATGCGACCCGTCACGACGTAGATGGCGATGCAGGATGTGGCCTGGGACCAGATTAATGCGGAGCCAGGTGTCGTTTGCCGTCGCCGCAGTCCGGCGATCACCGACCGCGCCGTCATTATGAGGTTAATGCGGATGTCGCGTCGCATCTAAACCGTGCCTCTACCTTCGCTTATCCGTTGCGGTTTTAGTCCTCCTGCTAGTTCGTTTGTTAACGTGTCCGGGCCAGGTTAAACACGTCTCTCCAAAATATATGCGGCCTGGATGAACTCGTCGATCGCCTGTTATAGGTCTTGGTGTGTGATGGAGGTTGACAGCTGCGGGCAGGATCAAAGGTGGTATTTATCCTGCAGCATTCCACAGTTGCATATTGGTTCTCTGTGTTGTCCCAGCAAACGAGATTGGCTCGGCATCTTGTCAAATTCACCCTCAGTCTGTTCAGGCGACGCCAGGGACGTGAGACACCAGTACGACCTCTTCCATCATCTCTACTGAGAGATGCAGTTCTATAAATGACTGATTTAGAGCGGTTGTGTTCGTTTCATGAACGACTTTAGCGTTTTGAAGCAATTGTGGTGTGGTTCTTGTTGGTGTGGTTCTTGTTGTACAGTGGGAGTCTTGGGTCATCTATCACTGTTAGGCGTTCTGTATCAGCCAGAACATCACGACGTATAGCAGGAAGAGCGATGTCTATGAGCGGGTAAAGCTTTGCTAGTGTTGCTTTATGCAGCAACCAAGAAGAATTATTAATTGCATTTGAGTAGCATCAAATAGTCTATGTCTAATTTAAATAGGCTAGCATTCTTAGTTTCCGAGATATTAAGGTTTCTGTTGGTGACGCGGATTCATTGCTCCCGAGTGTATTAATCTCGACTAAATATTTTTCGACAACTCAAATTGTCTTAACAGTTTTCGAAACGAGTAAACCGCAAATATGTCAACTAAGGCCAGTTGTACCTACGACATAACGTATTTTATCTTTATCAAATAAAAGAAAATATTGAGGCTCTTCCTTCGATTTGTTTTTGATAAGATACATAATGTTCTACCAGTATTCATTCGTGTTGTGTGTGGATCAGAGTATAACTGTAATTTAATTCAGACCCACTATCACCAAAAATACCTGTTCTTCAGTACAATAATGGAAAATCTCAAAAATAAATTCAACAGCAACGTATCCCAGTTGAGTGGTTCGAGAGTGAGAAGAGGGAAGATGTAATTTATTTAGAACATCAACACCTAAAATTGACGCAACAGATTTACGATCGAGTAAACCGCAAATACCTATATCATATAACGAAAATTGTAAGAAAGATCGCCTTTTATCTTTATATAAAAAAAAAGAAAAATACTGAGGCAGAAAGAAAAAACTCCTCTATTGTGCCTTCCCCCTCCCCCCCACCCATTTTTTTCACAATTTACATAATGTTCTATCTGTATTCGTTCGAGCCGTGCGTGGATTAGAGTGTGACTGTAATTTATTAAAATCCAGGCTTGCATTGGGATCTGTCATTTCCCTCTGAGCATTAAAAATACCTGTTCTTCAGTGCAATTATCAATAATCGCCAACGCTTGCTCGACATTATCGAAAATCCATTCTTGCATTAGGATCTGTCGTTCCCCTCTGATCATCAAAAATACATACCCGCTCTTCAGTACAATTATCGATAATCGCCAAAATAATTTCAGCAGCACCGTATCCCAGTTGAGTGGATCGTGAGTGGCAATTGAGCGAATGTGGTTCCGACAACCGGGTCCAGTCCAGATGAATGAGGGCTGATAGCGACCAGGTTTACTAAGTAAACCGTTTTAAACGCATTCCGCGAAGATACAATCGTCATCCGCGATGTCGCTAGTGACGTGCAATAATCGACGGCGATGATCACATCGATATTTCACACCCACGACGGGTAAGCAACAAAAAGAGTATAGGTAAAAAGCTTACAACATGTCTTACTGAAACAGCACTGTAAAAAAAATAAAAAAATAAAAGTCTAAATTTTCAAAGCAAAAAATACAATACAAATTTAAAATATTAACGACATTTTAAAAATCGTTGTCTCAAATCGTATCAAAAGTATTTCTTGATAGCAAATCAAATAATTTAAAATTAAACCACAATTCTAATTTTATTTAATTAAATCAATTTAACATTTCTTGATTTCATTGATATATTTTCCCAAATTAATTATTTAAAAAAAAATCATAACATTATGTAATATTAATTATTACAATAATTTATATTAAAAATATTAAGAGATAATCATGTAATTTCCATATCAAAATGGAAAAAAACACAAATAATTTAATCATTCAAAACGAAAATAAATTCCTGGTTGCTAGATTTGAGCCGATTTAAAACAGAAAATAGAATAATATCGTTATGTACATGTATTATATGTATGTATTATATGTAATATTCTACTGACATATTATGTATGACATATACTTATGTGCAAGGATAAGTTATATAAAGATATATGTCAGATATATTATTTAATTTATATAAGAATGCTATTTATAACGTATGTAAACTATTTATATAACATAGCTATCTAACATACCTCTATTTTAATAATAACATTATACATATGAAAAATTCAACAACAAAACAACAAAAAGAAAAATTCTACAAATCCGAAATTGAAGCATCACATGGGGACATTAAGAAAATATGGAGCTCTATTAAAAGTGCGACGGACATATGTTCACCAAAGTATGATATCAGCGAGCTGTGTACTGAAAAAGGTGTAATGACTCTTCAACAAGAGCCGTATGCTACAGCAAACTATGTAAATGAGTTTATGTCGAACGTAGGATGCAAATTGATATCTGAAAATTTTAACATCACGACAAATGGCCCCCCAACTATCCAAACGCGGACAAACAACTTCCCCGCTTCTTTTTATCTACGTCCTACTACCGCCGAGGAAATTAACAAAATTATATGTTCTCTGAAGCCCAACTCAGCTCCCGGGATTGACGGACTAAGTTCGGAATTATTTAGATCTGCTCACAAACAATTAGCGGCACCTATAAGCTGGCTAATAAATCAAAGCTTTCGTACGGGTATCTTTCCAAGCAACCTAAAAACGTCTTTAGTCGTACCTATCTTCAAAAACGGAGATAAAAAAAGTGTCAACAATTACAGACCTATTTCCCTGTTAAGCTGTATTTCCAAATTAACAGAAAAAGCGGCAAAAAAAAGATTAACAGAGTATCTAAACATACATAATATTTTATCACCAAACCAATATGGATTTCGGGAAGGACAAGGAACTAACAAAGCTATAGCCGAGGTTACACAATTTGTCGTGGAAGCAGTAGACAAAGGAAACAAATGTCTGGGAGTATTCCTTGACATAACAAAAGCATTTGACACGGTTAGTCACGACAAACTTTTGGAGAAGCTAAACGACATATGTAGGTGTTACCTCGATCACACTAAAATGGTTTGAGAGTTACTTGTCAGGTCGAAAGCAAATAACAAAACTTGGTAGTATCCATAGTGATCCCGCGCCTCTCAAATATGGTGTTCCGCAAGGTAGTGTCCTTGGTCCGATATTGTTTTTAATATATATTAATGAGCTTTGTAATCAAACTATTGGTGGACAAGTTGTTACTTTTGCCGATGACACCGCTCTACTTTTCAAGGCAAAAACTTGGAAAGAGACCTTTGAAAAGGCTTCTATGGGACTTCAGAAGGTAGTATTGTGGTTAGATGGTGCACTACTATCACTCAATGTGCAAAAAACCATGTACATAACATTCAGTGCCACCAGTGTAGCTCAACCAAAACAAGAGCATATTCTGAAACTCCACAGAGATTGTCTTAACCCCGAAAACTGTAAATGTATTAATCTCAATAAAGTTGACAACATTAAATATCTTGGTATATTAATTGATTACCGGCTACAATGGAGCACCCACATAATGGAGCTGTCGGCAAAAGTTAGGAAACTCACGTATATTTTCAAAGACCTTAGAGGCATTCTGGACCAAAGGACACTTAAGATAGTATACCATGCCCTGTGCCAATCTATCCTAACCTATGGGATCATAGGGTGGGGAGGTGCAGCGAAAATTCATATGGAGCCCTTGATTAGAGCTCAAAAGCTAATACTTAAAATTATAAAGAGAAAGCCTTGGAGATACTCTTCAGATGATCTCTGCAGAGAGTATAACGTGCTAGATGTACCACAACTATACGTGAAAACGGCGCTCTGTGACTATCATACTAATTTAGAGACCGCAATAAGAACCCAGCAAACAATCTGCACGCGGCAATCCCGAACTATACATTTTGACGTCCCTCGAATGCAGACCACTTTTGGGCAGAGGCATTTTGTGTACATAGCCCCCAGGATCTTTAATATGCTTGATGAAGATTTAAAAATGTATGTGCCGAAGTCTTCTTCTTCTTTTAAAGCCAAAATTGATTCCTGGCTAAAATATGACGCCCGGCAAAATATCCACAAATTAATATACCGAGGCAATTATCCCTGACATTTCTTATTATTATTATTATTTTCTTTGACTTTTTTTATTTTTATTTATTACTATTACTTATTCATAAATTTTGGTGACTATTGTTTGATATCATTTGACTTTTATTTTATTAACACGATTATTTATTTTTGTGTTTTATTTCCTATTGTGATCATTAGTTAGTGATTATTAGTTATAATTTGTAATGGTGACGGGAATATATATATATATATTTCTTTTCCTTTTTTTTTTTTTTATTCATTGCCGAATATATGTGATATAAAAACTAGAGAGCTAGCTGCCCTGGAACAAGTCCTGGCACTTAGTTGGGCAGCAGCAGTACTTAAATGCTAATGCTCATATCGGCCGTGTTTAATTTTAATTTTAATTTTAATTACATATATATTTTTTTATTGATATGATTATTAGTGATACTTGTGCACTTGTAAATGAATTGTTAAATTAAATAAATAAATAAATAAATAAATATAAATACTCAGTCATCGAATTATCACACAATTGCTTCAAAGGCAACACAACTCAAAAAATGTGATTTTGAGTTAGCAAAGTAGAACGGTCCCAAAACCGTTCCCAATCAATATTAATAATCAATAAGTGTATTGATTTATCTTTATAACAAGCCGACAGAAAGCGCTTGGATCACTTATACTACGGCGGTGGAGAGTATGGTGCAGTCTAAGAATATGCAGTTGGTCGGGATTCTCGTTCGGCTTCCTGCTTCCTTATGGAAAAGTGAGGCGCTTTTAAAGATTGAAGAATGGAAAAAAAGGTGCTGTATTTCGACTTGTGTCATTTAGCCACATTTGATTAGCGACATTTTAGCTGATCTACAGATACCAACATATTCTAGTAAATTGTCACAAATCAATATAATTTCGCCTTTATTTATGAGAAAATTGTAAAAATTGGCACAACTCAAAAAAAAGCTGTTTTTATTGTGTAAGAAACTAAAAATGGCGAATGTGATAATTTTTCTATCTTCATGGGACTTAATCGACTAGCGTCAGTACACAATTTATAAAAATAAATGTATATTTTCACAATATACAGTTTTTATTCGAGTTGTGTCACTTTTGGAGCTAGTGTGCGGTATATATTTTATACATTATTTCTAATAATAATATATAAATTTACGCCTAATATTATTAATGTAAAAAAATGTGTTTGAAATCAGTTAGATTCATGTTAACTATTCTTCATTATTTCTATTTTAAAAATTGTGGTTCCTTTTTTTACCTCAAATGTGGTTATTCTTACCTCAAATGGGGTATTTAATTAATACCAAACAGCTGGTCTATGTTTATATCTAGACAGAAAGTCTTTATTTCTCTGGTTAGATGAGCTTCAACCATATGTTAAACAAAATGTATCGATTTCATTGAATTGCTTCTTGTTTTTTGCTCAAAATGCCATAAATAGGCATCATAATGTAAGTGCCTCAAAAAATATCTACATTGTTATAGACTCGCTAAACTGAAAATTAGTATAGAATATTAAGAATAACAATGAGGGAGGGTAGGATTTAATAGCTAATCTTAAGAAATATTTATAAGCACATACGTTAAAACAACTGTGGAAGCCGTTTTCGAACAAAAAGTATATTTTAGATTTGATGTAATCTCATATTTAGGGTTAAATCCAAATAGTCTGTTGTTATTATTGGGTCATGCAATATCAGCATCGACGTAGCTTAAACTCGACAAATTGAATCACTACCAAAGACGGACTTAAAAACCGGTCGGTATCTTCTTACGGGGAACTTTGTCGAGTCACTTATCGGTTTCTCATAACTGGTCAATATCCATCTGAATAACTATACAATAATTGCATCATCTATAGATTTCGATGCGAACCGATTACAAATCGGTGTCTAATTTTATCTCTTCAGCGTGTTGAATTAATTAGATTAATTCTATTAATTTATCTACAGCCTTATAATAGATTTAAAAAAACATTTCGGTTGAGGTGCATCTTTTTGGGTCCCTATTAATCATATTAATATGGTTATCAAAATATCTAGAGCTTTTGTATTACGAGTAGTCGACAAACTATTCCATCTAAATATTGTAGGTAAGTATATTGTTTACCTACTGTAGATTTCTAATTAATTAAAGCTACTTACCAAAAGTGAGTTGAATAAAATGATCGTAATTACATACCTGAAACAAAAAGGAAAACAAAGTCAGGATATGTACATAACTTAATGATTATGAAGGTATGTATAAAATTAAAATTGTAACTATATATTTACTTAGGCATATAGCCTGGGATCCAGCATTTTTACCTTATAGGTTTAGCGATTGAATCTTCTTATCTTTTATCGATGACTTCTACTATTTTTTTTATTAGTAGAAAGACTGGGGTTATTAGATACAGCCGTAAGAGGTGCCACGAGACCGATAGGTGCACGTACACAGCAGTAGCATGTCTAATGCGAAAACTGCATTTGCAGATATTGTTAAAGTTTTTTTTGGGATCACAAACGTCGAGACTGTATCTTTATAAATGTGACTTTTTTTAAACCAATTGATGTATATTTTTAGATTGTTTTACTTGGTTGACAATGGATATGTCGTTCCTATTATTAGAGGTTTAACAAATATTTTAGTATTAATTACAAAATCTGGAATAGGGACAATAGAAACCTTCCTTGGAACGTAAATAATATCAATCATCTCCCTTAATGATAAGTTTAGTAAATAAAACATTATTTAAATACAAAATTATTTCATTCTAAAATGCCTTGAGTCAGATTAAGAAAGATAGATCAGAAATAAATCCAGTTTCACATATAGAGGAAATAAAATACACAAGGAGGGAGTCATTGTCAATAATAAACCTCTACTTACTCGCAAAAAAATACTTGAATTATTAGTTTTAGCAGCTTGGCAACATTTAGTCATGAAATAAATACCTGCATTTTAATTTGCTTTTAAATGAATGTTGTTTCTAACTGATATTTCAAATGTCATCGATGTCTGCTTCAACTGTCCCTAGACAGGCGCATGTTTGAAACATATTTCGGGGTCTCATTATTATACTAATATTTCTTTTAAATCGTTATGATAAACTATGTTAAATGTTTAAATGATAGATCTAACATGCTATAAAATGTTATGTTACGTTTATTAAATGTTATGTTATATTAAATTAAAATGCTCAGTTAAATTAAAATACGTTAAGTTAAATTAAGTTAGGTTAAATATATTTAAATATTAAGTTAAATTAAAATGTTATGTTTTGCCACCATTTTTAAATGTTTTACTTTAGATAGGTAGGATAAACTACAATATTTATCTACAAACTAACAGATAAAATACAATATTTATTAATTACATACCATTTTATCGTATAAAGGTAACAAAAGCATTGAGAAGCAATACACTATCTAAAATGTTTTTACTATCGTCGGTTGACCAATATACCTAGCAATAAATGCTAGGTAAGGTAAGGGCCAATATACCTAGCAATAAATGCTAGGTATATTGGCCCTTGTTTTATTTTCATGTTACGATATATCTCCGTTATCTTAGCAAACTTTCCGTTATCCAAGTTTTTCTCTTATCCCTCTCACATAGGCATTGCTTAGCTTATTTGGTTAGCTAATATAATCGTTAACGGATTTGCATACGAGACTACCTGAGACGGCAGAAAAACGGTAGTTTAATATTATAGTAAGACGACATTTACAAATACGCTTGCGTGACCGCGTCGGCCGCGCAGAGCGGTGCCAGAGCGGACCCTTGAGGAATGCCGCGCCACGAGATTAGACTTAAGCGCATTTCGTTATTTTTCACCTCGCTCTGTGGCATGCGGCATTGTTTGTGGCCGTATCGATTATAATTAAACGTTAGGCAACGGCTTTGTAACAATATAATCGGTTATTCTTTACGCGGCTCAAAATAATTGGTGCTTGTTTAATCGATAAATGGAGCTTTCACATATATCAAACGGTTCTCAAGAGCAATATTTCATAGGAGTGTGGCGAAATATCAAATATACCTATTGTAATGATATAAAATCGAACGCCTCCTGTCAAATAAAATACTTAATATCTAAACCAAACCAAAGCCATGTAAGCACACCTATTGCCATCTATACGCAGCAATGGGAAGGCAAGGTGAATGGTCTTTAAAACGTAAAAGTAGTAATTAGTCGATTCATTCATGATCCCAAAATTTAAATCAATTTCAAAACGTGTAGCGACATCTAGCGGCATACGCGAGAAATGTTACCAGTCGATAGGTAGATAAACTGTAAAATAAATTTTACCGACGTTGACAGGGAATACAAAAATATATTAAAATAAGATTAAAACTCAATAAAACAATGAAACGTTTATATATTCGTTAAAAATGAAGCGTAATAGCAATAAACCACTAAATAAAATAAAACTAAATAGGCTTTAGAGAAAAATAAAGGAAAAATCGATGATTAAAGAAACGCCGAAATCACATACAAAAATGGGTCTTCAAAAGATGCATGATAGAAACACAGGATATTTAGAAAGATTTCAGCGACGACACGCACTATAGACGTAGTATAGAATAAGCACTATCCCCTGAAACGAAAGTAGAACCTGAAAACAGAATAAATAGTTAGCAATTGATTTAAATAGAGCAGAAAACGAATACGCAGCCGGCTAGAAACTGACAGTTCATATTATGATTAAATTGTCGTACTTTTACAAGAAAAATCGCCACTATAGACGATAATGCTAATTACAGCCTATATAGATAGAACACACAGTAGATAGACCTACTAGAATAAAGCCAATGAAATAAGCTATTTTATGAAGCAGAGCATATATTCTGTACGATGGTTTACAGGGAGAATCTAATGTTTGAAACTGAATAAATGACGATTTGACGGAAAAATAAATCGGAATTATCCACGGCAAGAAAGTGTTGCCATGTTTTGACATCAAATAGAATCGGAATATCGTACAAATTTTGATCACTAGAGGCGCTGTAATTCAGAAATAAAGGAAATTTTAAGGTGGACCACTAACAAAAAACAGACGAGCGTCTCAAGGAGCGTCATATTCATATTTGGCGGGAAAATTTGGAGGGAAAGCCATATCTAAAAAAACCGACGATAATACAAATATTAGAGTATACAGAACGAAGAAGCCAGTTAAAAAGGTCATAGGTGACATATTTTTAAAGGAAACGGATGAGTAATTTCGATGTAAAGAATTGTTTTCAAAATGGGTCACTGAAAAACCTACTAACGCCGAATAACTTTTTATAAAAACCATATAGGATTATAGTAGAAAAAAAATGAATAATAATAGCCGTAATAGTTAATGAAATAGACATACTTTTTGGAAAAATATACACGTACCTTTGGAAGCTCATAGCGCCGCGAAGAGGCAACGTAAAATTAATATATATGCAGAAATTAGATGCTGGGGATACAGATTATAAGGGAAAAATAAGGAAATCAGCTCAAATGAGTGAATTAAAGAAATAAGAGTGCAAAAATAGCTCGATGTGCACGAAATGGTACGGAACCCCAATGTGGAAAAACGATAGTTGGTAACCAGAAAGAAAAAGCATGATGGCCGCGTTATTTTGCATAGGAAGGGGTGAAAAGCACATCTAAAAATGGAGAAATTGCCGTATTTTGAAGGGTATAAAAAGGCGGTGGGCGATGCCAAAATCAATTCAGTTTACCAGGAGATCCACCGCGTAATAACCTCGTCACCCAAACGTCGAAAAAGTGCCGGAAAATGTAAAAGTTCAAGTTAAAACGAGGGAATGTGGGCAGAAATGCTGTCCACATTCCCATAAAAATCATGTAGAATCTAAGTGAAGTTTTTTTAACACATATTTATTTTATTAGAAGCGGTACATCAAATATTTGGCGGGAAAGCCAACAAAATTAAACAGTGCTAAAAATTCGACGAGAAATCGACGTAAAAACAGTAAAAACCCTCTATAAGAGACGCCACGTACATCAATTATTTGGCGGGAAAGAAAAAATATTAAACAGTGCTAAAAATTCGCCGAGAGATCGACGTAATAACAGTAAAAACCCTCTATAAGCGACGCCACGTACATCAATTATTTGGCGGGAAAGCAACAATATTAACCAGTGCTAAGATTCGTCGAGAGATCGACTTAAAGACAGTAAAAAACACATTTATATAGACGCCACGTACATCAAATATTTGGCGGGAAAACATAAGTATGCAGAATCAAACAGTAGCAAGATAGAAGTAAAATTAAAGATATTCCTTTTAAATAAACATTCACGAGGAGATCATATAAGTAATATCAAGACAGACATTCGGAATAGACTTCGCATCACGAAGACAACGTACAATCAAATTTCATCTTTCGACAGAACGGGGTTGAAAACAATCGTACTACACAGCCGACATCCCTACGATGCAGCTGTCAAATTGAAACAAAACAGTTTTTAGTTGTCGTTATGTGTTAGTTATTAAGAAGTGTATAAAGGTGTTAAATTAGTGTAAGGTATGTGATATTGGATTGGATGGCTGCTTAATACAAGTAAGATTGTTCAAATTATTATAATTGCAGTATATCCGTGCGTTATAACTGCCGAAGCTGGCCATACTATAAAACTTGTTATAGTTGATATTTTTTTAATATATTATGCAAATATGTATGTTGTCATAAGTATGAATAAGATCGATGCGTCTTACCCTGTTTCGCGCTATAATTGAAATAGAAAGCCAATACCATCTGCTTGTCGTACTGCCGCTACCTAATTGGTTAAGCGTGAACCTTTTTTTATAAGGCCAGTACTTGATTGAGACTGCAGGCCGTCAATAAACGACGAAGCCTCATTGATTGAGATACTTGAAACTGCCTGGTTTCACGTGAGACAAAGTCCGTGAACCAGCGTAGCGATAAATTTAGTAAGAAATGTATATACGTATGTCGTAATTGATTCGACATACCCATTAATTTAGGATATGATAAGTTTTTTTGTGCTATATTGCGTATTGTCATATTATCATGTTATTGTTATTTAATGCAAAGCTACAAAAAGAGCCATATATGTATATGAACTGTATCAACTAAAAATTTTATTTTACAATATATCGAATATTTTGCCGGAAAAAGTGTTCATATTTTTTTAATCAAAAGAATACCATACCTGAGAATACAAATAGACTGAGCTAAATCGTAATTAGAAATTGATTCGATAGATCAGATGCAGCACTAACGGATGAACGAACGCAGTAATGGAGTAAGCGGGATTGGCGCCTTTACTATAAATTTATCTCGTTATCCAATATATAAAAAAAATAACTCCTGAGTTCACAACGCCCTGACGGAAGACTGTAGCATCCGTCAGTGTGATAAATAGTGCATTGACAAATCAAACGATGTCAGATATTCAGTAATGATCAACAGCGTACTTATAAGGACATTATAAAAAAAACCCAGCTGATTGGAGCAATCGTCAACTGATATTGAGAAAGTGACTTAAAACTGTTAGCATACATTGATCTGGAAGTATTTAACTATAGAACACCTTTGATAATCCACCATATAAGAATTGTGTCATAGAACACCAAAAATCAATATTATTCTTCGGCATAAGATCTTAAAAGTGTATGTTACAAGCCGATCCTAATTTATAAACCTCAAATTGATTCAAACTATCTAAAACCAAGTGCATAAGGGTCTAACAAATTGGTCTAGACACATAGAATACTCCTTATTATTCTTCTTCTTCTTTTGGAGAATACATTTTAGTCAGGACAGGAGAATTTCATATATGAGGGAGATCGTACAAGAGAAAACAGGGCTATTCACTTGAAATCTCTATTCTCTGCATACTTTGAATATCTTTATACATATATTAGCATCATCCTCTTCCTTTAGTCACTCCTCCGTTCAATTTTATCTTCTTCATCAAGCGCTTATCGCTGATGACACATCGCGCGCACGTTTAAATAAGTAGTAATAAAATAAGTAAAAAAATAAACGCTACAAAATGGCTTGCCCAAAGTGGGGCCGATCATGATCATTGCGAGATATTGTCATCTGACATCTTACATCTTACAAATTAAATTAAAAATTAATAAATTAAAAAATAAATTCTCTACAATTGCTACACTATCTAAGCGTATTATTTAATTTATTATGGCATTTATCACTTTTTTTAAAATTCAAGGGCAAGTAGAAAAATGACAGAAATGTTATTACCAGATACAAAAATCTCGTAAAAATGCTTAATTACAAAGGGTTACGGCAAAGAACCAACAAGTTAACTGTTTAAATTGTTGGTAATTCCATCTTTACAATTTACAAACTTGAAAACGATGATTTAGCAAGGGTTTGAGTGACATAAAAATCGAATTTGATTGACATATCAAACGCAGGCTTAAAAAACACTTCAACAGGCGTACATAAATTTGTCTTGTCCCCTCCCCAAAAACCTTCCCTGCGTCATTTAATACGAGCTGCCTTTGTAAGTGATTTTAAGTAACAGTTTTATCTCACTTGTACCACAAAACAGATTGTCCCATTAGGTTAAGGTTAACTTTAAGGTATTGCTTCAGCGAAATAAGCTCGTCGACATTTCATTATCACCGACAAATTACTTAAGTACTTTAGGTTTATTTAAAATTCCTCTGTACTCAAGGAGAGGTGCGGAAGCAATGTCGAATTTGAGATTTCTCGGTCCTTAGATCATTCCCAGCATATCGGTAGTCATTCTCTGGTTAGAATCTGTGGTATGACTTGTACAATTAGCACAGAATCCGAATCCGTCTCAGCCCGCCGCAAAACGTACGAGGAGGCATGTTTTACGTTTAAGTAAATGCGGGCGGGCATTACAGTTAGTTACATAATGTTGTGGCAATTACCGTTCGGTAACTGTTCGGGTAACCGAGTGACCGGTGCCGAGATCATTGCGGTCGTAATGTGCGTCATTATTACTCCGAGACGGGACGGGATGAGGTGAGATGAGTGCTCGGATTGAGCACTCACTCTGTCACTTAGGTTTTCCTCATGGTTCCCCATATTAATGCTTTAAGCACCTATCTAAGAATATACGAAAGCTGATTACTGATTGTTAAGAACCGGAACTACCAGTGGATACGACACCATACCAAGGAGCTACCGAAAATAAACAGGATGTTATACGATACTAAAGATACATTTTCACCTGTCCTATATTCTTCGTAAACGACCATGACTGTGCACAGCCTTGGCTTATAAGACCATACATAAGCTTTTTGAACTCTCATCCCTTGTGTGGAACGATCCTTTCCTTTTACACTGTCTTATCCTGAAGAGTGTTTCGACGAAGAGGTTAGTTTTTATATAACACCATGAAGGAACGATTTGACAGCAGGTTAGGTTAGTAGGTCCCAGGGAGCGCAGGCCATTTCGTTGCTTAATGTGTATACAACACAGGATCGCCATACCTGGTTCAAAAAAAGAATAACATAGTGTAGTGACACATGATGATGAACAATGCATCACTAAACTCAGCACACATTTTTAATTCCAAGATTCAATTGAAGTCATTAAACCAGTAAAATTGTCTAATTGCCTGATGACTAATAGCATACAAAGAATTGATAATTTCGTTTTTAAATGCGTCTTTCTTACGATGCAAATAATTAATGTATGAAAATATCGTCTTCCACAGTTGCAAATATTAGCTTAGACGAGCAATCCCCTACCTAACACCAGATGTACGGATATATAAGCGCGTACATTTAGCTTATTACAGATGGTAAACCATCTCTATTCTATTAGCTTCATTTTAAAATAATTAAATGGTCTAGATAAACACTGTGTTTATCCTACCGTATGTACGCCGAGGGAACAAGACATCCACAACATTGGGCTCTGTTCATATCGACAACGCACGACATCAGATTACACACAATAGATTTGAAATAAAATTTATGTGAATTTGAAATCTAACGTAAGCCGAAATTATCAATTTCAAAATGGCCAATACGCTTGAAAGCAAAAAAAACACACATGCATGAATTTTCAACAAAACATAAAATATCCTAAAAAACACAAAGTTTGGTCATATTTTTTGAATGCAGATTCAAAGTCTATTTCAACGCCTATATGCAATATTAGATTTTGTGCTTGAATAGTACCTTGTGCTAACTGTGTTAACGTGCTTTTAGGGATCAACAACCAAAAAGCACGTTTTTAAGAATTTAGAAGCTTCAGAATTGGTAAAATAAAACGAATTGAAACATAAAAATAAGCAAAAAAACATTTTTATTATTAAGAAGTGACGCCTCCTCTAGTTCTAATGATAGCTTCATTCGATTTTTCATTGATTCAACAAAATTATATACAATTTAATTTCATGTTATTATTATACTGTTAGTTATTGTACACTTTATTTTTATGTGTGATTTCATATGACATTATATACGTTCATTTCATGTCATATTCATTTCCAATAGGCCTAAAAAATCGGTTCTATCACCACAAGACCTTTCCGACAAGCAGCCAAGGACTGATTTCATCTCAATATTAATTTCTATAAAATCGATAAGCGCCCTCTCTCGGCCGGCAGACAAACCCGGTTGGGTCCCGTTGCAATTGCTTCAGGCGGCGCGGTTCGTTTCTTGGCTATCCTCGGGCGGGCCGGCGATATATAGAATTTTTATATTATTAGTATATGAGATATTCCAACGAATATTTCACAATGTGATTTCGGCCCAACAAGGTGTACCTACCTATATGTGTACTAAATTTCAAGTCGTCTAAGTCCAATATTTTAAAGATGATATATGACTAGCGCGTGTGCATCCCCTGGTAGACCGATTACAACCTCTTTTTTAGACTCTTACCATTGCATGACCAAATGATGCCTGCATACCAAATTTCAGCCTAATCGGATTAGGCGTTCGGGTGTTATCGTGGTGGAATACACACAGACAGACACAAAGACAGAGTTCAATCTGGAAATGGTCTTAATCGCCTCAGAGGGGCTCAAAATGGATATTTCCGTCTTCATCTCGAAGTTTTTTTCTTGCGCGTTCACAATACTTTACCTCGTCGTCGATTGGTCGACCGGGAGAGTAAAAATAAGCTATAATTAAAAATGTTATGGGTGTGCGATTTTATTGCTCCAAGTGGATATCAAAACTTGACCCGGTACAGTTAGCTGAGGAAAATGGCCGAAGCTTGCGCAAGGCGAGCGCGGCGACCGTTCGCGCGGTGGGAACTGGAAATGGACACGAAAATTTATATAACAGCAACAAAATGGACGCATAACTCGCGATCGGAACAGTTACACATTGCTAATACGGCAATGAGAGTTGAACTCCATTCAAACGATGCTAATTACTGGGTAGAGCGAAGTGTTGCTCGAGCAGGGAAGCGAACGAAAGCTCGCCTTGCATTTATTACGACGCAAAACGCTAACGGACTTCGATAAGACTACCGTTCGGTTATTAGCGTAAATATAGAGTGGTAGCATTTACATGTGTAAACACGCAAACGGAATTAAGATGTATCATTATGCGAAACTAAGTTATTACATGCTTTATTTTAGCTTCCCTCTTAGTTTTGTTCTGTAATTCAACAAGATGAAAACATTAAGAAAGAACCGACGAAGAGTAGAAGCGATTGCGAAGAAATGGTAACCCAATCTTGACGTACCTACATTATGTGTGATATTTGATCATATGCAGGGTGCGTACGGTATTTGAGGACAAATTGACATTAAAACATTTTTTTTCATATTTGTAGCAACATTTGTTATATTTTCATGAAATTTTTACACAATGGTAATTGAATCTTAGACTATCCATATACGGCAATAAAACTCACATTACCGGTAATAATAGTCATTCGGGATCGGAAACGACTGCATGCCCGAATAAAATGCTCTTTGTTCATTTTAGTCATTGTGGTTATTATAGCATCCTTCAGCGATGAAAGAGTGTTATGGGGATGTGTATTAGTCTTGCTCTCAACTACGCTACATGCATAATAATCTAGGGGATTACGGCCCGGGAAGCTAGGTGGCCTTAAGTTTGGGGTGATGTGGTCATAGAAATTATCGGTCATCCAATCTTGTGACGTCATGGCTTTGTACGAAAAAGCAGAGTCTTGCTGGACTATGTATGGTATGTCCTCACTTACCCTATAACATGACGATAATAACATGACTTTCATGTTATTATTGTCATATTATAATATGGCTGTAATAACATGACTTTCGTTGCTGACATCCATAAAACCATGATAGCCACGGGAAAATTCGTGTGCATAACACGGGGAACCTCTGTAGGATGTGAGCATAACCACCTGTCAGTTATCTGATTGGTTTTATGTGCCATTATGTACCATGTACGAATGATCCGGCGCGATTGAGGAAATTGGAGGTTTACAAATCGGCGTGTTTCGCGTATATAGCGACGATCACTGCATGCCTCTTCATTACCGTGGAATATTACCCTGTGTTGCCCGGGTGGCGTTCATGGCGTTCATGGCGTGTTCATGGCGATCGGCTGAACAGTAATGAAGTTGATGTACTGCGGCGCCATCTAGTGGCGAGTTACAACAAAGCGGATAGCAAAAAACCTTCTGCATGAAAATATACATGGAGTACCGTGCGAATTGAATGAAACAGAGTATTTTTCTTAGAAAAGTGATTTCTTCGAAAAGTGATTTATAAAATAAACACACAAAAACAGTACTGGCAGTTATAGATTGCTAGGGGCTCCCTAGACGATCGAGCATGCTTGTCAAGCATCGCATCGAGAGCTGGGAGGGGCCTGGTATAAAACTACAAAATTAGGCATTTTTAGTAAAATTTTAAAAAATATATTTGCATATTTCCTGCGGTTTACGATCCCCTCCCAGCCCGCGACGCGATGCTTGACAAGCATGCTTGATCGTCTAGGGAGCCCTTAGTTTTAATGTAGACTGTGTCCTTTTGGGTTGTTAACACCTTTCACTCTTGTAGGCATATAATTTACCAGGTTTTGAAAGCTTCCTTTCAGTTCATCATCGTGAAGCCAGACTTGAATTACTGCACTGATCATCTTGGTTTTCGTTGTACTATTCATCTTGGGGAGCCGTTTTTTTTTTTGCAAACGGCTTAGAGGTTTTCGATCGGATCGAGGAAGTTTCCGGGCCATTCAAGTACTGTAATTTGGTTCTGTGTCAAAAACTGTTTCACTTTTTTCGTGGGGCGAAATTCTGTGGAAACATTCCCTTGTTGGAAGGATATACTTCGTGGAGCTTCCGTATCATATGGTTTATTAGGAGGTCAATATATTGGGCCGAATTCATCATGATGACCAATATATTGACATCTTATCAAATCATATGATACGGGAGCTCCACGAGGTCTATCCTTCCAACGAGGGAATTCTTCAGCAGGATGTCGCCTCATGCCAATGGGCCATGTGAGTACTTTCAGCTTCCGACCTGTAATATGCAACACGGTTCATCGTCTCTTATTTCGGTCTGTTTTAAGCCGTCATGTATAATACACAACTTCCGCATCGGACGCGGGAAGCGGCGTTGTTGATAATTATAATCCCGAAGCTGACGCTGCTCTCGCCCGGTCAGAGTCAACAGTTTAGCGTTTGCTTCATCAGTGTGAAAACGCAAACTACGTAAAACGTTAACTCTTTCGAAGCGCTGGCAATTGAATTGCACCAGACTGTTATTGACGCACGCCAGCGATGATTACACACAATTAAAGGAAATAAACAAGCTTTGTTGTACAAAAATATTAAATCGTTCAAATATCTTCGGTTATGACGAATGACGCTTTGTAAGGTTTATTCCTTATGCAATCGTATGTAATTTCATAAATAAAGTAGAAGTATAGAAGAACGTTATTATTATAAGTTTATTTTAAGCGGTGAAAACGCACTAGTGGGTCGAATAAAAATACTCTGAGATTAATTGGGGGATGAAAGTCAATGTCAAAAGGAAGATAGTCGTATCTGTCAAATGGAAGTTAGTCGTATCAAAAACATACACTAGAACCTTGGGGAATTACCTATAAGTACAAGCAAATATGAAACTTTTAATTTTATAAAATATAAAAAAATATATAAAAAATGGGGAAATGGGGAAAAATATAACAAAAAAATATTTTAAATACTGTTTTGTTGTAAATTCGTACAACTTAACTTTGAATAAAAGTTTCACAAGCGTTGAGCGCGCTGCGCGATCTAGCGGTAAATAAAATATCGCGAATAAGCTATATTCATTATATTTAACATACCGCTAATTAGCGCACTGCGCTCACCACTTTTATACTTTATTTAAAAAAACAAAGTTTCAAAATATATTTTAAGCTATTGCATAGCTTTTATCGCGGGCCTAGGCCAGCGCGGCGACCGAATGAATAAATTTCTTAACGAAAATTAATGATTTTAAACTGATAATTACGTCTAAACGAGTACTGCTTACGATTCGAAAAAAATATATGTTAAACAGGAACATTTTCCTAATATTCTTAGCTTTGAATATATTAGATTTTGTTTAAATTACATAGTGTAATTAATTTTTGAAATTAGGTCTAACCGAACACAAAAACGACTACTACGCAAATACTATTTGGCGTATTATTATGAAACCTGCACCATTTTAAAGATAATTTAATTATCTATCTTTTTATCTACGTTTTTTTCGAATAATCCGTTTTTTTTGATTTACCGAATAAAAAATTCGTGCGCTGCGCTCTATCGGAAGACGTTTAAATTATTCCGAATCATTTGCTACCGCAGCCGCAAATGATTCGGAATAATTTCAACGTTTTCCGATAGAGCGCAGTTATCTGATATCAGGAAAAAAATTATAATTGCATAAGTTGTTAAAAATGCTATGCAATCGCTTTACCGCGGCAGTCCCCGAGTGCCACACTTATTTTTTTTTTCTACAAGTTGCTTATTTTCTTGTACTGATTCACCTAGTTCAAGGATGTTTGTACCGTTTCCGGAGGTTTCGTAACCCGTGTCTCCTTCTCCAGCGACAAGAAGTCGAAGCCGTCACCTACGCTACCCGCATTCCTCTGTAGTAGGTACTAGGAGAGGGGTGTTGTGGGCGGATTTTAAAAAAATAAAAATACTGCATTTACAATTCGGTTTAAGGCCTCCTTGCAGTCAGCTAAAATATGTTTATATACAAAGGGGACATGAACTTTCTACTGAATAACTACAACGATCAAGATTATTGAGGCCTGGAAGTGTATGTTGGAAAGTATATAAATACAATTTCGGCATCTCTGGCGTCATACAACAGTCATACAACAATGCATTGGAGCAGAAGCGTTGTCCTGTCAGTCTGGCATTAACAGTCAACAGCATGATCCATACCATTGCTGTCGTACTCTTCTCGCAAAAGAGATTTCTTCAGGTCCACATCGCTCTAAAATGTATTCGACGTACATTTTTAAGCTATTGCATAGCTTTTATCGCGGGCCTAGGCCAGCGCGGCGACCGAATGAAGAAATTTCTTAACCAAAATTAATGATTTTAAACTGATAATTACGTCTAAACGAGTACTGCTTACGATTCGAAAAAAATATATGTTAAACAAGAACATTTTCCTAATATTCTTAGCTTTGAATATTTTAGATTTTGTTTATATTGCATAGTGTAATTAATTTGTGAAATTAGGTCTAACCGAACACAAAAACGACTACTACGCAAATACTATCTGGCGTATTATTATGAAACCTGCACCATTTTAAAGATAATTTAATTATCTATCTTTTTATCTACGAATTTTTTCGAATAATTCGGTTTTTTTGCTTTATTGAATAAAAAATTCGTGCGCGGCGCTCTATCGAAAGACGTTTAAATTATTCCGATAGAGCGCAGATATCTGATATCAGAAAAAATAAAATAAATAAATAATTATAATTGCATAAGTTGTTAAAAATGTTATGCAATAGCTTTACCGTGGCAGTCCCCGAGTGCCACACGTATTTTTTCACGTCAATCCCTGTGCTAATTCGACCCCCCCCCCACCGTTTAAAAAAAAACCTGTATTTTGAAACATAATCAAATCAAATCATATTTATTTTCAAAAAACCCGCTTAGGGTGTAGAAAATACAGACACGAAATAAACAATTAAAATGAAACAATTAAATAAAATAACATAAATCCTAAAGTTAGAACTCACTCAAATCGTACAAATATTTAGATAACAAATATTGTTTCGTTCGTTTTATAAAGTCAACATAATTATTAATATCCTTCAAGTTTTGTGGCAGCGTGTTATAAAAATTTACGCTTCTATACATAGTTGTGCGGTGGAACTCTGAAGTGAAAGCCTGCGATGAATGGATATAAAGTGACTTGTTCCTTGTTCCTTTGGGAGTTAATGGGCCCTTGCTGAGTTGGCCACGAAGACCCATTCTGTTTCAGGGTCGGTCACACTCACGGGTCAACACCCATCCGATGGCCTCCACGCATGGGGTGCGGAGCCTGGGTAGGACACTGGGTCAACCAGTCTCCCCTGGGAATCAATCCTCTGGCGCTCCTGGACGGTCTGCGCACCGAGCGGCGCAAGCCAATCGATTGTGCTCTCCGACTAACAATCGGGGGAGTCTGGGAACTGTATTGTTTCCTATAGAGCGGGGGTAGTTGTCTACCTTAGGGCGACTGCTCTTGAAATGACCATTGGCCATCCGATCCCGGTTCAGAGTCGGGCAAAGGACGCCTTGGTCCGCGATAGATTCGGTTCACTCCGTTTCACCGCTTCGTAAGGGAGAGGACCGCGCAAGCGACCTCGAACTCGGAACCAATCGAGAGACCGGAGAAATCTGGTCAAAATTGGTAGTTAGGGCGCGAGTGCCGCCCGCCAGGTAACATACCTGGCTACTCGCGGTAAGGCGTTGGACTCTAACGGGTTGTGGCGTAGCTTGACGGTGGATTGTTATGTCTCAAGTCTTCTACGCTCACTGCACGGTCGATAGAACGAACATTCGTTAAAACGTCCTGCGGTGACGGGTTCGCCCGTTGTGGTTGACAACTCAATATGTTCCTTGTATCGTGCGTGTGTATATGCGATTGCTTTAAACATGTTTTATTTTTCTTATAGAATTCACATATACATCCATGCACAAAAATGACATATATCGTGGAAATACGTCATTCTATAAATAAAGGATTGAACGATTCTCGTTGATTTAAACCCCTCATCCACTACCCAGGTAATTAACTGTACTTAATGTGCAATAATTAGCGTCTCTGATAAAAATAAATATCTATATGATCCCATCAAGCTTCTGCCGGGTAGATAACACGCCTATATAAGTAAATTTAGCGTTTTTCTTCGTCGATTTCGAACTAACAAGATACGCTCCAAAAACCCTCGCAAAACGTACGAGGCCGGGCAGCGTGACGCGACAGCCGATCGCTTTATGGTAATCGACATCGAGAGAAAAAGTCTTATTATCCGTAGGCAATAAAAAAGTCTCTTCGATTTCGTGAATTATGATATTCACGGCACCGTTTTGCCATTCCGTATTTCGGACAAGTGTCGCGATTCGCCGGCGATCCGCCACGGTCGAGAATTAAGAGTACGAAATAGTAGGAATTATTGCGGCGATTCGGCGGCGTGGTGGAAGATTTATTGCGTGAGCTTTGGGCACCCTCGACGCACGGAGCGGTATTTGACTTTCGCGACGCTCTTTTTAAAAATGGCAGATAAAAGATTTTTTGCTATAATTTGGTTAAAACATGTTGCAACCGACCTTCAGCGAAAAATCTATGTCAGAAAGGAAAGTTTATGATTGATATAACGTTTTAAAGAGCACCGTAAATACCTGGAAGACGATGCCATATCTGGACGCTCAAACACATCAATGGACGATAAAAAAATGCAAAAATCAAGGAAATCTTTTGTTAAAATCTGTTATTATTATCTGAATTAATGTTAGATAAATCGCAGAATGAGTTGATATCTTGTTCGGGTCATGTGAAGCAATTTTAACCTATAATTTGGGCATGATAAAAGTGGCAGCCAAATTCGATCCATAATTGATAGATTGTCAGCGACAACAGTTCGGTAAAATGTCTGAGGAATCGTTGGTTAGTGTTGCAGCTGATCCAAACTTGCTCCAACGCATCATTACAGGTTTTTTGGGTTAATTAAAAAATATTCATTCATCGAAAAATTTTAAATTTATCCCCTTCAAAATAATCACTGTCGGGTATTATGTACTTTGCCAGCGTTACTTCCACTGTTGAAAATACCCCAGGAAGTTGGTTTTTGAAATGGTCTACTGTATCGCAAGAAAGTAAATTTACCTATATTATTTAAAATAAAGGTTTAAGTAATATCAATTATCTAAAATTAATTATTAAAAAGTATTCAATAAATAGTCAAGAAGTTAAAAAAAAAACAAAAATGATATCAAGCAAAAAATAATATAACTAAGAGGTACTAGAATGGTCACTGGAATAACAAAATACCAAAATAAAAATATTAAATAGTATTCAACGATCAGAAATAATAAATAGTCAAAAAGCATAATTTAAGTAAAAAGTACTAAAATAGTCTTTGCAATAATATAATTACCTAAAAATAACAAATAGTGATGAAAATGCATTGAGAAATATAGTCATGGTTGGAGAATTATAGAGGGATGGTCACATCACATCAAATGAGAAGATGTAGTTGCTGGGATAGAGCTTGGAACAGTTGTATAATATCCAGCAGAATGAAATGTAGACGATGTATGTGTCACATTGTAATCTTAACCCAAAAGTTCAAAGCTATTAATCAAACACAATAAAGGACATCGGCCATGGTTTAGTGCTCGTTCCTACTAGACTTAAGATTAATTACAATAGGGAAGTGAGGACGAAGTTATGAATAGGTGACCCTCCGTCGGTCGTGCCAATTTCGTCAAAGCGAACGGAGCCCCGCTTCGAATTATGACGCACCTTAAATGGTGAAGTCCGTAGGAACAGGAACGGTGGTACCTGTGGAGGTACCTCCGAGTACGAATGTGCATGTGCGTGCGTGGCTCGGCAAACGTACGGTACCTACTAACGACGATGGATATTGATTTATTGCTCTTCAAACGTAATAACATTAAAACCCGTAACAGTAATTACTTTTCCGGCATTAGGGAAAGTATTGTGAACGCGCTAAAAAAATCGATATGAAGATGGAAATATCCATTTTTACACCCCATGAGACGATTAGGACCATTTCCAGACTGAAGTCTGTCTGTGAATCTGTGTGTCTGTGTGTGTATTTCGCCACAATAGCGCTTAAACGCTTCATCCGATTGAGCTGAAATTTGGCATGCAAGCATCATTCGGTCATGCCAAGAGTTGAAAGATTGTAGTTGAAATCGATCCACCAGAGGGCGCGCTAGTAATACTTCAATCACGACATATTGCAGTTAGAGATTTGAAATTCGGTACACAGATGCCTTGTTGGACTGAAATCACTTTGTGAAATATCTTTTGGTTGGAATTTCTCGTATACAAGCGACGCGTTTTGTTTTTAAATACCGCCATATTTAAGAAAATACTATATCATGTTTAGAAAAATACCATTTTAATATCACGGAAACACTACAAAATACTAAAATATGTTACTTTTGCTATCATAGTCACTTGACACAATCACTATCGGATGGAGGGGGGGGTTGTAGGGGAGTGGGAGTTAGCGAGGTGGAGGGAGAGAGGGGGGGGTTTGAGAGGTTTGGCTCGGGGGGCGGGGGTGTCTGCTTGCCGGGAAAGCCTTAGCGTGACACAACCGTTTTTTTCAAGTCGTGAGAAATCACCCTATAGATATAACAATTTACACCCCAAGATAATCAAACATATAGATAGTTTTTTTTTTTCTTTAACCTATATAAGCTTTAAAAAACCTTGCCCATAATAGATTGATGATTAATTTGTATCCACCTTGTTTATTATTATTAGTTTATGCTTAATATTACTAGATTGCACAAACAAGACTTGAAACAAGATTGAAACAAACAAGACTTGCGTCCTTGCAAAGTGCGACTAAGTAAGGTTAGAAATAGTTTCCTGTATCAGTCCAATATATTTTATAACAAGATTCCATTGTGCACCAGGGGTCTTGGAGACGTTCAATTTAAGAGCAAGGTCCAGGATATACTTATTAAGAACCCAATGTATTCTGTTAAGGACTTTGAGAGTATTGATTTTCCTAATCTTCTATAATTATTTATATTACAATCTTTTCTTATTTTTGTTTTTTTTTAAATTTTATAAATTTGATTATTTACATTACTATTTACATTACAAGCATTGATTATCAAAGATGGATTATAATATAAAAAAATATATTGACCATTTCTATTGCGACATTGTTATTGATTTAATTTTATATTTTTTATAATCTTAATTTTACTGTTTTATTACCGACTCTTCGTTTTTATACTTTGACTATCTGCAGCATTTAAGCAGTTCCAATTACTTTAAAAAGATCTTAAATCTTTATTTTAAATTGAAATATTAATTGTTTTACAATTAAAAAATAATGGTCGATATTTTTAAAAAATATTATACCACATAAGGTATAATACCAGTTACTCAACGTGACTATACCAAGAGTAGGGATTCCTACCAACTGGCTTATTTAAATAAATAAAAAAATAATTTAAAAAAATCGAAGAGCAAAATACTAGTTTTTAAAACAAAAAAAACACGCTTTTGTAACTAATGCAATGAAACGCCCAAAATAATTACCCACTCCACTGTTTACTCTGTAAAGGACTTAGTGTAAATCATGTTTTAATTAACTATACGCTTTTTGGAAATATTTCACTGAGAAGCAAAATGATTATTTGATTTGAAGAAAAAGCAGGCCAAGCTAATAAAAGTGTGTTAAAAATGGTATAAATTATCATTATTGAACATTAATTTTCTGATCATTTTGCACGTCGCCGTATCTGATGGCCCTTTCCCGTTTACTTTTAACTATTTTTAACTCCCTAATTTTTAATTGTCATTTGACGTATGCAGAAGTCATTGTTTAGTTAGTACACTTACTTTAGAACGGGCCTAGGACTGATTTAAAGAAATACTCGGCTGCGGTGCTCTCTATTTTGCTACTGTTTACAATGAAGCCTTTAATAGTGCTAATGTAAAAATGTACTGCACTTGATGAGTACATTATTACATTATAATGTAATAATATACTGTAATGTAACAATATTACAGTATTACATTATAATATACTATAATGTAATAATATTACTGTATTACCTCATAATGTAATAATATACTGTAATGTATTAATTTTACTGTATTACATTAAAGCATTATAATGTAAAAATATACTGTAATGTAATAATAATATACTGCAATGTAATATATAATAATATACTGCATATTGTGCTTTCTTTAAACAAATAAATAAATATATAAATTCGGTACCTATCACGGTCGCCTGTCATTGATGTTTACCAACCTATCAAATATAAATATTTAATTAGACAACAATTCAAAATATTCAATTATATTGAAATCTATAAAACTGGCGGTGAGCTATTTAACTTTTATAAAATTAGTTATTTAGAGTTTTCATTTATTTGCACCTATTTGAAAACGACAATTGGAGTTGGCGATGGTAACAGACAAATAAATAAAATGTGTCATAGCAGATGCTAGAGATTATAGGTAAATTGGTTGTATTTCTTACATTTTTCTTATTTTTCTAATAATAATAATAATAATAAACTCTTTATTTGCACTTAAAAAAAGTATACAAAGAAGGCGAGCTTATTGCCACATTTTCTCTCATTTTTCTTAAATTTTAAGCATATTATACATATACGAAAAGGTGTTCCTAAACGGAGTGGATACTATTCTACTTGAGGAGGTCAATTTTCAAAAGCAAAGTTCAAAGGCATCTCCAAATCCATTTAGGAAAAATACAAAAAACTAAATACTAGAACAAATTAACAAATTTTAACAAGATAATGAACATCGACTATGGCGTTTGTCTATTCGTTAACGGGTAGTCACGATTCATTAAGCCCGATTCTACTGAAGCGGAATAACGCCGGATGGAGTAATTGACGAGAAAAGAAATGTTGACAAGTCAAAAAGAGCCGAATTCGATTCGCGACTTGCTTCATTTACTATTTCTACAGAGACAATGTAAAATGTAAACAAAATAGAGCAACGACATTCTGACGATGCAAATGCTATTGACTTATAATAAATCAACAGATATCGTAAAAACAAAAGGTCGCAACTTTGCTGTTATTAAAATGGAGCATTTTTATTCATTTCGGGATTCAACTTCGTGCATGATTCAGCACACTCTTTATTCAGGTGTCGTCTAGTCTTCTTCTTCTTCTTCTTCTTTCTGTGCCGTCTTCTATCGAAGACGGCACAGAAAGAGACATTGAATTTGTCTATACCACTCCTTAGGCATTTGAGCCAGGATGTCTTTCTTCTGCCCGGTATTCGGAGATCGTCATTCTCTCTTGCAATACTAGTTGCAATACTGGTTGCAATATTCTCTATTCCGAACCCATCATTGCGTGTTCGAAGTGTTAGAGTTTCCTTTTTTTATGCTACCGAGTACTTCTTTATTTTTGCTCATACGATTTATCACTTTAAAATTTGACACTGTCCATCCACGAAATGCAGAGCATTCTTCCACAAACTCACATTTCGAAGGCCTCGAGTTTCTTACACAGGGTCTGAGTCAGGTCGGGCCTTCCATCCCATAATAGAACAGCGTAAATTATATGTAGCAACTTGCCATTTGTATTTTGAGAGATGCAGTGATAAGCAACTTCTAGACAGTAGTTTATTGGAATTTGTCTGCATAATGTATATTCTTGTTCCAATGAAAACTGTTATTATTATTATATAAAACCGCATGATAATATTAAATTTATGACTGATAAAATTGAAATTGTTTTCCACCAGAAGGAAAACATCATTTGGACAAAGACATTACTCTTTCATTGCGCCGAGATTTTACAATCTGATCAATATGGAAATAAAAATGAACTTGACATTCAGGGAATTCAAAAATAAACTAAAGAAATGGTTATCGAATCATGACAGACTAACCATACATCAAATGTTAGAAATAATAGTATAATAAAACTTAGGTGCACAAATTATTAACATATTTTTAAACATATATGTTAAGTATATTTTAACATTGAACTAACTACCAAAAATTATTTGACTTTGACAATGAAGTATACTTTTTAGACTAGGTAATTTTATATTAATAAATATTAATGACCGTTTCTTCCTTTTCTCACATATAACTTTATTTATTTTATTTAATCGAATTTTATATGATATTTATTGCAGATTAAATAATGGAATTGCATTTTATTTATTATATTATCTTTTAATATTTTTTTATTATTATTTTTTTTTATTTTATTCTGAAGACCACATTTTAGGGCAATTTAGTGTCATTAGCTTTTTACTAAAACTTGTATATTTGTAAGCAACCAAGCAATCAAGCAATCTTGATTGTAATATTGGAGTCCTGTCCACCCTAGAACGGGCTAGTCCCAGTTGGGTGACAGAAACAAATAAGCAAAAGGTTAAGGGTTTGCCATTCGGTTCCTGTTATTTTTATAAGCTAATCAATGTTTCATAGTAATTAATTCTTAAATAATAAATAATAATAATAATAATATGGTATCTTAATATTCATTTTATAGTTAAAAGATCATAAAAATTAATCATAATATTATCATTTTTTTATTTTGTAGATAAAAAAACTTAACAACTAATAGCTTATATTATTTTAAGAGCAGATATAGCCTCGCTCCAGACTGTGGCTATATCGGCTCTCAACATAATATAGAATAGAATAATAGAATAAAATCACTTTATTGTGCTATAAAAACATTACTTATTGAATATTACACTGGTTTTTTAGGTGACTCTAAATCGCGGACTTATCGCTATAGCGGTATCTTACGATAAGTTGATCCCACGTATATTTTATAATATGTATATGTATATCATGTATCATTTGTATATGATATATTATGTATATATTCTATGTATGGGAGCTAACGGGCCATGATGAGGTGGCCACGATGACCCATGTGTTCAGGGTCGGTCACACTCACGGGTCAACACCCATCCGATGGCCTCCACGCATGGGGTGCGAACCTGGGTAGGACACTGGGTCAACCAGTCTCCCCTGGGAATCAAACCTCTGGCGCTCCTGGACGGTCTGCGCACCGAGCGGCGCAAGCCAATCGATTGTGCTCTCCGACTAACAGTCGGGGGAGTCTGGGAACTGTATTGTTTCCTATAGAGCGGGGGTGGTTGCCTACCTTACGGCGACTGCTCTTGAAATGACCATTGGCCATCCGATCCCGGTTCAGAGTCGGGCAAAGGACGCCTTGGTCCGCGATAGATTCGGTGCACACCGTTTCACCGCTTCGTAAGGGAGAGGACCGCGCAAGCGACCTCGAACTCGGTACCAATCGAGAGACCGGAGAAATCTGGTCACAATTGGAAGCAAGGGCGCGAGTGTCGGCCCGCCAGGTAACATTACTGGCTATCTCGCGGTAAAGGCGTTGGTCTCTTGCGGGTTGTGTCGTAGCTAGACGTCGGATTTGTAATGTCCAAAGTCTTCTACGCTCACTGCACGGTCGATAGAACGATCGTTAAAACGTCCTGCGGTGACGGGTTCGCCCGTTGTGGTTGACATCTCAATATATTCTATGTATATGCTTTCATGTATATATTATGTATTAGGTTTCTCGTTTTCTTTGAAGACCATGAAAAATAAAAAAAAGTTCTGCCACAAACAAACGTAATTACTACCTGCTGGTTGGCTGGAGGATATTGCCGTGTATGGCAATAAGCCCGCCTTTTGTACCTGTTGTAGTCAATAAAGAGTTTTTATGATTATTATTAGCTCAAAATAGTAATATGATAAAACAACTACAATTCCTTGGCCTTATGTTCTACAGTCGTGAAATTCTATATTCTGAATATCTTTAAATGAACACAAAGAAATAGAAAATTTTAAAATTACAACAAAGACGAGTATGAAGTAAATTGTATATAATTTTAAAGGATGTCGTAAAACAGTGACGTCATATCTTGGATGAAAGCGAACAAAAGCCACCCACTGAAAAGCAGATACATGTATCGAAGTATTCGCTGGCAGAGCGCAGAGGGGATAGTGGTGGACACACGGTTGTTACACAGGTGCGTGGGTACAATGGAGTTCCAGTGGAAACACCTACAGTGTCAGCATTATCTAATTTGCATCGCAAATTAACAATGATTAATAAGAGCAGTAATAATATGCAAATGGCACAATTAAGTGAGAGACGGGGCCCAGCCTTGAGATTCACTGTCCTCTTTTAGTTTTCTTTACTCGAGCACACAATTTGTCCTTGTGGTTTTCTTATTACTTGATAATTTTATAGCTCATGTTCCTGGTAGCGAACGGTTTCGCCATGAACTTGAGCCATGAAATACACTGTTTTTTCGGGTCGGTCCAATTCACAATTCAGCTCCTATATAGTAGAGTCCTCGTGTATAAGAGTACCCCGACCCAGGCCTCACGGCTGGTGGATCGGTTTACCCTGGGGGAATGCCTCCTGATGCTACTGGACGGTTTGAGCAACGCGCGGCAACAGCCAATCGGTTGTGCACTCTGACTAATTACTGAAGTAGTCTGGAGACTATGGAAATATACTGTTTCCTAAGCAGCGGGGGTGAATGTTGACCTGTTGTCACTCTTGAAACGACCTATCAGTCACCTGATCCCTAGTGGTATGACGGGCAAAGGACTTCCAGGTCAAAATTCATATAAAATTACCAATGTAATACAACAGGTAGAGGCCGCGCAAGCGACTTCGGTCCCGTAACCAGTCGGGAGGACGGAGGTATCCTGAAGGTTAATTCCAGACGGAGATATCCTGCCAAAACCTGGTAGCCAAGGGGCGAGGTGACCCGCTGGGTTACCTTCTTAGTACCTAGCCGTAGCTCGTTGGACTCTGGCTGGTACGTGGCTTTGCTGAGCGGTAGGTTTATATACTCCAAAAGTCTACTACGCACAACCCACGAGAGATAGAACGATATTTACTGTTAAAATTTCCTGGGGCGACAGGTTAATCCATTGTAGTCGATATCTCCAAGCCCATGTTCCTAATGGATCATTCATCAACATTATTATCATCTATCATTTAAGGTTCCTAAACGTTATGGGCAGCTTAGGCGGTGTTGGCCAAATCTATGTCATCTGGCCTGTCTTCCTCTGGTCTGGTAGCCCCCTCGAAGAGGGGATTACCACATCAGGGCCGCTGTGAGCTTCTGCTACAGCTGTTTTCCTGCAGTCGCCGGTGGCTGGGAACAGAAGATCGCGGATTCGGGGGAATACTTCGGGCGGAACTGGGCGATTGGTGCACCCTATGATTTGCTAGGTGTTGAATACCCAGCCGGCGAGTAATCAGAGCGACATACCAAGGTCGCGAAGCAATGAAACAAGATTATGTTTTAACATTACGACACGGTAACTACCGTCACACAAACACCGTTACGTGTCATGTTAATTCATACCTATGGACCACAGTCCGAGTCATATACGTAATCTTTGTTAAAACATGCGTATTTCCGTATATTACATCGTTATATTTTTCTCAGTGTACGTTCACTACACGTTGAAAAAACGATTACGTATCGTTGTAACTTCCTGGGGTGACAGGTTCGCTCGTTGTAAATGACCTCTAAAAAGCCCATATTCCAGGTTTTCTTTATATCGGTCATCGATACTGCCATTCTTATGTAGGGTTTGAAATGCTCCTACAGCGAATGCGATACCACCCACATGCGAACGGAACGTGCGATTTGCGATTTTGTGAGTTTCGCTTTTATCTGCCGTCCGGATCTAGCAGCCATATCGCCGCGTTTCGCTCGCGCGACGAATGCGAAGCGAGACAAGACAGGCGTCGCGTCGCGTCATGTTCGGTCCTGCACTGTATAAGGTTTCAGTTTATCGATCGTTGACCACAATCGATACTCTTGAAACAAATTGTTAAATCCTCAGAAAAGTCTATAATTTTACCCCCGGAACAAGATCCGATTTTTTTTATGGGCGCCACCAGAGAAACGTGGAATATTGAGTAGAAACATTAGGAAGCATTAAAAAAACAACTTATCCACCCCGTTATTACGCTTCGAGATTATTTTAAACTACCTGGATGATTTACATAATAAAACTCCTCGATTAGTTAGATATTAAAAATAAAGTTAAAAATAGGTTAACCTGTCGGAAGCCAGTCGTGCTATAAATAAATTTTACAGATTTTAAATAAATACCAGATAATTCGTCCAATAAAGACACTTCAAACGGCGTGGAGGCCACCCCGAGATTAAAATATGGTTAATATATGACATACTCGAATGGGGCAAGGCCGGGGTTCTGAGAAAGGGATGAGGATGCAGAAATTACGACGGCCGAGGGTCTAACAGTGGCATAATAACAATAGACCAAGGAAGCCATACATCAGCTGGTAAACCGTCTCGTCCGCCTGGAAAAAGAAAAAAAAAGGTTCGTCTAGAAACAAGAGCCGTAAATTATTGGCAACGGCGGAGGGTTAGGTGCTCTGGGGTGGTCTTTAAAAGGGCCATAATCAAAAACCAAAATATGCGATTGAAGCGCTATAAAAGTATTGTGTCTCCCACTCGAGTACTTGAGAAAGCGACGGACCCTTCATATAACATATTTTATAAATAAAATTAACGCTAGAATAAGTCTATGTATTAAAACTTGCATGTACAATTTAAATTAAAATGTTTCTCGCTCGTTAGATGTAGTTAATATTATCTTTATAGTTATTTAGACAGTCGTTATGACCTAGGATATTATGTTTTGAATTGTATACCGTTATATTAAGATTTTCTGAAAACACATTTAAGCCTAAGTTTCACACGCCCTCGTGTCTTCGAAGGGGCGTGGTATGTATTTTTTTGTTGCTAGCCGGTGCCGAGTATAGCCAATCCCGGACCAGGGGGCATAGACGAGTTGGTCAGCTGTATTTTGACGCTGAACTCGTCAGTCAGTCAGTAAGATTTTGAGAGCGCCGCAAATAGGTGGCCGATCGGAAAACTGTCTTAGCTCGTATAAAATAGACATTCATATTAACTCTGGGCAATAATGTTGGAAATGTGTTCAGTCGTGTATCGAGATTGATGTGTACGTGTACCTTGAATCAAATAAAGACATTAAAGTTCAGTGCAAGGTTTTGTCATTCACCTGCTCTCCTAATCGCCATCATCGTCATCTACAAGGGAAAATCGGAGTTTCCGACTCAGGATATCGAAGAAGAACAAAGGCGTGAGTAATTGTACAGTCCACTAATTATTAATCAAAGGAGCATCACGCCCTCTCCGCAACGAGCGGAGATGAAATAATGGTCGTTCCGGTCATTCAGCGAGAGGTCTGATCGGATCTAACCATAAGTGGTCATTCGCAGCCGAATGTGACGAAGAGATATTACAATAGTTCCTGTTTCGGAAAAAATAAATTACTCAAAAAATCCAAGATGAGTTCTGTAAACGGATCTCATGCAGCATCGAGAAGCAGCCAAAGGAGCGATAGGATGCAGGAGATAAAAGATGCCTCAGAGGAATTGAGAAGAGTGACACGGCAGCGGGCTAAGGTTGCAGCGGAAAAGAAGAAGATGGAAGCTCAGCGCGCGGCGGAAGAGGCTGACCTCAACGCAGAATTGGAAAAGCAGAGGTCACAGGAGGCGGCGGAGAGGAGGAAACGAGAGGCGCGACACGCCGTCGGACAAGCGGACATCGATGCGGAAATGGAGATGCTAGAAGCCGATAGCCAGCACGCGCTGCGAATGCTAGAAGTGGTATCTGAAGCATTTGGGAGCACTGAGGGAGGTAGCGCATGGGGAAGAGAGAGGAGCCTCGCCGAAGACGGAGATGCAGCCGAACGCACGACGCAGTGGGCAGACTACCATACGCCTACGGCAGAGGGAGGAAACGCAGCGTCGGAAGCCGCAGCGCGCGCGTCGGCAGGAGCGGCAGAGGGAGACGCCGCGCGCGCGGTCGAACGGGAGCAAGCGGAAGGCGCAAGGCGAGATAGGGCGGTGAGTCCGGCGGCGGGAGCCGCCGCACTTATCGCACCTGAGAAGACGTCGAGCGATCAACGGGGGGCGGCCAGCTCAAAGGCTGGCGCAACTACGGAGACCGGGGAAGAATTTATCGAAAGGGTAAGTCGCTTAATCTCAGTCGCTTCTTTAAAACCGCAATTTAATAAAGAATTGCCAACATTCTCGGGAGACCCGTTACACTTCATAGCGTTTAAATCCATATTTTTTCAATCAACAGAGATATTAAAATTAAGTGATGAACAGAATTTATTAAGATTACAAACCGCTCTTAAAGGTAGGGCTCGCGACAGTGTATCAGGATTATTGATGGCTCCCCAAAATGTAGGAGAAATCATGAAGTCATTAGAATTGCTTTTCGGTAATGGGAACGTAATATTACAACGCACTTTAGCCGAGATAAGGAAAATAAGAGAACTTAAAGAGGGTTTAGATGCTGAAGAACTCTTAAGATTCGCATGTCAGGTAAAGAACTTGGTGGCGACAGTACGTTCTTTGGATAAAACCGAGCATTTGTGTAATCCGGAGTTGCTTACGACATTAGTATCAAAGTTGCCAAGGAACTTAGTTATACATTGGGTAGGAGATAGAAACAAATCAGGATTATCTGACCCAGCATTAGTTCAATTCGCGAGGTGGCTAGAAGAGATGGCGGTAAGGGCACTAGACGCCGGAATCAGCGCCGGGGACTCGGGAAGGAGAGAGGAAAGACCGCGAGAGAAGAGAGGCAAAGAGGTCCCTCGAAAAAATTACGTAATGCACGTTCATAACAAAAACTCCCCAAAATGTGCTTATTGTAAAGGCGAACATTATATCAGCCGTTGCGAAGGGCTGAAAGCACTTTCACTTACCGAACGCTGGGACGCTGCAAAAAAAGCAAGGGTATGTTTTAAGTGTCTCGCGACCGCTCATAGCCGCCATAATTGCCCGCTGTATAAAAAATATCCAAAAAACAAGTTTCACTTTCTGTTGACGGGCAGCGCAGAGGCGACGAACGACAACGGAAGTACGGTAAATGCAGACGGGCAACGGGATATTGTCGCAAATACCGTAGCTTATAACGGAGTACTTTTACAAGTATTACCTATTAAAATAATAGGACCTTGCGGGGAGAAGAGTATATACGCCCTTCTTGATAGCGGCTCCACGATCACGCTATTAGATCAGGAAATAGCAAAAGAATTAGGAATCGGGGGTTTGAGAAGCTCGATAGAAGTTGCCGGAGTGAAAGGGATGAGAGTCACTACGCAAGATGCAGAGGCTGTAAACTTTACAATTAAGGGCGCATTGAGTAATCGGCCTTTTGAGGTGAGAGGATATAGCGTGAAAAATTTGGACCTTCCGACGTTAAAGTGTTTTTCAGGCAAAGGAACACGGCGGGCGGTCGTTGCCGCGTACGAGGCAAAACAGCTGATCGGCGTGCAACCTAAATTATTACTAGGAGCGGACTGCGGAGACCTGATGGTTTCGCGTAATGTTTCGCGCATAAACAACGAGTTACACCTATCACAAACAAAGTTAGGTTGGGTACCGATCGGGGGAAGTTCGTTTAATAGCCCGAAAGAGACGGTTTATAATTTCTGCATTAATGGAAACAGCGATGATTCGTTACTAAACGCTTTGCTAGAAGAAAATATTAATCTAGAGCAAATGTGGCCCGCTAAACAAAGGAAAACGGCGGCCGTAAATAGGGCAGAAGAATTACTGGAAGCAACCACTTCTCTAAAAGACGGTGTTTGGACAACTGGTTTATTATGGAACGATGACCGAAGACGACTACCTGATAGTAGACCGCTCGCGCTCGCGAGGTTGAACTCAGTGGAAAAGAAAATGGAAAAAGACCCGGAATATGAAAAAGCATATTGCCTAAGAATGAGTCAATATATAAAGGCGGGCTACGCCGAAGAAGTACCTCCGGACGGTTTGACGGGGCGTGAAAATATTTGGTTTCTCCCTCACCTTGGGGTGAGCCATGCCGCCAAGCCGGGGAAGGTGCGAATTGTTCACGACGCCGCTGCACGAGTGCACGGGGTGTCCTTAAATACACAACTACTGCCCGGCCCGGATTATTTCAATAATATAGTAGGAATAATAGGCAGGTTTCGCGAACACGCGATCGGGTTTACCGCAGACATCGCCGATATGTTTTTACGGATACGGATAAAGGAAGACGATAGCTACCGACAACTATTTCTTTGGAGAGGTAACCGTAAAGACATCGAACCCATAACCTTTCGGATGAGAACCCTAATATTCGGGTCTCGTTCCTCCCCCGCCTCAGCCCAATTTGTGCGTATTAAAAACGCAGAGAGATACCGAGATCAATATCCGGAGGCTGCAGCAGCTATAATTAATAATTTTTATATGGACGACCTTATTCATGGAGCAGAAACGGCGACAGAGGCACGGAAATTAATCAAAGATATTAATTGGATCAATGAGCAAGGTAACTTTAAATTGACCGGCTGGGCGAGCAATGATCCCGAAGTACTGGATGTTTTGCAGCGGGAAGAATGCGGCAACAAGACGATTGCGCTAGAGAAAAACGAACTTGGTGCTCAGCGTTTACTTGGTTTAGTGTGGATGCCGGCGACCGATGAGCTGGCTTTTAACCTTCGTATGGAAAAACTGGGTGATAATTTAAAGACAGGAATCGGGGTTCCCACAAAGCGAGAGGCGTTAAGGCTCATTATGTCATTATGGGACCCTTTAGGTTTGCTGAGCCCCATAACTTTGAGGGCAAAGGTCATAATGCAGTCAATATGGGCGAGTAGCGTGACCTGGGACCAACCGGTTCCACCAGAAGTACTCCATAGCTGGAGAGACTGGCTGAAAACACTGCAAATGGCTCAAAATGTGCGGATCCCGAGGCATCTGGGTACAACCCGCGATCCTACCGAAAAAAGAGAATTACACGTGTTTTGTGATGCGTCAAAACAAGCGATGTGTGGCGTCGCTTATTTACGAATTGAGCGAGGAAACGGAAAAATAATCGTGTCATTCGTTGCGAGTAAAACTCGAGTAGGGCCGCTAAAGGGACTGACTATACCTAGAATGGAGCTGACTGCGGCGCTATTGGGGGCGCAGCTAGCAGACAAAATTATAAAGGAACAAGCTATAGGTATTCATGAAAAGATCCTGTGGACAGATGCCACTAACGTCTTGTGGTGGATAAGATCTCAGAGTGAAAACCATCAACAGTTTGTGGCAAATCGACTAGGGGCCCTGGACGATTTAACGCAACCATCTGAATGGCGATGGCTCGATGGGAAAAGCAATGCGGCAGATGACGCGACCCGCGTCGTAACAACAATCGATATGTCTTCGAACAGCCGTTGGCTGAACGGGCCAAATTTTTTACGCGGCCGGCGGGACCAGTGGCCAGCTGAAATACCGCCACAGCCAAACGAAAGTGAAAAGAAAGCGTTAGAGTTTAAACCAATAGCCGTCCTCGCGCTGAGAACCGAACCGACTAGCCTTATAAACGTGGGTAGATTCTCACAACATCGTAGAATCGTACGTACGATGGCCTATGTAATGAAATTTTGTCAAAAACATAAGAAAGAGGCGGAACTGGGCGGTTTGGACGGGCTAGATATCGGCCGCGCTGAACTCGCTCTCATAAAAGAATCTCAAGTGAGGTGTTTTAACAGGGAAATTGATATGATAAAAAAGGAAAGGATCTTGTCGAAAGATAGCAGGCTGCACGGTCTCAATTTGCATGTCGACCAACGGGGTATAATTCGAATTAGCGGGAGAATTGATAACGCTCCCGGGGTATCGTACAATACCAAACACCCTATGGTACTCGACGGCCGAGATTTATATACTCAATTATTGATTAAAAGAACGCACGAAGAGACTGCGCACGGCGGAATAGAGCTAGTACTTTCTGTCCTACGTCAGAGATTCTGGTTAATAAGCGCGCGAGCCACGATAAAAAAACTTATATTTCAATGCGTACCTTGCACTATGCGAAAATCTAAACCAATGACCGCGATAATGGGTCAGCTACCAGCTGAACGTATCAATGCACATTCTAGGTGTTTCGCGTCGGTTGGCGTTGATTTTTGGGGTCCTATGTACGTCACGGTGCGCAGGAGGCCTGAAAAGCGCTACGGTTTATTATTCTCTTGTTTAAGTAGCCGCGCGTCTCACATAGAATTGGCACATGACCTGTCCACAAACTCGGCTATGCAAGCAATACGTAGATTCATAGCTAGGCGCGGTAAACCGCAAATCATTATGTCAGACAATGGCGCGAGTTTTAAGAAAGCGAGCGTTGAATTGAAAAAAGCGGTTTCCGAAATCAATAACGAAGAAATTCGAGATCGCCTCAGTAATGAACAAATTACGTGGAAGTTCATCCCGCCTGTTTCACCGAGTCATGGAGGCGGTTGGGAATCAATGATTAAATCGACCAAGAGGGCTTTAGAAGCCGTGTTAAAGGAGAGAGCTCCACCGGAGGAGGTTCTGAGAACTTTACTAGCCGAGGTGGAGTTAATTCTGAATATGAGACCGATCTCACACGTCACCGATGATAGTCGAGACGAGGCGCCCCTAACTCCTAATCACTTGCTACTAGGACATGCAGGGGGAACTTCAGCCATGGGGGAATATGAGGTCGATAAGGTAAACAGCAGGAGGCAATGGGTACAGACACAAGCGATGGCAGATTCATTTTGGCACAGGTGGAAGCGCGAGGTATTACCTACGATGGTGCAACGGCCTAAGTGGAAGGTCCCGCAAAAATCTCTGGAGGTCGGAGACCTAGTACTATTGCTGGATCCCTCCATGGAGCGGGGTAAATGGACTCGGGGACGAATTGAGGCGATTTACCCGGACAAGCAGAAAGTCGTAAGGAGAGTAGATGTCAGGGCAGGAGGCAAGATTTATCGTAGAACAATAGGTAAATTAGTTAGGCTGACCACGGAAGTGCAGACATAAGAACATAAAATAGGTTATTATTGAATAAGTAAGGAAAACAACTTATAGTAATGTAAATAATCTTAAGGAGCTTTTGGCATCGAATCGACAAACAAAGATGCCAAAAGGGGGGAAAATGGATGATTTACATAATAAAACTCCTCGATTAGTTAGATATTAAAAATAAAGTTAAAAATAGGTTAACCTGTCGGAAGCCAGTCGTGCTATAAATAAATTTTACAGATTTTAAATAAATACCAGATAATTCGTCCAATAAAGACACTTCAAACGGCGTGGAGGCCACCCCGAGATTAAAATATGGTTAATATATGACATACTCGAATGGGGCAAGGCCGGGGTTCTGAGAAAGGGATGAGGATGCAGAAATTACGACGGCCGAGGGTCTAACAGTGGCATAATAACAATAGACCAAGGAAGCCATACATCAGCTGGTAAACCGTCTCGTCCGCCTGGAAAAAGAAAAAAAAAGGTTCGTCTAGAAACAAGAGCCGTAAATTATTGGCAACGGCGGAGGGTTAGGTGCTCTGGGGTGGTCTTTAAAAGGGCCATAATCAAAAACCAAAATATGCGATTGAAGCGCTATAAAAGTATTGTGTCTCCCACTCGAGTACTTGAGAAAGCGACGGACCCTTCATATAACATATTTTATAAATAAAATTAACGCTAGAATAAGTCTATGTATTAAAACTTGCATGTACAATTTAAATTAAAATGTTTCTCGCTCGTTAGATGTAGTTAATATTATCTTTATAGTTATTTAGACAGTCGTTATGACCTAGGATATTATGTTTTGAATTGTATACCGTTATATTAAGATTTTCTGAAAACACATTTAAGCCTAAGTTTCACACGCCCTCGTGTCTTCGAAGGGGCGTGGTATGTATTTTTTTGTTGCTAGCCGGTGCCGAGTATAGCCAATCCCGGACCAGGGGGCATAGACGAGTTGGTCAGCTGTATTTTGACGCTGAACTCGTCAGTCAGTCAGTAAGATTTTGAGAGCGCCGCAAATAGGTGGCCGATCGGAAAACTGTCTTAGCTCGTATAAAATAGACATTCATATTAACTCTGGGCAATAATGTTGGAAATGTGTTCAGTCGTGTATCGAGATTGATGTGTACGTGTACCTTGAATCAAATAAAGACATTAAAGTTCAGTGCAAGGTTTTGTCATTCACCTGCTCTCCTAATCGCCATCATCGTCATCTACAAGGGAAAATCGGAGTTTCCGACTCAGGATATCGAAGAAGAACAAAGGCGTGAGTAATTGTACAGTCCACTAATTATTAATCAAAGGAGCATCACGCCCTCTCCGCAACGAGCGGAGATGAAATAATGGTCGTTCCGGTCATTCAGCGAGAGGTCTGATCGGATCTAACCACTACCTATTATATTATAAATAAGATGCTACAAAATTCAAGCGGTAAATTCGTTTTTTATCTAATTTATAATGTCAAATAACCAAGATAGTCCCGATTTTATTATATCATCATATCATATCATATCATATCATGTCATATCATAACATATCATATCATATCATATCATTTCATATCATATCATATCATATACCATATTATACATACAGTTGGATACATGATGTCGCGGACTTTTCAAAAGATTTCTTTAAGGCCGACGATTTGCCATACTTTATTTTTACATATATCAAACTGTTTTGTCAGCGTACGCCGATAAAGCAACTCACCGGCTCATTCTCCACCGACTTAATTGACAAATATCCTGATGTCTTATTGAAAACCAAAATTTATAAAATATACCCTTTAGCACTCACCGGTGATGTAGCTTTCCGTTAGTGAAAGAATTTTTGAAATCGGATGAGTAGTTTCGGAGATTACCTCCTACATACAAACTTAGAAAGCTTACGTCTTTATAATATTAGAATAGATTTAAGAGGTTTTGTTAAAAAAAAGTGCATTACTAGTAATGAATAAATCAATAAATTTATTTTAAGGACTATAAAAAGTGAACTGTTTAAAAAATACTTTAAAAATACGCATAGCGCATTAATTGTTTTTATTCTGTAATGCAAAATAGGCGAATTGCTTTTTAATTTACTGGCCCACCAACAGACGAGGAGGTAAAGTATTGTAAACGCGTTAAAAAATTCTTTCAGGATACATACATTTTGATTCAAACTACTCTAATAACATTTGAATTTCACCATACATTTTAATCAAATATTATCGCCGAGCCGTCCGAGGCTAGCCGACAGACGAACCGCGCTGCTCGAGGCGGTTGTGTAACACAACCCAAACGGGTTCGTCCGCCCGCCGTTAGGGCCGGGCCACGATATGCGCTGCGGTTGCGGCGCGGCGCCTGAGCGGTGCCTATACTACATACAAATATCCATTGTATGTCACACGGTGCGTTCCGGCGTCGCACCGCACGCAAACCGGTAATATGCGCCGGAGCGGCACCGCTCAGTTGTTAAGTGGAGTCGAAAGTACCCTATATGCTTGCCTGTTTCGTTTGTTTTCACATATTTTTCCTAATTTTTAATCGAAGTGTTTAAAATGAGTACCAACGAAGAAGATATTGGCATTGACTACCTCATTTCACTAGTTCTACGTACAATTAACTACAACAATATTCGCCCACTGCGGCGTCGTAGTAACGTTGCGGCGCCGCACCGTGACCTGTACGTGTGTACGCCCATACGGCGAAATCTTTGCGGCGCGGCGCCGCACCGCATCGTGTGGACCGGCTCTAAGAGGGCAGTCATCGATTTTATTTATGAAATTAATATTTAGATAAAATCAGTCCAAATAATTGTCGGAAAAGTTTTGGGGTGACACAACCGATTATATTTTTCTAAGCTTTTGAGGAATTTCACGTTCTTTCTATATTTAGCTATTATCTCGTCATATAAAGTACCTTACAGAATAGCACCAATTACATGCCTCGAGTTAAAACCGTTGTAGTATATTTTACTTTGCCGGCTCTAGCGAAAGTATTATGACGCGCTAAAAAAACCGAGATGAAGTCGGAAATATCCATTTTGATAGCCCCTGAGATGATTAAATAATAATAATAACTAAACGCTTTATTTGATTAAACAAAAAGGCGAGCTTATTGCCTAAAAGCAATATCTTACAGCTAATCTTAACCTAGTGGAATCATATGTTATGCGGTTAAAATAAACTAGTAAATTAAATTTTAAATATTTAAATTCAGCAGGAAATCAAAACAATAAATTTAAGAAAAAACTAACAATAAACCTATTAATGACGCAGGGGACGCAATAGAGAGGAACAAATAGGGAAAAATAAGGAAAAGTTTATGAGCGTGGGTTCAAGTGTTCTTTGAGCATGCGTTTGAAGCAAAACAAACTGGGTGCTATCCTTATACGCGTGGGTAAAGCATTCCAGAGACGGGCTCCACGTACAGAGAAGGAGTGCGAGAAGAAATCACTACTGTGACTAGGGATCGAGAGCAGTAGGTTGTCTTCAGATCTCAGAGGGCGCCCGTGAGAAGATAGAGGTTTGAACCTATTTATAAGATAGTTCGGAGCGGCCCCCTTCAGGATTCTGAAGAGCAAACCTAGGACTCTCGTATCTCTTCTTTCTCGGGTCGTCAGCCAGTGAAGTCTCCTTCTATACTCCGTAATATGGTCAAACTTTCTTAGGTCATAAATGAATCGAATGCAGACATTTAGACCTTTTCTAGACTGAAGTCTATCTTTGAGTCTGTGTGTCTGTGCGTGTGTGTTATTTTGTACACGATAGCGCCCAAATGCTTCATCCGATTGAGCTGAAATTAGGCATGCAGGCATCATTCTTTAATTGCAAGTCTTGCAAGATTACAAGATTGTGGCTGCAATCGGTTCACCAGCAGGCACGCTAGTCATATTTCAATATCGAAATGTAACAGTATAGTTCGGTACACATATGCCTTGTTGGACCTAAAACACGTTGCGAAGTATTTTTTGGTTGGAATATCTCGTATGCAAGCGACGCAAAAAATGATAAACACCGCCGAATTTAAGAAAATACTACATCTGTTTTGGAAAAAACCATTTTAATACCAGGGAAATGTTGCAAAATAATAATAATAATAATACAACGCTTTATTCGTACGAAAAGGCGAGCTTATTGCCTGCAGGCAATATTTTAGAGCTAACCTATACTATTGTATGAACATTATTCGCGAGTAATTACTACATAACTTAATCAATATAAAGAGACTAAGACAAAAAAGAGGATAGAAAGGAATATATATATATTTAACTCTTTGTGGGCACCAAATGTGCCACACCAAAATAATCTAACTATAAGGACGCTAAGGTTTAAAAAGGAGGAGAATGGGAAGGCAAAGGGAATTTATGTGGAAGATTTCAAATGATTTCTTAGTCTGTTTTTAAAACTCGTTATGCTTGGCGCGTTTCTAACATTTTTCGGTAAAGCATTCCAAAGACGGGCTCCATGCATGGTGAAAGAGAATAATAAGAAGTCAGTGCTGTGACTAGCGATAGAGAGTAGCAAGTTATCTTTTGATCTCAGAGGGCGTCCATGAGCCGATAGTTCAGTAAATCTGCCGGTAAGATAATTGGGAGCGACGCCATTCAAGATCTTGAAAAGCATACGAAGAACTCTCATGTCTCTTTTCTCCCGGGTCGACAGCCAGTGAAGTTTCTCTCTGTACTCCGTGATGTGGTCAAATTTTCTGAGGCCATCCATGTATATAACGAATGCAGACATTTTGGAGACGTTCAACTTTGGTGGATAACTCCTCTGTGAGGTATATGAGATTTTTTTAAAAACAAAGTTGGCATCTGATCATGAATATTTTATATCAGTATGTCTAACATTTGAAAATACTAAAATATGCTTTCATAGTCGCTTGACACAATCACCAAATCTCTAACTGCAATATTTCGATATTGAAGTATGACTAGCGCGCCTGCTGGTGAACCGATTTCAGCCACAATCTTTTGAAGTCTTGCACTGAACGAATGACGCCTGCATGCCTAATTTCAGCTCAATCGGATGAAGCGTTCGGGCGCTATCGTGGAGAAATTACACACACGCTCAGACACACAGATTCAAAGATAGACTTCAGTCTAGAAAAGGTCTGAATCGTCTCAGGGGCTGTCAAAATGGATATTTCCGACTTCATCTCGGTTTATTTAGCGCGTTTATAATACTTTCGCTGGAGCCGGCAAAGTAAAATATACTACAACGGGTTTAACGGGTGAGGTGGAGGGGCGGTCTAAGGGGGTTGGCGCGGGGGATGGGGTGTAGTTGTATGCTTGCCGGGAAAGTCTTAGGGAGACCCAGCCGATTTTTTTCTATTATTTAAGATATTTCACATTCTTATTATCTTTAGCTGCTAGCGCGTCACATGCCTTATAACACCAGGTTCTTGTTGTTGTTGTTGTTGAATGCCATTGAAATTTAACATCGATAGTGAAAGCGTGCGATGATGCCGCGTCCCGCACCGAGCTGCAGCAGCCTTGAACGGCTCGAGCTGTGCGGGGACAAAATTATTATGATCATCGGCTGACTGATGGTGGTAGTCACTTTTACGATGCCGCGTATAAAACTTGCGCCCCGTCGCGTCGCGTCGCTGCAGACGGACGTTTATCACCTTGCCGCACCGCGACGCTCACGTACAGAGTGTTCCTTACCGGGACGGAATACATTGAGAGAAAGAGCGATTTCGCCAACGTTTGTTTTTATTAAAGACTGGTGGTATGCGACGTTAAATTGCGTTCAGACGACACAAGTCATTTTTCGACCGCGTTTAGACAAAGCCGGTAGATTTAACTTTGAAATAAAAAAAATAATCCAAATTCACCCGATTAATTATGATTCACCCGATTATTTATGCTGGGCAATATTACAATAATAAAAACGAAGTTCGTAGGAATGCGCACGGCAGCCGTCGGAACGGCAAAAGGGCGGTATCGCATATATTTGATATGATCTGCGGTTAAAATTATTAGGTAATATATATAAAATTTAATTTGTTGTTTTTTTCTGACACAACCGTGGCACTCCAATAAGACAGGATGTGAGCTAGCCTTATCACAGGAGTGCCTAGCAAGGCGGGCTCGGTTTCACTTTACTTAGCACATTAAAATACAAACTTTAACATATAAATTATGCACAATTTGGCCTGGACACAGCCAGACGTATGCCTAAATTTAGAAGCATATAGCGGTATTTTCTGGGTTGTACATTATATTTCTTTTGTGCTCTTGCGTTTGAATGTATATGTAACGAATAAATAAATAAATAAATAAATAAAATGAACTAATGAGAAGCCTGATGGGGAAGCCTGGTTTAGAAAGCCAAAAAAAAGATGTTTTTCATTATTTTTTTAAAAACTTTAAGTTGACTTAATCTAACATTTGAAAAATGGAAATATTCTTGCAATGTTAAAAAATATATATATTTGAGGTATTGAATTGCTAATGTTTCTACCGCTGCAGAGGTAAAAAGCAGACAAATCCTCATCTGCTCTGACAGCAGAGCAGCACTGGACGCTCTGGCTAAAGCCACCACAGAATCTTCTGTGGTCTGGGACTGCATGCAGGAGCTCAACAAATTGGGAAAATCCAACAAAATCACCCTAATATGGATACCGGGTCACCAAAGCATACCCGGCAACGAAGAGGCCGACAGACTGGCAAAACTGGGCACACTGGAATGCCCAGTGGAGCCAGCTGTAGGGGTCCCCTTCGCTACAGGTAAGAAAATCATCAGGGACTGCTTGGAACAGGAACATCAGGCTTCCTGGAAACAGAGCCAGGGATGTCGCCAAGCAAAAGCCATGATGGAGCAACCTTTACAGAAGAAAACCAAGGCCCTACTTGACATGAGAAAGAAGAACCTTAGAACCACTATCGGTCTCCTCACCGGACACACGACTCATCTATTCAACCATGGCTTGACCGAGAGCAAGGACTGCCGAATATGTGGCGAGCAACCTGAAGACAGCATACACATCGTTGGTCGCTGTCCAGGGCTCGCCGCCAAAAGACACAGTTTACTGGGACGAGCCTTTCTCGAACCCAGCGATCTGCCCAACTTGAAGGTCAGTGATCTACTTGGACTGGTAAGAAGTACCGGGCTACTAGCTGACCACTGACCTAACCACACAGTGGGTAGTTACAAAAGACCTTACAGATCTAGGTGACATCAAGGGCTGGAAACAAGCCCCCCACTCTATGTACTACTACTACTACCGCTGCAGAAATGACGGTATCAGTTTGCGCCGGGTAATAGCGAGCATAATTTTGCCTGAAACGAAAAAGTCTAGTTTACTTTTTCGTTGTTTCGTAGTTTCGTTTCGTCCATAATAATTTTTAAATGAGTATTTTCAAGATGAACTAAAGAAAATAACAAAAACCTATTATTATTATAATTTTTCAAGGATATGGAAAAATGAAATCGATTTTTGTCCCAAAATATTGTGTTTAACTAGAAAAAAAATATATTAAAAAAGATTTTTTAAATTCATATAAAACATAATTTAATTATCCTTATTTTTTTTAACAACACGATCCTTCAAGTAGTTTTTGTTTTGAGAGAAAAGCGTTTAAAGTTTTATTAAAAGAACAGTAGTAAGTTTTTTACATTTACAGCAATCTGCAACTATCAGCGATTCTAGAGGTAAAAGATTCATAAACTTTAAGTTAATGAAAAAAAAAACAAGAAAAACACGTTTTTTTGGCCGTCCAAACCAGGCTCCCCCCTTAAATCTATACATATATAAAGGTTTCCTATTTATTTATTGATTTATTTATTTGACCTTCGGGAAACATACAGCGCTCCATTAATTATAACTAATAATCATATTACAAACATTGCACGGCACAGCCGCAGGCAAAGTTCACAGCGTCCCTTCCAGGTTGAGTCCCTTTTTAAGGAGGCTACCGGATTGGAGTTAAACCTAGAGTTGAGCCGACCTAAAAAAACATAGACAGGCCATAATGCTTAAAAGCTGCACGGAACAATTAGGAACCAAGGAATCTCGCATGAGCTGTCATTTCTACATTTGAGCACCTGGCTCCTAGTCCAGATTAATATGACTTCACAGTTCTTTAGTTTTAGTTTGAGACTGGGCGAGGGTGGACCAACAGTCGATTTTTATGTTAATACATGCTACCAAAAGAATTACTAAACATGAAATTCTTAGTATTTAGGAGTTAAACAAAACCATACTTTAATCAGAACATTTTTATTTACCTGTTCGTAAGTAACTTAAAATTGTATAATTCGTAATATTTCTGTAATATTCTGCATTGTTTTTTGGATTTACAATAATGCCAAAACCATCGATATATAAGCCCTAGATAGGCCCTCAGATAAAATGGCTCTATACCCTGTGCTCGTAAAAAAATGTGACAGAGAGAGCAACAAATTGAACAGTACGAAAGAATAGCACGCCAATATACTTCGCGGGAACGCTCACTCCGGAAACGGTCGGCAGAAATACGAAACTCACGAAATCGACTACAACCAAACTACTACTGGCTGGCTTTCAGTAGTGGTTTTGTAGTGGTCATTTTCAAGCGCGAAAGGCTTATCAAGGGCTTATATATCAATGGCAAAATCCCTTAAATTTGAAAAAAAAATCTTAGCGAAAACTTTAGCAGAATATTTAGGTGACCAATTAGGGTTTAGATTTATTAGAAAAAATAAACTTATCGCACAAAATATAACAGCCAATAATATGGGGATAAGGTATCCTGCCTTAGTCCTCATTTGAGGAATTTCGCTTTGTCGATCCGCACTCAATTGAGTTTAACAACACCATCTTAATGTATTTTTATTGATGAGTTTTGCGTCTCGCCTAGTAATTAAATATCTATTTAGCGAAAGTCGTTCAAAATTACACACTATATATGTGCACACGTGGAAAGTCGTTAAGCGAGTGTTAAAACATTAGCCGCACAAATGAAACTCGACGCGTCCATTTTTATAGAGCCAGTACTCGAAGCGGTACGTCGTAAAGTGTGTGACCAGTCGCGAAAAATGCACCATCTTGTAGGTGCCACATCACACCAAGCTCGCGGGGCGGCCGGGCTATTTATTATATGGCCTTGCGGAGGCCTCAACAAAAGACTTGTGGGCAATTTAGATTTAGCATAAAAGTCCGGCCCGCATAATATATATAACCGGCTGCAATGACGGCGATAAAACGAAACGCTCGCAGGAGCAGGGCTGCGAACTCCATTCCCAGCCGCGACAGAAATATGCCTAGACGACACTTTACGACTTTCTTGATGGCGGAAATTGTTATAATAGATATCTTTATGGTGATTTTTATACGAGATTTAATAGTAGGAGTTGTTTTTTTTTATATCAAAGCTCTCTATCAAAGAATGGCAATTGTCTTGCCCTTACATTTACTTTACCAACCGATGAGGAGGTAAAGATTTGTGAACGCGCAAATTTTATTTTTTCGAAATGAAGACGGATATATATATATTTTGACCCCCCCCCCCCCCCGAGGCGATTAGAACCATTTCTAGACTGAAGTCTGTCTGCAAGGACGTATCCAGGGGGCGGGACGACACAGGGGACAAGTCCCTCCCCCTCCGAAATATTTTAAGTAAAAACTAAAGTCGAGAAACAAACAAGAATTGGAGAGAATCCGCGACTGATGTACCTGGTGTCAGGCACGTATCCGGGGGGGAAGGGGGTAGTTGGGATTTGGCCTGCTAAAAACCGTCGAATTTTCGTGTATGCGCAAATTCAATTGTGGTGGGGGCCAAGCCCGTTGTTTCAATGAATGTGGGGTCATTCATTGAAACAACGGGCGGTATCCTTCAGTTTCGGGGACGGGTCCCGCCTCCCCCGAAACTGAAGGATACGTGCCTGTCTGTCTGTGTGTCTCTGTGTCTGTATGTCAGTCTGTTTGTGTGCATTCCTCCACAATAGCGCCCAAACGCTTCATCGGACTGAGCTGGAATTTGGCATGCAGACATTATTCGGTTATGGCAAGAGTTAAAAAGATTTTGATTGAAATCGTTCCACGAGAGGGCGCGCTAGTCATACTTCAATCTCGAAATATTGGACCTAGTGACTTGAAATTTGGTACACAAATGCTGTATTTGGTTGTAATACCTCATATACATGAGACACAAATAATATTTAAAGTCCGCCATATTAAAGAAATTACTACATCATTTTTGGCATTATACCATTTGGATAGCACGGAAAATACTACAAACTAGCGCGCGGAGGGAAGTTGGTTTGGCGCGGAAGGGGGGGGGGGGGCGTGATCCTCCTTTAGAGCACACTGTTGATAAAACATAATATTTAATTTTTCATAATCGTTTTTGCATACTCCCTGCCATTGGACATAATATTAGCAACTTAGTAATTATTCACTGATGTTGTAAGCCACTATGGCAAAGTCAGACTGATACCACGTACGCAACGTGCGCAACGCTTCTATGACATCTGGACCCTTGTATTCGCATGAAATCAGATGACTTAGAACGTTGCGTATAAGTCTGATTCTACATAAGTCATCTGTTTTCATGCAAATTCAAGGTTTCATGCAAGTCCAGATAATGCATTGCGTACGTCGCGTAGTGGGATCAGTATTGCTCTGCCTTTATCGTCGGAAAATTGGATGATAACAAATTACTATCGCATTTTATGCTTACACGTTAGTATTTTCGCGGTCACATAATAGTTCTTTGGGTAATAACATTTTGGAAATTCTATTTAATTAAGTCTTCGATAAGCTATATATGTTTACGTATATAGCTTATTTAAATTATTTAAATATTTAAATATTTAGAAGATTGTGAGGAGAAAGATATAAAAACCAAATTTCTTTCCATTACGCTTTTAGACCGTTGAAATAACTCGCGTTCCCCTACATTCCCAACACAAAAATCCATTACTGAGGAATTTATTTACAAATTTACGGTAGCATCAAAGGGAAGTGTTGAAATTAATGGCGGCATGGCGTCTTCAGGCGTGTAATTACATTTCAATGAATCAATAAAAGCACATATACTTACATCGCAACGTTGATGATTTAAAAAACCGGTAAAAATTGACCAAAACTTACCTGAAAAAAAAAGAAAATGTCATTAATTATATGAATCAAAACACTGCCGATTTAAACATTACGAAATGTCATCATTTTCAAAATAATCGCTATAATGCCGTTAGAAAAAAGTGGTTAATGAGCAATAAATAATAATATGGCGATTCGACTATTCAATAACCAATAACGAATTGGTAGCGAGATTAAGATGACTACGATGCCGTCGGCTATTAAGAAACCGGTTCCAAAATTCGTAATTAGCGTCTCTTTGAAATTTGAGAACTGTGACCCCGAATGCACTTTTTCTTGATGCGGGGATCAGAACCTAACACCTCCAACCGATCATACCACGTACGACCAATTTCCAGGCAACTAGTCTTTGCATAGGACTTAACATTTTAATAAATTGCCTGATCATTTAAAGGCGATTTAAAGCGTTGATATTTACAAGAAATCCATCCAGGTGTATTTGCCTGACATCAACATGTATAAAGAAATTTTAAAATACTTTTAAAACAGCATTGTACCTACCAATATAATTTAGTGCACCTACTATTTTTTTGTCAATTGTTTTATTATAGTATTTTTTCATTAATTGGTATAATTTTGGAGTAATTTACTGTATATCATTCTTTGATAAATTGAGTGACTAATTTAAAATTAATTTAATATACTTGTAATTTCTACATACTTATATATCCTTCTAGCCGCGTGTTCGGCCATAGCGACTGCATTGTAGATTCTAGTGACTTCTTTAGTCTTCTCAGAGTCCATTGTTCGGAAGCAGTCAAGTGCGCAGGCTATATTATAGTGCACAGGTGGGCGCGCGACCACGGGTGCACTCTCTCTTCCTCCCTCTTCTGAACCCGATGGAACGGAGACCGTTACGACCAGAGAAAAGTTTGGATGCAGATAAAATAAAATAAATTAATTAATCGCCAACACAGCAATGGCTGTCATTGTTAAATTTGTACTCAATATTGCAGTGCTATTTTTTTCGGATTTAGTTCGTTTTTCCACACTGTCATTTATGAAATTAGTAGTTATGGCTTGTGGCGATGTTTGAGGTTTTTGGAGCTATTGTAGAGATGACCGGTGACTTATTGGTAGTTGTTGTAGTAGGCGGTGATGTAGAAGATGCATTATTGGATTTATCCTGGTTTTCTGATGATCTCGTGTTGTTGCTCATGGGGCTGTGTTGAATACAGCATAGTCTCTTGTTCCGACATTATACAAAATTGTGATAGTTTCCCTTTTGGCAAATCCCCGTTTTTGGACAATTTTCCGGCGGTAGACATTCTCCTAAAACGCCATTTATTTCACATGACTTCACGACAGTGTATATGCCAGGTCCCTTGGCACTTCCACAAGGGCTCTTCCAAAACTGGTAACGGCGATTATGTTGAAGAGGCATTGGTTGTCAGCTATCGTCACTTGCAGAGGTCCACCACTATCGCCTCCGCAAGAGTCTCGTCCTCCTTCTAAGCTTCCAGCGCACAATTGATCGTCCGTTTTACCTTGCGGTAACCTCTTTCTGAGAGTCTTTGCATATAGTCTTCGACAGGTCGGCTGGTCAATCAAATCCACCACCACCTTCAGTAAGTAGTCCGATGTATCTTCAGCAAAGTCGATCTGCCCCAAGCCAGTAACGACAGCTCGCTTGTTTTCGATGGTCGACTTTGTCCATAGACACGCTGGTGAAATATTTAAAGTGAACAGCTCAGACCGATAAGATCATTCGGGACGCGTCCCGTGTTTACCGCGAGTGAATCCAGACTGTAGAATTGCACTATATTCTTATAAATTTATTATTTAATTATAATTTAGAGGTGAGAAAATTTTAAAATATGTTGACACTTAGAATTTATATTTCGAATATAAATTCTATATTCGAAATATAAAAGATTTTATATTCGAAAATAAAAAATTTCGAATATAAAATCTACATACTTATAATGGTTGGAAAAGGTTTTTCAATGCTCTTTCTTGTGACATAAAATCGGGTCAAAATAAGACCTCCTTTAAAAAGCTGGTTACAAATTGGCTTGTAAAAGAGGGAAGACGAGGAATTAAAAAAATATTGGACATTATAATCTAAACTGGACATTTGAATATCTTGAAACTTATATTACATAAAACTTTAAAAACGTTTATTTATTTAAAGAGATAATTTATTTTAGTTTTAATATTTTTTCCTGTTATTTATACGATAAATTCAGGACTATTTTATTTAAATTCTTGTTTTAACTTGAGTATTTCATTTTACAATATTTGTTAATACTGATTTGAATTTGTTCACTGAAATTTTAATTTCCTACTTCTAATTTTAAGTATTTAGTATTTTTTATATAGTTTGCATTTCTATTCTTTTGTACATAAATTATCAATTTATATTTTGTTTTTTTTTCAATATAAGTATAATACATTTATTAAGGGAAGGACATATGCCATTTTTTTAACTCGGTATTGTTGCAAGTACATATTGTTTACCTGAGAACAGATCCCGACCTAGTAAAGTGACGTTGCCACTAAACTATGCGATGCATTCATTTTCTGATTTTAATCATTTTTTGAAATATTTGTGTGTATAGCTGTTCTCAAGTTAAAATTGTTTACTCTTGTTTTATATTAGTATTAATAAATAAATAAATATAAAATTTCAAAAATAAATAAATACTCTTTATTCTTTTTTACCATAAATTCTGGTTTGTCTGATTTTTTATTAGGGAAAAAACGGTGAGGCGATGTCTTCGCTGTCTCGTCACACTAAAGATCATAATTAATCATGATGGGGAGGCAGTAAGCTCCGCGGTCGAGTCAGCTGGATCCGTTATAACCGGCCTGCCGAGAGACGTCCGATATCCTGCTACTTACTGGGTTACCGAGACATCGATTAGGAGAACTGGATTAAAACCTAGAGCTTCACTTAAATTGAGAGACGGAATTTAAAATCCAAAAACTAATATTTCAACTATTTCAACTCAAGGCAAGAAATCGCTGCTATTCTGTAAGGCATGTGACAAAGTCACATCTAACGACAGTAAGAATGTGAAATTTATCGAAAACAAAGAAAAAAATATAGTACTTCGGTTTAAACTCAATGCATGAAATTGGAGCTATTCTGTAAGGTATATGACGAGGTAAAATTATAAAAATACTAGGTGACCCGTGCCCACTGCGTTGGGCGGTAAACATTTTTACTGAAATTATGAGTGGTTCGGTTAGTACTGAGTGCTATGATTTATTTCCTCACTGCCAAAAGGAGGGTTATATTTTTACTGCATATGCATGTACGTATTTGCATGCCAATTTGGCTATATTACCGGGTTTCAAATGAGTGAATAAAATGATTGAATAAATTATGTTTATTTTAATTGTTCAAAACTTCTCTGTATACTATATTAGATGTAATGTTATTATTTTTTTGTACCAAAATATATTGTCTTTCAGGAGTTCCAACCCGAGATACGGTCGCGGTTCCATACCTATGTCGTATTATCTCTTTAACCATTTATGCAGTAAAATGGAAATTATATGCAGTAAAAGGGAAAAGTCTCTTGTTTTAAACACTTGAGACGATAAGCGGCCCAATAAGGCAGCTGTGTACCAAATTTTAAGTCTTTAAGTTCAATATTTCTAGATTGAAATATGACTAGTGCGCCCCCTGGTGGGCCCATTTCAATCACAACCTTTTCAACTCTTGCCATGGCCAAATAATGCCTGCATGCCAAATTTTGAAACGGATGAAGCGTTTGGGCACTATCATGGCGGAATACACCATACAGGATGGCGGTGGCGACTACAACGGGCGAACCCGTTACCCCAGGCTGGTATAACGATGTAGATCGTTCTTTCAGCCGTAGGATGAGCGTAGAAAACTTGGGAACAAGACAATCTACTGTCTAGTTTACCAGCAACCCGTTAGAGACCAACGCCTTACGGCGAGGCTCCGGGAAAGGTAAACCAGCGTCCGCCTCACCCCCTAACTACCAGTTGTGGCAGGATATCTCCGTCTGGAGTTAACCTTTAGAATACTTCCGTCTTCCTGACTGGTTATGAGGCCTGAGACACGGGAGTCTTACCAGGGGTAGCCTTTCACTCGAGGAGGCTTCTGAATAGGAACTGAATCGTGAGTTCAGCCGATCCGAGAACAAAATGGATCTTGTGGCCCAAGCTGCACGAAACCGTTCACCACCTACACACACACACAGACAGACCAGTCTGTAAATGGTCCTAATCGTCTCGAGGGTTGTCAAAATGTACATATCCGTCGTCATCTCGAAAAAAAATTGCGGGTTCACAATACATCCCCGTCGATTGGTAGGCCGGTAAGCTAAAAAAAAATGAAAACTCTATAGGTTCATGAATCTTCTGTTTCTGTCTTTGCTTTTAAATCGGGGACGCGTATTATATATCGCTGGCGTTCTTATTCATGAAACTAGATACTATTGATTTATGGTCAGATCGCATACGGACAAGCTGGTAATCCTTATCTTCTTAAAGATCCTGCTGGTAATCCTTTCAAGTCCTTATCTTCTTAAGACACAACATGTGAAAATTTAGCTTCTCCTTGAACATGCAACTAGGGTTGTCGACTACATCAGGCGAGCCTGTCACCTCGGGAAGTTTTAACGATTAGTCGTTCTATCTCCCTGGAGTGAGCGCAGAAGACTTGGACAAAACAGTCCACCGTCTAGCTCCGCCACAAACCCGTAAGAGGCCAACGCCTTAAGCGCGAGATAGCCAGGAATGTTACCCGGCGGGCCTACACTCACGCCCTTACTTCCAATTGTGACCAGATTACTCCAGTCTCTCGACTGGTTACGAGTTCGAGGTCGCTTGCGCGGTCCTCTCCCGTACGAAGCGGTGAAACGGTGTTTACCGAATCTATCGCGGACCACAGCGTCCTTTGCCCGGCTGTTCACCCAGGATCGGATAGCCGATGGTCGTTTCAAGAGCAGTCGTCGTAAGGTCCGCAACCACCTCTCTCTATAGGAAACAGTACTGCTTCCAGACTCCCCCGACTGTTAGTCAGAGTGCACAGTCGATTGGCTTACGCCGCATGGTGCGCAAACCGTCCAGGAGCGCCAGAAGGTTGATTCCCAGGAGAAACTAACCATAAGGCCAGAGTCCTACCCAGGCTCGCACTTCATGCGTGGAGGCCGTCGAATAGGTGTTGACCCGTGAGTGTGACCAACCCTGAACAGAATGGGTCTTCGTGGCCAACTCAGCAAGGGCCCATGAGACATGGACATTACGACTCAGCAAGGGCCCATTAACTCCCCCTTGAACATGCAGTTAAAGCGCCTTTTATCGTAGGTGTGTAGTGCATGCAACCTGTGGGCGCAATCATACGCCCTGCAACCAATCGCTCCGGTTACGCCGATCGAGTGGATTTTGAAATGCGAAGCCCAACGCTCGGCTTAAATAATATGTAAATTGCTATAAAAAGAAAATGGGACAGAAAATGTACCCACAAAACCATTAAAATCACGCGTTGGGTTTTACTAATTCAATATTTATTCAATTTTATTCAATTCAAATACAACAGGACATTCTCACAACAAATGCATACAACACGGCGATCCGTTGCCAAAAAAATAGATATTCCCCGAATGATGACCTCTTTTGGTCAGAGGCATTTTACTGTTTTGGGCCCCAGGGCATATAACCTATTGGAAGATGAAATTAAAACAATTCAGACTAAAGATTCCTTTAAGAAGCAGAGCCATATGTGGCTAATAAATGAAGGTCGTGAAAAGAGCCACAAATTATTTGACTGTCTAGTATGATTTTTATTTTTATTCTACTGAGTAGGTATCTATCTATCTATTCACTATTATTATGATTTCGATTTTTATTTATTTACTCGATAATGTTATGATTATAATTTCAGATATTTCTTGATGATATTTTAATTTAATTTTTTAACATGTTTATGACAGACATAATTTAGAATTTCTGTTTTTTTTTTGTGTGCACAGGTAAAATATTTCCTGGTACATCTGCCTTAGTAAAGGCCTAGGCCTAGTTAGGAGGTGTTGACGTAGTGACCAAGATGCTGCAGTGTGCTCTATTTTTCGCTACTGGTCCAAACACATTTTATTTTGTAATGGTGAGGAAAATATATTTTGTGCTTTACCTTTAATAAATAAATAAATACAATTTAAAGATGAACATTCAGCATATTTCAGTTATTTATATGGCGCATTCTTTAATACCAAGTATTGCATTTTAAAGTATATAGGTAGACCTTTTAATTTTTAATGATTGATGACGAGACAAGTAATACTACATTTAATACCTACACTTAATATACTATGACAATAATAATTTGGGTGAGTCCATTTAGTATAAAGTTTTTTATATGTAATGTTTTTAGATCTGTTAATTTCATAATAACATAAAAATAACATCAGAGAGCCTACTCATGACCTAACAGCTTTGTGCCGTGACACGACAGACCGTTTTGTAGGTACCTAGCCACTTCCTTGAGCTCAACGATACAGAAAGTACCTAGGCCTTTTCACCAAAAGTTGTATAAGGCGATTTTGTGTTGTCCCAAGACTTTGGATACTTTTTTTATTTTGTTTTAACTGTAGATTTTTTTTTGATTAAAAAAAAAATAATAAGAATAATAATCAACAAAAATATATTACATATTTCAAATTCTAAAAGATTCGGAAAGTAACTTTTTACTTTGTACCTAGCTGATATGAAATTCAACAACAAGTCCGTACGATGTACAATAATTCTGGAGAAAAATTACAAAATTTGCTTAGTACCACCTACTATGCGTAAAAGCTGATGCGTAAACGCTGATGCGTAAAAGATACATCCACTTGAGTGGTCATTACCTCCAACCTGAGGAGGTAAAACAATCTGGAGCCAAAAGCCTGTTGCGGTTCGCTTAGCGCAGAACTATAGTAAGTGGCGAACACAATAGATCAGCAATGGTCGCAGTTTTACAAGGCTCATAAAGACCTTAGAAAAGCCCCACTCAACAAATAAAAATAAAAAGTAGTACCTACTAAAAAAGTAGTACATACTCTTAAAAGTACTTAGATTAAACCTCTTAAAAGTACTTAGATTATAATTACAAGTAGATTTAAAATTTAATATGTGCATAATAAGGAACCTTTTTAACCTACTTAATTTATTGGTCAATTTATTTGTATATTTATTTATAGATGTATTTATTTACCTATTTATGTATTTAATAATTTTCTTATGTATATACATATAATTAATATTAGCCATTTATCTATATATTTACATATAAAACATTTATTCTTTTAAGAATTAATAAGCGATCGGAATCGATAAAGAAAAAAAATAAAAGTGAAGTCACCATGTATGAAATACTGTCACCCTAGAACAGATATACAATCTAGTCGGTTGATAAAATCCACACAAATGTCAACTGTAAAATGTCATGCTTCGTAAAAAAAGTATAATAGTAAAAAAAATATATTTATACTTTGGTTTTTGCCAAAATATTTTTTTTTGTATTGGATACTGTAATAAAATAAAAAAAGTAAAAAAAACTTATGATACAGCCAATGAATTTAATGGGAGCACTATAAAAGCACTACCCTCTTTTTCAAGACATTCATCGGGTTATTTGCGGCTGGCTGGGAGTTAGGCTTCCCCTTAGAGTGGCTTAAGGGGTAGGTACCTCCAAAGCGGTCTGCTGTTTCACGGTTTAACGCATCGGGAAGTTATGATCGGCAATTAGAGAAATATTAGGTTTGCACGCCATTGCGGTGCCCACTGGAAATTATGTGCAGTTGCATTGGGCGGGCGCCGGACAAAGAAACAAGAATGGGCGATAGGGCCTGTGCGCCACTGTGCTGATCGACTCGAGGATATGTCACTGACATAGCTCGTAAAATTACCGAGTTAAAATGGCAATGGGCAGGCTATATAGCTCGCAGAACCGACAACCATTAAAGAAAAAATGTTCTCGAATGGCGACCATCAACCGGCAGACAAGTGTGCCCGATGGCATTGATACGGTCGCAGGAAGAAAGTGGTTGGAGAAGGCATAAGACCGTTCGTCATGGCATTCTATGGGGTAGGCCTATGTTCAACAGTGGACCTCTACCGGCTGATGATGATGATGATGATGATGAAATAAGCCAGTTGATAGGAATCCCTACTCTTGGTATAGTTAAATTGATTGTACATGATTTACCTTATGTAGTATACTGGAATAAATGATTTTCGTACAGATTGACTATTAAAAAAAACATTAATAAATAAATTTATAAAAAAAAAATCTTTTAAAAATAATTTACACTGCTAAACTCACGTGTGCGCTCAGACAGTGGCTAGACTTACGGCGATACTGTGTTATAAAAATATATAACTACTAGCTGACCCGTGCCCAATTCGTTGGGCGGTTAACCTTTTTACTTGTGATAAAATTATGAGTGTGGTTCGGTTAGTACTGAGTGCTATGATTTATTTCCTGACTGCCAAAAGAAGGGTTATATTTTTACTGCATATGTATGTATGTATTTGCATGCCAAGTTGACTATATTACCGTTATTTGTGAGTGTCTTCTTGTGAGTGTCTTATCTCTTTAACCATTTATGCAGTAATAAGGGAAATTATATGCAGTAAAAGGAAAAAATCTTTTATTTTAAACACTTAAGACGATAAATTTACTTATTTTGATATGAATTCATAATTGTTGATAATATTATGACTAATAAAAATGACATAACGAATTAAATTATTTTTTTAATATAAAAAACTACTTTTTGTGACTTAAATATAAAATGTAGACATATGCTGTCGCTGACTTTTTTGTAGGCATTACCAAACTCTGCAACTTTTCTCTAGAACTCAATCATATATCTCTCATCGTTAAAGCAGCGTTCGTAAGAAACGTTTTTATTCGACCGTTTTTTCTCCGACTTACTTTGCAAATCCAACTACCACGAAAAAGTCTTTTCATTTTTCGGATTAATATATAGCCTATGACACTCACAAATAACGTGTCTTTCTATTGGTGAAATATTTTTAAAATCGGTTTAGTAGATCCAGAGATTACTTCCTACAACCTCACAAACTTTACCTCTTTATAATATTAGTGCAGATTGCGCCCCCTAGTAGACCGATTTCAACTACACTCGTACCTGTTCAACTCTTGCAATGACCAAATCGATGGCTGCATGCCAACTTTCAGCTCAATCGGATAAGGCGTTTGAGCTCAATCTGATAAGGCGTTGGTTGTTAGGCCTGGAAATGAAAAAAAAATGCCGTTTGGTTTTCTTTTGACGGTCCTTTTCAGTAGAGTTTATAGAATACGTCAAAAAAACGTTACAAAATATTATGTAGATGATATTATGGTGTCTTGACGCTCAGCATATATGTACGTAATATATAATGGAATGAAAACGTTTTGATTTCATTAATTCGATTTGAGACCGATCTACGCGTTTTCTTTAGCACTGACAACGACGCGACGAGAGACCCAGCTCGCAGCCGCATGCGGCCAGACGCGTCTGGCCGCAGCCGCACCGCACGCGGTGGCGCGGCGGTCGGAAGCCCGCAAGCGGCGCGACGCGGCTCACCTCATTTCCACCTAATGGAGCGGACTCTATCTAATCGGGGCTATGCACGGTACACACGCTGTACCGCTGGAACTCGCTGAACCCGATCACCTATACGCGCGTGGTGAACCGCGCAAAATCGTAAACTGAACGTTTTAGTCCAGGAGCTCGCTGAAGATATCTACTTCAACCGTGCTTTAAGGCGCTTTCAGAAATATACTAGGCAGGTATATAAGTATCCAACCTTTGAATATTTATACCTACAAAATACACATATTGATACAACTAGGGTTGTCGACTACAGCGGCGAGCCCGTCACCTCAAGACGTTTTAACGATTAGTCGTTCTATCTCCCTGGAGTGAGCGCAGAAGACTTGGACAAACAGTCCACCGTCTAGCTCCGCCACAAACCCGCAAGAGGCCAACGTTACCCAGCAGGCTTACACTCACGCCCTTACTTCCAATTGCGACCAGATTACTCCAGTCTCTCGATTGGTTACGAGTTCGAGGTCGCTTGCGCGGTTCTCTCCCTTACGAAGCGGTGAAACGGTGTATACCGAATCTATCGCAGACCACGGCATCCTTTGCCCGGTTGTTCACCCAGGATCGGGTAGCCGATGGTCGTTTCAAGAGCAGTTGCCGTAAGGTCCGCAACCACCCCCGCTCTATAGGAAACAGTACTGCTTCCAGACTCCCCCGACTGTTAGTCAGAGTGCGCAATCGATTGGCTTATGCCGCACGTTGCGCAGACCGTCAAGGAGCGCCAGAAGGTTGATTCCCAGGGGAAACTAACCGTAAGGCCAGAGTCCTACCCAGGTTCGCACTTCATGCGTGGAGGCCGTCGGATAGGTGTTGACCCGTGAGTGTGACCAACCCCGAATAGAATTGGTCTTCGTAGCCAACTCAGCAAGGGCCCATTAACTCCCCATTAACTCCCCCAATATTGATACAAAATAAAATAAAGTGTGTTTGTTTGTTTGTACTTTTATTGCGAAATTTCCCAATAGGCGTGTTTATTTATGACAATGACGGCGCCCCGTAAACGTCGATTCCTCATCCCTTATCTCAAGACCAATCGTCAGGCGGAGACTTTTGCCTTGCATTTTTGGTATGTGCATCTCGACCACCGTTCGGCGCCCTGGGTACCGAATTTCGGATCCAAATAAATAATTAAATATTATTCGTGAGATTTATGCCGATATTTAGGAATTATCCAGCACTTTTACGAGCCCATAGTATAGGCAATAAATTATTAAATTATTACATAGCAAAATTTGGCACATAGCAATATTGGAATTTTTCATAATGGGCGGGTTTACTATCATACGACAATCTCTTACAGCCTACCATACTTTGAAGTGTTTATATGTATGTGTGCGTGTAGCAGGTGTGTACGTTTATGAATTACTAGCTGACCCGTGCCCACTTCGTTGGGCGGTAAAACTTTTTACTTGTGATTAAATTATGAGTGTGGCTCGGTTAGTACTGAGTGCTATGATTTATTTCCTGACTGCCAAAAGAAGGGTTATATTTTTACTGCATATGTATGTATGTATTTGCATGCCTTATCTTCTTGCCTTGTATTATATGTGAGTGTCTTATCTCTTTAACCATTTATGCAGTAAAAGGGAAAAGTCTTTTGTTTTAAATACTTGAGACGATAAATTTACTTATTTTGATATGTATTCATAATTGTTGATAATATGACCAATAAACATGACCTAACGATTTAAATTATTTTAGGCAATTACCAAGCTCTACAACTTTTCTCTAGACCTCAATATATCTCTCATCGTTAAAGCAGCGTTCGTAAGAAACGTTTTCATTCGACCGTTTTTTATCCGACAAATACCGTGGCTTTCTATTGGTAAAAGAATTTTCAAAATCGGTTCAGTAGACCCAGAGATTACTTCCTACAACCTCACAAACTTTACCTCTTTATAATATTAGTATAGATAATAAGCCCTACGTTGGGCGCCAATTATAATTGAGTTATTGTGTTAATTATATTGAAATTAGGAAAAATTTACAATTTTTCCGAGGAATAATAAAAAATCTGGAATCCATATTTCAAGAGAGGTTGCACGTCATTTTTATATATTATGTTCAGTGCTAGCTCAGGTGATATGTTCACAAATTATTTTCTTATCAGGGATGCCAGAGAGTTTGCATTTTTGACAATGTAAGATATGTACGGCTTCCACTTTGATCAAAGGATGTTGTTATCACAAGAATGTTCAGTTTGGACACGTGCCAACTGTGTATTACAGTATATAATAATAAGGCAGTGTTTTTCATTTTTTTTTAGTATGCGACCCCCTTTTAGGCAAAAAAAAACTCATACGCGACTTCCCTTAGACTTAGTTCTCTCGACCCCCCCCCCCTCCTCATTCCTTAGTAGTCTCTTGCACAGCTGTAACTGTAAGCATTCGATACATATTTTTCTTTGTGTAAAAACAATGGCGAAAACTACATTAATTTTAACTGTTTTTTGCTTTCGAAGATGTACTTACGTGTTTCCACCTTAGATCAACATAAAGTTTTGTAAAAGAAATAGCAAAAAAAGCTGTAAATGCTTGCATATTATGTGTATTGCATATAATAAAGATTTTGTAATATTTAAAAAAAAAATTGTCGCCCTCGACTCCCCCGGGAGTCTCTTCGCGACCCCCAGGAGGTCGCATCCAACTGTTTGAAAAACACTGTAATAAGGCATCGACCGATGAAACGAAGACTAATGAAAGGTTTGTAGATGAAGCGAGGAAAAACTCATAGTCGCCAAGATTATGAGGAATATATTTCCCTTCCTCATACATGTTCGATTGCTAATGAAGGTAATAAACCCCGAGGTGCATTTTGCTATGCCGCCATTAGCTCATTTCACACTAATGAAGCGGACTTACCTAATGGGGTCGATATAGGCCGCTGAGGCGACCTACTGTCCCACCGCGCTACGCACCGCGCTGTGTGAACTATTGAACCAATCAAACTAATAGGTCTCGACGATGCGAGAACATCATGGACAAGCACGCCAGAACATTTTATGTTTTAACCCTAAATTGGAGGAGGTTGTTCCCTAAGCCCCTAAAAAAATCTGGTTGATACAGGGTATCATATTCTTTTCCAAATTTCATCTTGATGGAGACTTAGCATGCGTCACTGTTCTAGGTATTGGCTATGTAATGTATTTGCATTCGATTTTCAGACCATTTTGTTTTCTTCTTATCGATTAACTGCGTTTTATCTGCTATAATATGTAATTGCGATTTTCAGTTTTCTATCATTCAATTTTGTTATTCTCTATCATTTTAATTTTTATTATCTATTATAGCATTAATTAATAAACTAATCAACCACTCAAGGCATTAGGAAATGGCTTATAACAAAACGAGAGGCATTATTCTCAGGATTCTAGTACACTTTTGTTTTCCATTCTAGCAATTATAATAACAGAGTTATGAAGTATTCAATTTTCAGATTATAAAGTTTTTAACTTAGAACCCGCGGAAGATGTCGAAAAGTGACATAAGCAAGAGTTGTGGGCAACGTACCCAGAATTCTGTCACTTTTATCTATTTTTCTAGGACCAGTATTAACAAATGTATGTCTCATTTTAATTTTGAAAAGGCCGCCATTTTGAAAAATCTCTCATTAGCTTTCCAAATCTAGGCATGAGAATGAACTATTTTCGTAAGTAATTTGGACCTAATTGGACATGTAGTTTCTGAGAAACAGTGGGTACAGACACAAACACACGCGCTTATACGCACGCCCATCCGTTTTCTGTAGGTATGAGGGAATAATACTAAATGATCATTTTATGAATTAAACCACGATTCTGAACGTTTATTACCCTGATCTACTTTACGTGGCATGATCTATTGACATTAAGTGACACCATCGTTGAGAAAAGACGTAGCGCTCTTTTTGCGAGACAACGCAAAATTTCATGCTTACTACCCATCATATTCTCCAGACCTGCTGACTAAGCCATTTCCTCTATCTAAGAATGAAGAAAGAGCTTAAAGAGTTTCATCCGTTGAAGAGGTCCATATCGCTTTTTTTTCAGTATTTTATTAAACTGGTATTTCTATGGTATCTAAGCATTGAAGAAACGAAAAGGATAAGTGTGTTGATGTTCGAGGTTCATCCTTGTTGAAAAATAAAAACATGTCATCAAATTTTTTTAGCCGTGCTTCGACGATGACTTATTTTTACATTTTTGATGATAAAGATTCACATTCTACACTAATATGTAATTTTAAATTGACGCTCTTTCTGTGGTTATGTGCCGTTGGTAATACCTAACTATGTAATCTTTGTTAAGTGTTCCAATATCTGCAATATGGCGTAAAAGATCCTGATCTAATTTATATCTGAAATTATGAAGTCTCCTAACATAATTTAGTGTTGAAATTTTTAGATTACACAGCGCAGACTCAACATCATCGTTGTGAGTCTCGCCCCAGTCAATGCGGGAAGTAATTAATTGGCATTGAATGGAGGGGATCCTATGGGTGACTAAATGATTAAAGTGGCGTTGCCGACTCGGTCTATATTAATAATACGAGTAGTTATACTATTTACCAGAGATACATTTTATTTTAGATATAGTATATTATTGTATAGTTTTTATTCCTTTCGTTGTTGACAGTAAGATCTATATTTATAAAACAAAGTCGGGTTTGTTCGAACACTTATAACTCGAGAACGGCTGGACCGATTTTCCTGGTTTTTGATATGTTGTATTTGTCTCCGTCCCGAATAGCAGAAACGAAAATTGGAAAATTGATGAAAAAGTAAAATAAAATATGAAACATTTTCCCATACAAAATGTAAATCCGTGTTTTTCTCATGGTCAGTTGTACGTGGCATGTTCACGTGTCGGCAAATCATCCGCTTTATTTGTTTTTGCGCCTGATAAAAAAACAAAAAATGTCATATATCACAAGGTGATTCAATAAAGAAAATTAAACCGCGTGCATCCCATGCTAACAATAGTTTAATTTAATCATGTCTTGCTGACACGCGATTGATATACTTAATTTTTGTACTTTTATATTTCTTTTTGTGTTATTATCTTAATAAAGTAGTGAACTTAATATTTATTTGTATTAATTTTTTATTTTATTTTATTTTATTCTGGAACCAAACAGAACTACATACAATGCAATAAAAACCTATTTAAAAGTGTCAAAAATCCATTAATGTGATTCCGAATATAAAGTATACAAAATGAACGCAATATAATTTTATATTGTTTCCGCTTGAGAATGGGGGGAATCAGGATGGGAAGTGAGGTGAAAGGGAGAGACAAAATAGATAAAAATATATTATGTATGTATATAAATATATTTATATTTAATTTTAGGTATGATATATGGTTATTATAATGAATATACTTGAGATAAAATTATGTCCTTGAACTAAATTAAATGAAATACAATATGTATAAATGTTTTGTGATCATCTAGATAGACTCCAGATTTTTTTTTATTGAGTTCTTATAAGAGGTTTTTGATGAGTGTAATATGTCCACACTTAAAAAGTCTGTATTATATCTATGACACGCTCTGTATAGAAATGCATTTTGAGATGCGTTGGTTTTCACCACAGGGAGATGAAATAGTCGATGCGATCGAACAGGGCGGGGAGGAACATAACATTCAATGCGCTCCAAAACCCGCAAAAACTGTATTACTTTCATAAAATCATAAATTAAGTTCAGCTAATCTGCAACACAACATTCATTGACTGTTAGGCGGTACGAAGTTCGCCGGGTCAGCTAGTAATACAATATCTCTCAATAGGGTTCCAGGGTAGATTGGTAAGGATAGAGGAGTATGTGCAAAATTGCTTTTAAAATCTGACTAGAAAATGGAGACAAGTCGTTAAAACTGCCCAGTAGGTGGATGTGGCCACTGTCCCCATCCACCACGCTGAAATAGACGTAATCAAATATAATGAAAATACACTTTACTCTGGAAGAAAAGAATTTTACTGTGACAGTACTTAGACATTTTTGTGTCTTCACTGTGAAAAATAGACGATAATTTAAGATAGCATAAACATGGCATACGAAGGAGTTACTCGGCTAAAAGGTTACGAAAATCGTTCTATATTCTCTATATATACTAAGAAATACGTATTATTTACGAAAAATATGTCTGATCACCTGCGATTCAATTTCTGGAAAGAGCGGAGTCTGTTAATATAAAAGTGATATTACCAGCTCTAAAAGTCATTCAAAGAAAGCTGCTCTAAAAATAAAATATATTAGAAGAACCCAAGTCAATATGCTAGAAATATTAAAAACAAACATTTCGTAACAAATGACTGACATTTCAGGAAATTCAGTAAAATGGATATTGTTAAATTTGAGGATATAGTAGCACCAGAAAAAAGCAATAAAAAAATATTATTATCATCGTAGTTATCCCCCCCCCCCCCAATCTATGATAGATAAAATTTCGTTTATTTTTCTCTTACAGTGTATTTTTGCTCTTATACTGCTCTTAAGTATATATTTTAAGTGAAAAAAAAAACAAATAGCATCTGTACTTGTTACTAATAATACTTTGGTATATATCAGACTAATGTCAAATACTGGCAACGCCGCCAAAAGGAACCGATTTTCGTAATACCGGCATCTCGGCGGTCTGCTTGCACTACCTATTTATAAGTACTCCATAGGATGCGGGAGGGGGATGAACGTGTCGGGGACTAAATTACGGGAAATTTACGACGGTATTGCAGATTACCGAAGAAGCTATATTCGGGCGAAACAGTTTCGTCAGCTTGTGCATTATAATCCCGAAATTTATTGTTCAGCGCCGTTGCGGGATTACAGGGAAGCGAAATTGAAATTTGCCGTTACGTGAGGGGAGTATAGTAATGAACAGGAGAGTATTGCGAATGAGCGAACCCGCTACCCCATGAAGGTATAAAGATATTGATCTTTCTTGCAACCTGGGGTGAAATGTAGATACTTGTCGTCGAATACATTCCGCTAACTACGTACGCCAAGTAGCCCGTGAGAGACCAACGTCTTACCGCGTGGCACCGGGTAGTTGAACAACGGGCTGCCTCGCGCCCTCACTACCAGTTATGGCCGGATTATACTGATGTTAGCGGTAATTCAGAGCCCTTTGCCCGTCTTTGTCACGGGCTCGGGTGCCAACGGGTCGATTCAATAAGAGCTGAAATGAGGCAAACAACCAGCCCCGTGTCTTCGCCGAAAACTATACGATCATTTCTAAACCCCCCTTCCCTCCCGGTTATTATCGCCGGAGTGCACAGTTAATTGGCTGATGCCGCACGATGCGCAAACCGCCCAACAGCGCCCGAAGGACATCCCCAGAGGAACAGATCCTTCGGCCCTCTACGAGGAGGATACCGGATGGTGGTTGAACGGTGTTAGGCCGACCCAAGATAACGAGCGGGTCACAGAGGCCTAACTGCACAGGAACCATTAGCTATATGTGATAATCAACAAAATAAAGTCACTATATGGTGTTAGGCCGACCCAAGATAACGAGCGGGTCACAGAGGCCTAACTGCACAGGAACCATTAGCTATATGTGATAATCAACAAAATAAAGTCACTATATTTACCTAATCTAATAAATCTGATAATGAAAACTGAAAAATCGTGACTTTAAGCATTTTAGTATTAGCGGCGGCATCTTGATTATTTAATTTGGTGTAATTTGCGGTGCCACCCGAGCATTAATTTTATGAAATTCGAGTAACTCATAATCAAAACTGTATTTTTATCACTGAAGTAGGTAAGAATGTAAGCAATATAAGCAATATTTGTTGAGTAAATTATTGTAAATTTAATGAAAATGATTTTCTAATGTGCCTAATAAAGTGCAACCGAGCCAGCCTTGCTAGGCGCTGTGATAAGGCGAGCTCACTTCCCGAAACTTAGTGGAGTGCCACGGTTGTGTCAAAAAGATAAAACAAATTATATTATATATTGCAACGAAATATTTTAACAGCAGATTATATTTTACAAATGACATACCGCCCTTTTTACACCACTTCCTAACAAAAAAGGAGTGTTCAGAGTTCATCTATGTATATTTCCGATTCTTTATTCTACCATAACTTCTAAACGCTCGAACCGATTTAGAAGAATGTGGTATTGTTAGAATCGTTATGTCATACGGAGTGTCCCGAGGGTAGCTAAACTGTTCAAATATCAAGTACATAGTTGTCTAAATGTCAATAAATAAACATAAATATATCGTGTTTCATGTCAAATGAAAGATGTGATTGAGTACACTCCGAAAATATATATGTATCTATATGGATAAATACATAAACCACAAATATAAAAAAAAAACGTAATAAAAATTATTATAAATATAGTAGATCAGTTTTTGTAACGGCAGTCGTGATTTTTATTCCTTTTAATATATTTACTTGTTGCTGTATTGGTGGCCGTCGCGTCGTATTTATATGAAATTCTTGTTTATTCTTGTAATATTAGCGGGTATATATATATATATATATATATATATATATATATATATATATATATATATTTTACCTTCAAGGCATATGTCTTTTTGTGGAACACGCCTTGTTGCCTATTGGCACCATCTTCTAGGTGGGCATTTGTAGCATCACGCAGTCAAACACTCAGGCGGTCACCCATCCCAGTGTTGACTGCGCCCGCCGCTGCTTAACTTCGGTAACAACGAGGAGAACCGGTGTCAACGGGGCTACGGACGCTACAAATTGAAGGTAGGCAAATAATTTTATATCCAGCAAACTGAACTAAGCCTGGACTAATTGATGATTTAAAGGGTATCACAACTGGCGGTTTTTGAACGAATAGACTATAATCATAAGAATAAACTTTTCATATAAATATAGTTTTTAATTATAAATTAACCTAAAATTTAAATTCGCAAGTAATTTGATAATGGCAGATGTATAAAATAAATTATATTGCAAGAAATTTAACTAAATTATATTACTTTTGGATATTCTACTGAGTAATATAAAAGAAAAGTTGTATTATGCACAGTAAAATCTATCGCAAAGTTTTTCCACTGCTAGGTGGAGTCTCTATATTTTCCTGGTCTAATAAATCTGATAATGAATAATGTAAAGTCGTGGTTTCATTTTAGTATTATCGCCGCCATCTTTATTATTTAATTTGGTGTAATTTGCGCTGCCACCCGAGCATTACCTTCGTGAAATTCGAGTATCATCAAAACTGATTTTTAATCTCTGAAGTAGATAGGAATGTTTATTAAGATTCATAGCGATTCTCTATATGAGCGATATTTGGTAAATAATATAAAATAAAAGTTATATCTGCTAGGTGGAGTCTCTATATTTGCCTAGGCTAATCAATCTTATAATGAAAAATTAAAAATCGTAATTTTAACCATTTTAGTATCATCGTCGGCATCTTTATTATTTAATTTGGTGTAATTTGCGCTTCCACCCGAGCATTAAGTTCGTGAAATTTGAGTAACTCATGTATATCATAAAAACTGTATTTTTAATTTCTGCAAAAGGTGGTCACGCCTGGTGTATCCTTAACCCGTCGGACGCCATCAGCGCCTATAGGCATTTTGCTTCGTTTGACAGATACGCGCGTAACCGTTTCGGCCGGCCCTCATATATCCTACTACTATTATACACGCGAAAGTTTGTAAGAATGTATGTATGGATATTTGTTACTCTTTCACGCAAAAACTACTGAATGGATTTTGATGAAACTTTACAGAATAACACATAGGCTATAATTTATAAAGATATATAGTTTTCTATCATCATTATCACAATTTTCCATCACCACGCGGGTGAAACCGCGGGGCGCAGCTAGTATTATATAAATATATAATATACATGACTAAAAAGATTAATTACTAGGTAACAAAAGGGGAATTCATGAAAAAACGATATTGTCAGTATTTATATAGAAAATCGCCCAAAAAGTTGCGGTGCAGATTATGCGCGCGAAGGCTGGCTTTCGACCGGTTACATCATTTCCTTTCTTAATTCTATTAACACTCCTATTTTCGACCACCCCCCTCCGTTTATTAAGTACCTATAATTTATTACCGAAATAACTATTTATGTGCGGTCAAATTCCGTTAAATTGCGGGTGTGTTATCAACACAACGCGATTGCTAAATCTATCCGTGACAGGACAAAATATAAAAAAAATCGAGTTCACGAGTGCAGTGCATTTCAGAAGTTCGTCAACGGGACTATATTTGTACCAGCGTCTGGGGTTGCTACTCATCAACAGATCAGTCAAGCAAGACTAGGAAGAAACGGTGTTGCAAAGTATCGTTTCTTATTCCTGGCTTTATCCAACTTGGCTGTTCTGCTTTCAGAGCACCTTATCTAAATTTTACTGCCATTGTCTGACGTTCAGGACATCGACCAATAGGTAAGAATGTTTTCCAAGATTCATGGAAATTCTCTACAGGGTGAGTTTTTAATTAGATACATTCTTGAAGTAGGTAAACCAGTACGAGCAAAAAGGCAAACGTTATATTAAAAAAAAAATGGAAAATAAATTTTATATAGTTTTTTAGTAAATTGTAAAAACCTGACTGATAAATAAAACTTTGACAAGCGTTGAGCGCGCTGCGCCTTCTAGCAATGCGTAAAATATCGCAAATAAACAATATTCGCGATATTTTACCTACCGCTAGATGGCGCAACGCGATCACCTCGTTTTATACTATTTTCTAAAACAATAAGTTTTACAAATTTAAAAAAAAAAGTTTTTTTTTCGAAAAAACTGTTTTTTTAAATTTTATCAAAAGTTGCTTATTTGCTCGTACTGATTCACCCACTTAAAGGATGTCACTAATTAAAAACTCATCCTGTATATGAGCGATATTTAGTAAGTAATATAAAACAAAAGTTATATTATAAAGGCGACTGATATATATATATATATATATATATATATATATATATATATATATATATATATATATATATATATATATATATATATATATATATATATATATATATATATATATATATATATATATATATATATATATATATATATATATATATATATATATATATATATATCAGTCGCAGAATTTTTCCTATACAGTAGCAAAAAAATGCAGTAGGTTCTATATGGTTTTTGAAACGGGTTTTCTCCTTAAGCTACATTATAATAAAAAAGAGATGTACCAAGGCGGTCTTCGTGGCATTATCAATGAGAATGACGCAAGCGCGTTCGTTCCAGGAAGGTAGTTATAATGAGCTACCTTTTGCCACCGCGGTGGAATTATGCAGGTGATTGAAGAGGCAAGGACATCGTACCTTACTCGGCTAAAATTAGAGTCGCGGGCTATAAAAATACCCCTATTAAGGACAATTCATTATAATAATTTGTTATGCACTCTCGTCTGAGAGGCGCTTGAAATTAGGTAAAGTATAGTGTAGGTGAGTGGTGTGACTTGCATCAACAATCAGGATGGCATTCGAAGGCGAAGGCATCGACTTAGTAGACCGTGCCATTTTACTGTGCATTTTACTTCGATGATGCTTTGAATGAAGATAAAAGTTGCATTTTACTTTACTGGCCAGCTAACGGTTGGGAAAAGTATTGTGAACGCACTAAAATTTCTTTTTGAGATTAAAGCCAAAACATTCCCTTTGACCGCCATTTCTAGATAAAAAAATGTCTGGGTGTGTGCGTGTGTGTGTATTCTTCCACGATAGCGCCCAAACGCTTCATCCGATTGAGCTGAAATTTGGCATGCAGGCATCATAGTGCGCGCTAGTCATACTTCTATCTCGAAATATTGGACTTAGAGACTTGAAATTCGGTACACAAATGCGTCGTTGGGCCGAAACCACATTATAAAATTTTGGTTAGAATATCTCTTATATAAACGTCACAAATATTTTTAAATTCCGCCCTGTTTAAGAAAATACTACATCTCACTTAATCTCAATCATAATCACTTCACAATTACTATCGGGAGGGGGGAGTGGGTTGGTGAGGGGAATCTGCGGGAGGGGGGGTTAGGGCTTGTATGTTTGCCTGGAAAGCCTTGGGGTGACACAACCGATTTCTTTATATACATAAGATGGGAGATGGCACCCCGTAAGCGGGTTTCACAAAAGAGCAGGTATCGAAAAATGTGTTATGAAGTGGAATTAAAAGTTTTTTTCTTTAGATAATAAGGAGAAGTTGGTTTATTTAGAACATTATATGGTAAGAAGAGGATATGAACATCTCCTCGCTTTCGAGTCATTTACTTTCAGTCAGTTTCAGTAAAGTCTTTCAATTTATTTGTTTAGTTTATTTTTGAAAGGGATATCGACACTTGCAGGATAAGTTCTGTCAAAATTTCGTGAAAATTTTTAGCTTCTGCATTTTTTGCAAACATAAAAAAACGATTTTCGTGACGTCACTTCTTCGTCATGGGTTGCAGCAATGCTGATAACAAAGCTGAGCTTGATTAAGTTAATGGCACTTATACACCAACATCGCAGACATACAACTGGATAAATAAGTTTAAACGCGGCCGACATGAGGAAAAAAAAACATTTATTCAAGAATCCTAAATTTAAAGTTTTATTGATTATGGCGCTTACAGTGCACAGATTAGGATAATCGTTAAGATAAAAAAAATAATAGTCGAGTGTCGCTACATTCGATGATACAAGCGATGACTGCCCATTATATTCATTGTTTTTTTTTATCGTATTAGAGATAATGCCTATTATTGTCACTAATGCGTGTAAAAGATTATCATTTTAATCAGTTTTCTTGTGAATTTGCTTTGTTATCCAAGTTCATATTTTGCTACTGGGGCATCGGCAATTTTGTAAGATTGGATGGAAGGTTGTGCGATGGACCGATTGAGGGGCCTGTCATCTTTTTATTATGAATATTAAGTACTGTTTCATTATAACACATTGAATAGGCCTTAGTGATGGTGGGGAATAATGCTAAGTACAAGTGATAGGATACGATTACCATGTTAACCGTTATTGGCAATACTAATTGAATCCCCTCATAATAATAGTTATGACGTACGATCTATTTTAGATTTTATTAGGCTTTCAGTAATGTTTAGCAAAAATCTGCAACAAAAAAAACTAGTACGCATATAAAGGGTTTTAATTAATTTAAATCGTTCCTCGCCTTAATTGCTTTGAGACTAAATGCGAAACGTTTTAGATGAGTGAAAATATGATCCGAGCTAAAGCATGTTTGTTCTTTTTCAATGATTTTCAACACTAATTCTCAAACTATTTTAACAAACGAGTTTAACAAAATGAGACTCTAATAATATTGTATATCAGATCTTTATATACCTATCCGTTTATATGTTAAAATACGCCCCCCCCCCCCACCCTTCATCTTTGGCGCCAGTTATAACTGAATTATTGCGCTTATTATAGTCAAACTAGGAAAAAAATACAATTTTCTAAGTAATAAAAACAACAATTGTTTTGCTGACAAATCCCGGTCGACTCTCTTTTCATTTTATAATTTTTACACGACTGCCTAACAAAAAAGGATGGTAATGTGTTCAGGGTACATCTATATATGTTTTCTGTTTTTTTATTCCACCATAACGTTTAAACGCTTGAACCGATTTAGAAATGTGTGGTAATGTTAGAATCGTTATGTCATCCCGAGTGTCATAGGGTAGGTACATTAACGATCCAAAATTCGAGTAAGTAGCTGTCTAAATGTCCAAATGTCAATAAATTAACATTAATATATCGTGTTTAGTGTCAAATGAAAGGCCTGATTGAGTACATTCCGGAAATACACAAGAATATATTTGCATAAATACACACACTACAAATAATTATAAAAAAAAACCGTAATAAAAATAATTATAAATACAATAGTTCACTTTCTGTAACGGCAGTCGTCTTTTTTATTCCTTTTAATATATTCACTTGTTTCGAATGTAGTCTTTTGTTGACGTTGCAGATCCCTTAGTTTTGGCGATCCCTTAGTCGCGTCAATTAATATTTGTAAAGTTAGCGCCACAAAAGTTATATAATTTGTAATATTTCAGAAATTTTATTTTATTTGAGCCTACAAAGTGATATTTTCGGATATACAGTACCAACCCATAAAAACTACCAGATATACCTGATTTCAAGTTTCAAGCATCGCTTTGAAGGTGCCGCAACGTAAGACCCGATCTATACAGTTATTCGAGCCCTCGAAACGACATTCTAACTAGACGCGCAATTCAATACTTAACCGATTGTCACGTACGTAAATGATAGTTTCAAATCGGCAGTGCGGACCGTCGTTGAAGCCGCAGCGACAACTGCAAGTAATTATTGATTTGTAATATGTGTGTATAAATATAATGTAATTTATATTTGTATACCCATTTACCTTTTTTGAATTTATGTTGTATAAGTATGATTTATATATGTTAGCGGTTAACTCTTCAACTTTTGCGGTTATTTGACGTTTTTTGGTTGGTGGAGACGAGTCCTTGCCGTTTGGACTTGGACGATGAGTTTTCCCAGCAAAGTTACATTTTCGGCAAAGTTACATTTGCCATCTACAAACGCGTCGGGGAGATTGTCGTTTGTTTCCGCGCGGTATAAATCCGTTTTCTCTCAACTGATAAATGTTTACGGATGTATTTGTTTCATAATTTAGTTTCTAAAATGTTTTTCAAATCATTTCGAACGGCGTAAGTTATGTATAATCGGCATAAGAACATGTTTTTTTAAGAATTATGTGTCTAATTACTATCTAAAATTATGCATCTAATTTAATTAGCCGGCGAACTTCGTACCGCCTAACGGTCATTGAATGTCGTGTTACAGATTAGCTGAACTTAATTTATGATTTTATGGAAGTAATACAATGAATACAAAATAAATATTAAGTTCACTACTTTATTAAGATAAAAACACAAAAAGAAATATAAAAGTTCAAAAATTAAGTATATCAATCGCGTGTCAGCGACATGATTGAATTAAACTATGTAATAATTGTGGTCCGAATATTGTGGATATATCTTGTCGATTCGAAACCTTTATTTAAATACTTTCTTTAATTTGAGGGGAGAGTTTACCGTATCGCCTTGACAGTTAGAAACCTATGAACATTTTGTATAGGAACATGTTTTTTCTTTTATTTTTATTTTCTCGTTAATTTTCCAATGTTTTTAATAGTTATTCTGCTATTCGGGACGGAGACAAATACAACAAATCAAAAACCATGAAAATCGGTCCAGCCGTTCTTGAGTTATGTCGAGTATATCTTGAGTAAGTGTTCGAACAAATCCCACTTTGTTTTAAATATATAGAGGATAAGTCCATGCTAAACCCTACCAGAAAACAGAAAACCTACACAAACAGGTGTTCCACGGTGACGCATGCGCGAAATGAAAAGTTATTGCCCTACTTAGGATAGTAACGTCGTATTATGGAGGCAATCTTCTACCCACGCGCTAGACAACGCTTTTAATTTCCAGCGAAATTGCTGGGCGTAGGTTTAGCGTGCGTCTAATTTAGTTTGGGTTTTTGAATGACCGCATTTCACCTCAGCACCGCTGCTCTATTAAGTTTATCGATTAAGTAATAGATAATTGTTTGAAGGCCTGCGAGTTTGTTCGTAAAACAATGATAATATTATATCTCGTAAATAAAATCGATGAGCGCCCTTTCTCGGTCGGTGGTCGAACCCAGTTGGGTGCCATTGCGGCACCTCAAGCCGCGCGGTTCTTTTCCCGGCTAGCCTCGGGCGGCTTACCGTTAATATTTGATTGAAATATATGACGGTATTTAAATATTTTTAGTTCAGCTTGTATATGAGACATTCCCACCAAAAATTCACAACTAGAGTTGTCAACTACAACGGGCGAACCCGTCACCTCAGGAAGTTTTAACGATTAGTCGTTCTATCTCCCTGGAGTGAGCGCAGAAGACCTGGACAAAACAGTCCACCGTTAAGCTCCGCCACATGCCCCTAAGAGGCCAACGCCTCAACCGCGAGATAGCCAGGAGTGTTACCCAGCGGGCTTACACTCACGCCCTTACTTCCAATTACCAAAATTTCACAGTGTGATTTTGGCCCAACAAGACATTTGCATACTAAATTTCAAGTTCGATAATTCTAGAATGATATAGGACTCTTTTCAACTCTTGCCATCACCAAATGATGCTTGCATACTAAATTTCAGCTCAATCTGATTATAGGTTTGGGCGATATCGTGGAGAAACACACACACACACCCACACACACACACACACACACACACACAGTCAACCTTATTCGTCTCAAGGGGACTCAAAATGGATATTTCCGTCTTCATATAGATTTTTTAGCGCGTTCACAATACTTTCCCTCCTGGTCTAGTAATTTTCAGCATATGTAGGTACTAACCTCTATGCCCGTTATAAAATCGAGTGGTTACGCGTGCTGTTACACTCCCCCCTCGCCCCTCTCCCCCCAAACTTAACATTTCTTCCACTGGTTAAGTTTTTTTATGTATTTTTAATGCTTCTAGTATATTTCTCGTGGGGTACAACGAAATGTCCATGAGTAGGAAAAATGACACATAGAATATAAGTAATAAAAAGGTGTTTTTCTTTTACAAACTACCTTTATCAATGTATTTTTGACAGTACTTTCTATTGGAAGTTAGGGTTGTTTTTGAATGATTGGTAGCTTCTTTAGGTTCTCGAAATCTAACATGCAACTCGTCTTTGTTTCCCGGGAAAGATCAAGGTTGGTTTGCCGAGTGATGTAAGAACTCGCATTATATAGGTAGTGGTTATGCGACATTTCGTTTGTTTGTTGTTTGTTCTTTTGTTCGTTTGTTTCTACTCTTTATTGTGATTTCTCACAATGGGTGGGCTAACTATTAATGTTCTTCGTCCGCCGTGGACATTGATCATCGTTCTTTCCCGTCACGCGTTTTCTCCTCTCTTCATTTAGGGGAAGACTATGAACTTTCTTTCGAAAATCGATGCATGCTTCGATTCGTTTGGGAACAAGCCGCAAGATGGCATTAGTATCCCATTTACACAAAAAAAATACATTGATCGTTCTTCTCCGTAAACATTCACATGTATAGGTATTCCTGTACAGTATTAGCTGGCGTATAGCTATATAGGACACGACGTATAGAGAAGTGTAAAGCGCTACGCAATAGGCCTTCAAAATTGGCACTACAGCAGTTTGTCGAATCTTTAGCTAGCCAGTCCAATTAGTAGGATATTGCCATATTATCCGATATCGGAGAACCGAAATCGGAAAGAAATATGCAAACGAGGCAAAACGCGTGGGAAACAACCGAAGATAGAAATATAGATAAACAATATAATATTTGTAACGCAATCACCGATGAAACTTGAGATTATAATTCCTTGCGAAATTCGTCTTCAATGCCTAATCCACTTGGATGCCAAATACAAAATGAGAATTGTATACCCTTGTTTTTAAATTTATATTGTTTCTATGATATGTTAGGAAGGTTTAAGTTATTAAGGGCCAAAAGGTCGTAAGGTTTTAAGATATTCTAGCGACTTATAAAAACGAAATAATTGAAGAAGATGGGTATACGCCTCACAACGAAGATAAACAGTAATATTGCAAGACAGCTCCTTTGGTATGAAAATATATGTAAACGAAATTATACTCCGTTTGCTGTCACAAATTTTAAGTAAACTTAAGATTCTTCGAAATTTTCCATCTGATAGGTTGCTAATTTTCTCTTCGAATAGAAGATCTTGAGACAAACATTATGTCTATGCTTAATTTTGAAGGCTCTTGCTACTACGATATTTCGCGGTGCAAGGCCAAACTTGTCGATGAAATTAGAGGTTATAATTAATTGCAAAATTCTTCTTCAATGCTTATTTTGCATATCCACTCAAATGCCAAATATGAATAACCGGACAAGGAATTATAAAGAAATATTAAAAACAGTAACAAGACAGCTTATTTGGTAAGAAAATGTTATTTAAACAAAATTATACTCCGTTTACAGTAACGACATTTAAGTAAACTTCAGATTCTTCGAAATTTTCCATCCGATAGGATGCTGCTAATTTTCTATTTGAACAGAAGATCTTAACACAAACATTATTTCTACGCTTACCGTTGAAGGCTCTCGCCAATAAACATAGACCTACGATATTTCGCGGTGACGGTTAAACTTGTCGAGCAAGTCGATATTGACACGATTTTGCTAGAAGAATAAATCAAATTAGCATATAAGCGAAGTATGCCGCGTATCAGAAGCAACGCACACCGCACACAAAATCGCAGCCTCCTTTAACGCTCGATGGTGAGATATTGGAAAAGTGCCGAAATTTATCATCGCCGGAAGTTTGTAATTGGCGAAGTGGCGGATTCGCTTCGGAGGCATTGATAGATGATACACTCTGTCAACATCTCGAGGAAATTTGTAAATCATCAGTGTAATCGTTGGCTACAGTTTCGTGATACATAAACTAAAACAAGAAGTCGGTTTACTGTCAATATCTCTAGCTATAGTTACAAGGATATAGAAATCGTCTGGTTATGGGATTATGTAGCAAAAGCTGCGAAAACCGAAAGTAAGCACTGCATCGTTCAAAAACGTAAATTTGGGAGTATTCTCAAAGCCTACTTCGTCTTTTAGATACCCAATACAAAGGCAAAATGAGGCCAGTGCCCTTTTTTCACGATTTGACTTTTTGGTGCAAGGAGCATGACAGCAGTGACCCAAAAATCACGGATAACGCTAAAACAGTTCTATTGCTTGTTAAAATAGACAAGAAAAGTGAAGAAATTCGTGTCTATTTTATATTTTTAATGTTTTTTCTAATAAAACTATAATTATAATTTGTATTGAGTTGTATTTACTTATATGTCCATTTTTGTAATCAACAACTTTTCACAGCACGTCAGTATTTTTCCAAAACATGATTTTGCGCCTGAACCTCAAATTTGCCCTGCATCCGTCATATGTTAACAATAGCACATGCAAGATACAGAATGTATCTAAAAGGAGTTATTTGGGATTTTTATATATTTTTTTAGTAATTTATTTTAATTATATATTTAATTTCGTTTGTTTATTAATATTAAACCTATATTTTAATTAGTACAAGAACATTGACTTTAAATTTGGTTCTCAATTATAGTTAATATTATACAGAATTTATAAAACTCTAGTAGTAGGTCCCTAGACTTACCTATTGTTATCAAATTTATCAAATTACTTAAGCGGTCGATGAAGCCTGGTTGGTGTGAAGTCAGAAACTGAAAAGCTAAACAACTGAATGCACTTTTTTCCTAATTTATTATTAGCTATTATTCACTGTATTATTTAGTGCTAAGTTTGGAATAATAATGCTTTTTTCGTGCTATAAAGAAATTACACAAATTAATTAATTAATTACACTATTTCAAAAAAAAAATCTGCAAATAAATCCATAGAAAACATCTCGTGTAATTTTCGAGCTATACGCAAAATTATAAAAAATAATGCCATTTATCGCCCTATAGTTGCTCTACATAGAAAAGTTTTTATTTATTTAGTTTTTCAGTTAATTTAAAATAAATTTTCGTTTTTAAATGTATATATTATCTTGAAATATAATTCTTGTGTTTTCAAGTTACATGATTATTGAAATGCTCGTTGTGTTTTTAAAATAGCTTGTTTTCAAATAGTCATTTAGAGGATATAACTTAATTACTTGTGAAAAATAATAAGTACCAATTTGTAGATGGTTATTTCTTCAGGCTAAGGCTTGTTTCGAGTTCTGCCAACCCTCTTTCTCTCGCCCGGAGGTACCGTAATAGCAGGTTGCAGCATTCGCCAAGGTTATGCAAAGCTTTCCCAATCAATTATCGATTCTCGCCCGCTTAATCCAAAATGTCAGTGGCCTGGGAACGAATCGCTGCTCTACGCGCTCAATTTGCATAAATTGGACACTTGGCCTCCTTATTCGGTAACCCACTTGCGACCACACCGAATGCAAACGCAGGAGGAGAAAAGTAAGTCGCCGCTCTAGTATTCCGGACCGCCTTTGATCGATACGAGGTGACGATTGAAGCGGCCTTAAGGTCGGTTTCAAATGTTTCAAATGTCTGCCTGCCGTTTGGCCACTTTCTCATTAGTCATCCGTGGCAAATTGGGATGAGTTAATTAATGGAATGTATTAATAAGCGCGACTTGCGTGTTGATTTCTTCTACTGTAGAGCAATAAAATCGCATATTCATAACAGTTTTACGAACAAAAATGAATCACGCGAAGGGTACTTCAGTGCTGGAGATGAGTAGGGGTTTTTTCACGACTGCTGAAAGCTTCAGTCGCTGGCAATCGACCGATGTGTGAGGAACTGTGATCTGCCGTCGAATTGTCAAGGGTAGAAGGAATTATAAGAAATTGTATCAAATCTTACCAAAAGTTTGTCAATAACCAGGTCGAGACCATTCACAAAATCCAGCAGACTTTCAGGGACGAGAATCTCGCGGTTAAAGGTGTAGAGCAACCGCTTATAATTTATAAATAGGATATAAAACGAATTTACCGCGTGAATTTTGTAGCACCCGACGTTTCGGTGACGTTGCAGGCCGTTGTCCAGGGTAGAGTCTACCCTGCAACGTCACCGAAACTCGGTTTTACCATATTTTTTTTAATTGTTGTTCCTTTCTTTCGTTTAAAATTTATAAGATTTAATAAAAAACTCGTATATTTTGTCAAAATATTGTATTTTTTACCAATGTATAATTTGAATATATGAAATTAAATTATTGCACGCCTTGCCGGCAAAAGTGTTCTGTATATGTACAAATACGAAGTTGACAACTAGAGTTGTCAACTACAACGGGCGAACCCGTCACAACAGGAAGTTTTAAAGATTAGTCGTTCTCTCTCCCATGAAGTGAACGCAGAAGACTTGGACAAAACAGTCCACCGTAAAGCTCCGCCACATGCCCGTAAGAGGCTAACGCCCTAGGTGTGTTACCCAGCGGGCTTCCACTCACGCCCTTACTTTCAATTGCGACCAGATTACTCCGGTCTCTCAATTGGTTACGAGTTCGAGGGCGCTTGCGCGGTCCTCTCCCTTACGAAGCGGTGAAACGGTGTATACCGAATCTATCGCGGACCACGGCATCCTTAGCCCGGCTGTTCACCCAGGATCGGGTAGCCGATGGTCGTTTCAAGAGCAGTCGCCGTAAGGTCCGCAACCACCCCCGCTCTATAGGAAACAGTACTGCTTCCAGACTCCCCCGACTGTTAGTCAGAGTGCACAGTCGATTGGCTTACGCCGCACGGTGCGCAGACCGTCCAGGAGCGCCAGAAGGTTGATTCCTAGGGGAAACTAGCCCTAAGGCCAGAGTCCTGCCCGGGCTCGCACTTCATGCGTGGAGGCCGCCGGTTTGTTGTTGACCGGTGAGTGTGACCAACCCTGAACAGAATGGGTCTTCGTGGCCAACTCAGCAAGGGCCCATTAGCTCCCTAAAATTATTGCACACCTTCCCTACTCGCTATACATGGTTCCGTGTGATTTTTTTCTAAATCTCGTTGAAAATGCTGCAGAAAGGGATCGATTCGAATCAAGTGACGACATTATGCGTAATGCGACTTCCCAGTTAAACACCATTTCAGAATATGCGTTCCAAAAGTGTTTCCACTTGTAAAACCGCTAGTTACCAAAAATATTATTTTGGAGGTTAGAGTAAATTTATTTTGTATGATGAAGTGTATTTATTCCGACCAAAGGTTGGATACATTTTGAACAGGGAGGAATTCACATCCAAAATTCTTAAACGAGTCCAAAACAATCATATCTATTTACAATATGAAATGAGAATTTTCTTCAGTCGCATAAATTTTATTAATAGACAATTTCTAGATGTTATTTGCATAATATCGATTGATAATGGCTTGAGTTTTTTTAATTAATAGAAATACGTATTTCATTATTTGCTAAGTAGCACAATCGACAATAGAAGATCTATAAAAATCAACTTTAGCGTTATTATCCCATAATGACTGGCCAAAAATATACGTTTTGTATGATTAACTTTGTTTGTTTTCGTGTATTGGTATTATAAATGTATTTATAATATAGACTCTCTACAACCTTATCAAAAAATGTTTCTACTGTCTATTCTAATGACTGCGCCAATTTTATAAGAGGGGAATAAGATCGATGTTATATATTATACGCAGACACGCTGAAATAAATTATCTAAGTTTCATATACCGTGTGGATAATCGACTTTCTATTATTTATTGTTAAGAGTAGATTTAAAAAAATCAATTTTGTCACCCCAAGACTTTCCCAGGTGGGTAGCCAAGGATTGATTTCATGTGAATATTAATTTCATAAATAAAAATCGATGAGCACCCTATTTTAGCCGGCACACGAACCCGGTTGGGTTTCTTTTGCGACCGCCTCGGGTGTCGTGGTTCGTTTCTCACCTAAGGGTGAATTGGGCCAAACGCTAACGGATAGCGTCAATATTTGATTAAATTGTATGGCGGAATTAACATATTATTATTATAGCTTGTAGGTATATGAGATACTCCAAAATTTTACAATATGATGTCGGCTGAATAAGGCATCTGTGTACCAAATTTCACGTATCTAAGTCTGTTTGTTTGTTTCATCTCTTTATTGTGAAATTTCACAAATAGGTGGGTTTACTATCATACGAAAATCTCTTACAACCAACCATATATTTATTCTTTATTTGTTATGTGGGGCCTTTCTATGGTCTTTAGGAGCCTTGTAACACTGCGACTATTGCTGATCTATTGTGTTCGCCACCTACTATAGTTCTGCGCTAAGCCTCGTGTCATATAGGAATCTCAACAGGCTTTTGGCGCCAGATTGTTTTACTTCCTCAGGTTGGAGGTAATGCCCACCCAAGTGGACGTATCTTTTACGCATCAGCGGGCCACACTCGCACATAAGGTGCAGGGGAGTTTCCTCTGCCCCTGCCCTGCACATTTTCGTGCCCCGGAGCTTGAGGTTGTACATGTATTTGTTCAGGCCACAATGCCCCGTGAGCGCCCTCATCAGTATGCGTAGATTGTTCCTATTTAGCGATAATGCCTTACGGGCAGTCTTACGGCCGTCAGCTTTGATTAGCGCTTTGGAATGATTCAACCCTGGCGTGTTGTTCCAGTGGTTGACGGATCAACCAACCCTACTATGAAGTGTTTATATGTATGTGTACCTTGTAACATGTGTGTCTTGGTATTGCATTCTATCGACAGAATTGACATGCGATTCCGTAAATGTTATCCCAACGGAAAATGGTGACCCAACCGGGAATCGAACCCAGGACCTTACAATGTAAGATCAGGCGACCTATCCACTATGCCACCGAGCCGTCCTAAGTCCAACGGTGAACCGATCTCAAGCACAACCTTTTCAACTCTTGCCATGACCAAATGATGCATTCATGCCAAATTCCGGCGCAATCAGATAAAGCGTCTGAGCGCTATCGTGGAGGAATACACACAGCACACAGACTTCTGGAAATCGTCTCAGGGCGGCTCGAAATAGACATTCCCGTCATTTACAGTACTTTTACGTGTGCGTTTATAGTACTTTTCTCCTCGTTCATTTGGTAGGCCGGAAAAGTAAAACAGAAATAGAGTTAACTTAGTGGTTTTCTCTATCGAGAAAACGTTTAACTAGTATGTTTCTGCCAGGCACAAATCTTTATAAATCAAATATCAATATGCCAAATATTGCTTTGATGTATGTATATAACATTATTTGGCCCCTTAATACTAGAACAACAACGTGACAGTGACCCTCTATCCGCAAAAGCGTGACTACAGCAATAGTGAGTAAATAATACGCAATACTCGAGTCGTTCACTCACGAGCTGAGTCGTTTAGGTTGCAATTACGCACAGCACCGTTAAACCGCGATCGAATTCCAAAGGAAATCAAGGCAATTGTTCCGACTCTGAACGACTAGCGCGAGCGGATAAAATCGGTTCAGCGCAGTACAGGAATCGGTCACATGGGCAACGACGACGGTTCTTAGAAACTGTACGCGGATACATAGAATGTGAAAGTATAGTAACAAAATATACTTTTTGTGCATACGGTCACGTTATTTGTAAGGTGTTCCTGATTTTATCCTTGGTTATTCTTCCTACTAAGGATACTTTCTTAAAAGTGAAATTTCTGCTGTAGAAAAATGTCTGAAAGTTTTCTGTTATATTATTGGTAAGCATAGTTTAATGTAGTTTTTTTCTTCTAAATTTAGTTACCGCGTTTCAGCGTCAAAACACTCTTTGTTTCGTAAAATCATTCAACGGCATTTCTTTTGTGATCTTTTTATTTTTATCTCTAAAACAAACTAAGCGTTCCAACCAGAATAAATTAATAGTTTTTAAAAAAACACTAAAAACACGCTTTTTTTGAATGCACGTAAAATCCAAAAAAGGTTTGTTATAACCTTGAAACCTGATCGTGTTCAAAGTCCGTTACGTGACCTTTCTCACAAGTGCAAACACGACTATGATACGATATTCCACCATGGAATGCCAGTTCCTGTCTTCCAGCTTCATCATAAGACCTTGAAACCTAATCGTGGTCAAAGTTCATTCCAAGACTTTTCTAACAAGTCCAAACACAGCTATGATACGATGTTCCATCATGAAGTTCCAGTTCATATCTTCCGACTCCATCATCAGATCAGTTCGACAGTACCATATTATTGTATTGTCATCAGAACTACATACAGCAGCCAATTTTCATGACGCTAAGATCCTTGGAAGATGGTTAAATTAGTTACCTTAGATTGCATTACATAGTTAGTTACATACAGGTCGACCTAATAAAAGCGTGTTAATAAAAAAGAAGACGCAGAAAAAGACCGCCCGAAAACCAACTGTTATTCATGCTTAAAATAAAGGTACCAAGATAAGACGCGGCCATTTGACAGCTGTCAGCGAATAACAGCATGGCATCGAAAACGCATTATTAGTAAGTATGTATATATTTCTGATTTCTTTATTCGTCATGCATTATTTCATTTTATTTTATATCGATATTTACTAATTATTACCGATATTTTCAATGTGGAATTCTACGGCGTCTCGGCCAAAAACGCAAGCGTTGGCAGACCATCAAACAGCGCAAAAGCTGCATAGCTGGGTCACGTGCTTAGACACGACAGGTACGAACTCCGGCAACTCATTATGATGGAAAGAGTTGCAAGAAAGAGGACACTTGGAAAAACAGGTCAATTCTGGAATTTCAGCAACCAAGATTCCCGTCTACGGGGACGGGAATCTTGGTTGCGGAACATTCCAGAATTGACCTGTTTTCCTGGCTAAGGACAACTAGAGTTGTCAACTACAACGGGCAAACCCGTCACCTCAGGAAGTTTTAACGATTAGTCGTTCTATCTCCCTGGAGTGAGCGCAGAAGACTTGGACAGAACAGTCCACCGTCAAGCTCCGCCACAAACCCGTAAGGAGTGTTACCCAGCGGGCTTACACTCACGCCCTTGCTTCCAATTGCGACCAGATTACTCCAGTTTCTCGATTGGTTACGAGTTCGAGGTCGCTTGCGCGGTCCTCTCCCTTATGAAGCGGTGAAACGGTGTATACCGAATCTATCGCGGACCACGGCATCCTTTGCCCGGCTGTTCACCCAAGATCGGGTAGCTGATGGTCGTTTCAAGAGCAGTCGCCGTAAGGTCCGCAACCACCCCCGCTCTATAGGAAACAGTACTGCTTCCAGACTCACCTGACTGTTAGTCAGAGTGCGCAATCGATTGGCTTATGCGGCACGGAGCGCAGACCGTCCAGGAGCGCCAGAAGGTTGATTCCTAGGGGAAACTAACCCTAAGGCCAGAGTCCTACCCAGGCTCGGACTTCATGCATGGAGGCCGTCGGATGGGGGTTGGCCCGTGAGTGTGACCAACCCTGAACAGAATGGGTCTTCGTGGCCAACTCAGCAAGAGCCCCTTAGCTCCCCCTGGCTAAGGACAAAAAGAAGTATGCAGATCAGACTGACAGCCTTCAACAGTTGGAGAAACCATGAGAAGAAGAATCGAACCCCACCTTTTGTCCGCGTTTTCTTCGTATATTTTTAAACGAGTTTCGAGTTGCCCAATCTACTAATCGTATCTTCCTGCAGTCTTTTGTATGCTTAGCGCGTACTTATCCGCCGCTCCACTTTCCCCCACAGTTTCTAAAGATAAAAGGTAAAAGTGTGCGCGTGTCCTCGCCCACAGATCGATCATGCGGGTGTTCCGTTGGGCGGTCGATTGTTGCACTCGCGAGTACGGACGGATGGAGACCCACACTGACTTCAGTGGTGCCATTAAGTGTAATTTTATTATTGCAAATCAAATTGCGGCTAATCGAGCAGCGACATGGCAGTGGCCGGGCGGTGTGTGGCGGCGCAAATCGATCTATTCGCAATTTCGCTGCATCACTTTAACGAGGTCGGACGAACGCATTCGCTCGCGCTGCAACGGCAAAGCTACGATCGCGAGAATTCCGTTACGACGATCTGATCCTCTTTATGCAATGCCAATTTGATGGATGTAGTAATACGCGTTTTAATAGTAATGTTGTAATAGTGTCGATTAGGCGTATCTATCACTTATTCCGTTTTCTGATCATAGCGATGTCACTGGGTAAGCGTCGAATACGCTTTCTATATTATTTTCTATTTTAGTTTTTTTTTTAAACTAATTTAAACAATAAAAAATACCTATTTGGTCCTTTAATCTTAGTCGTTTAAGATAAACAGCATCGATAACATCTGAAACAATCTTTGATAACTGCCAAAATCTTTGATAACCGCCAAAAGCCGAACGCAACGACGTAAGACAGGATACATTGAGTGTTGTATGCACGACGAATTTTCGAAATTCACGCTCGTCGAGCCGTCCCCCCCTCCCCCCACCACCGGTTAATTTACGCAGTGGCGGCAGCGGTATGCGGCCTACCCGCGGAACAACGGATTGACAGCTCTTTCAGTCTACGCTAGACAACGGACGCTAGAAACGCGGGTGCTACAAAATACACGAGGTAAATTCGTTTTTATCTCATTTATAATATTTGATAACTTCTGAAAATAAACAGCGTCGAGTAACGACATTTCTTGTTTTTTTTTTCAATTTCTTGTAATGCCTATATATTTTATAATAATAATTTTCAATTTCTTGTATAATTTATGTACGGGGTAACTGTGCGTAAAAAATAAACAAAAAAATTAGATTTTTTTTGTTTGATGTTGACACTTTTAATTGAAAAAAAAACATTTTTTTTGGATTTAAGGTGTTTTGTTCTACAGGAGATTATTCCACATGTGAAACTATGTTGAAAATCACTTACATTGTTCTTTGTTTTAAGCCTTTGTAACTGAGAATATATAATAGAATAAAAAAAACGCCTTTTCCTAGCTAACCAAGGCCTAAATTAAAAAAAGTCGCAGGTGACTTTTATTTCAGTTTTTCATGTAGAATAATATTCTATACAAAAAATCTCCTATTACCCCGAAACATGTTTTGCAAAAAAAAGACAAGATCAAAAAACAGTTTTTTTTTTATTTTCTTGTTTAGTTTTACATACGGTTATCCTTTGAAAGGAATGTCGATCTGTCGCGATTACCACTATCACAATAAAATAAGGATATGACCATATAACCGACGTTAGTTGTACGTAAAAGTATTTACCACAAGAATAACATAAAAAAAAATATAAATTAATTTGTGTATCCATAATTGGCATTACGTAAAATATAAAGTCGTCATGGTGGTTGAGATGCTTACGCGTTTTGTTTCGATTATAAGAATCAGATTTGTCAAACCATAATTGATTCTCGTTAGCTTCTGTGAATTTCAGTTTATCTTATAATGCACAAGCACGGGTAAGACCACTATTATCATTCTATTCCAGAAAAGGAAGTACCTCCAAATATCTTAAGTCATGGAAAGGTAAATTCTTAGGTACTGTATCAGACGAGCGTTATATTTATATATAATTACATTGTCTACTTAGATCAAGACAATGTACAACAGCGGAACTAGAAACATTTCCCGTTTAATCGGACCGCAGGAAAAAGGATAGTTTGTATGTACAGCAATAGCCGGATTGGCAGTTTAAATGCTTTTAAAAACCGTCTTAGATCTCGAATAGTTTATTTTTTCAAAAATTCTTTACGGTGAATATTTTCATGGAAAATATTTCGGATTGAGAAATTTAGCTCCCAATATAGAAATCAATAAACTAGTTCTCACGGAAATTATATGTCATTAAGATAAACGATGATTGATCAAGATATATAAGACTTACTATAACACGCATTCTCCAATGTACGCTTGAGGCTTCTTACATCTTGGCAGCTGCCTCTCAAAATATCTCCTTCCCAATATCCTCAGGCAGCATATCTTTACCATGCACATCATATTACTTGTTATGAGTTATACAAACAAATTATATGCAGTTTTCCTCTTATATCATTTGTATTCTACGGTTTACATAATTAAGTATATCATCGTTAATTTAATCGATTCAAAATGACTCTTTTATTCTTCATTAATTCGGGCAATTTACTAGATTGGACATCGAACATCTTTTATCGCTAGGGAACCTAATTAAAGACAGGGAAAATGTTCGAAAATACACCATAGCTAGGCCGAAGAAGAGTAATCAACACCGTCAAAAATGTTCGCTAAATTGGGTGTAGGTACGCAATTCGCTAAACTGGACGTTAAAAAAAAGAATACTATTATATAATTTCAACTGATTATTTGTGGAAAGTCGAAACTACACTACACTGTATAGTTGTTTCTGAATCAGGTATTTTATGGCGTTTAAAAATATGATATTAGGCAATGGCGTTTCCATTTTATTTTTAGTTTATTTTCTTAGGAATCATACAGCGTTACAAAATTATAAAGTTTGAAATCCATAATTTAAGTACCAGGGAACATTAAGATAGGAAGAATACACATTATAGTAAGTAATCAAATTGTGTGTGTGTAAGAGAGAAAAAGAGAGAACTGTTGGATAGTATTTTAACGTGTATATGGTATGATTTAAGAGATCATTTCTTATTTTTAAGATATCTATTGATTATAACATATTATAATAATATTTTTTTATTCAAATAATAAAATTATTTATTTTAATTCTTTCTAAAAAAATAGGTAGAAATATATGATTTATACCGCAAATAACAGAAAATTGTCCACAAAATAATCCGGGGTAATTTATGAATATGAATGTTGCTTTAAACGACCAGGAATAGCATCTACTTGTATACCTACAATTGGAATAGTGCAAGAATTAATAATATCTATAGAAGAAATTATTACACGAATATTATATTTAAATATAAAATTAAAAGATTATCATATCATATTATTATAATATCATATGATTATAAAATGATTACCATATAATGAGTTCATATAGTCCTATTCTTGTTGCAGTGTGAAGAGATGCTTTTACAGCTTTGGAAAACAGATTGGGAGATAAATGAAACTACTAACCAACTCAGGGTAATGTAGTTCACTGTTAAGTAGCTCAAACAGAGATTTAAGACTAGTTTCCTGGCGACGGTTATCAAGAGAGACCATGCTGTACCGATTGAGTTGCTCGGGGCAATCAAAGCTGACGTTGAAAGTTATAAAGTACAGGCATTTCAGAAAACGACGCTGAAAGTTTTAAATGAGGTTTTTATAGACACTTTATCGCGAAGACCAAATAATGGTAGGTACCATATTCTAGAATAGTGCGGACATACGCGTTATATTACGCTTTTTATTGTATCGATATCATTGAAGGGTTTGCATGCGTCTAAAACCTTGTATCTCGTATTTCTTGTAGTCTATATTAAGCCAGGTCTCCTGCGCGTGTTTTATCGAAACAATACACAAAAACATTTAAACGAAGGGGCGTGGCCTTCAATTATGAATTACGCTGTTCTGGCGATGTTGGAACCGCCGTTGTCTCGTCCACCCTGGACGACGACGGTTGCAGCATCGCAGACACGTCGGGTGCTACAAACTTCACGCGGTAAATTCTTTTTTATCCTATTTTTAATGTCAAGCCACTTTATAAAGTCTTCGATTTTATACTTTATTTTTGTTGCGGCTGAACGTCATTTTGTGACATTTCGCTATATTAACTAGCTTATTCCGAGTGCAGTACGCGAAGAACTCATCGCGCCGTTCTTAAAAGTACAGGTCATCAGCGTAAAATATGTGAAAAGAATGAGTGAAGCAATCCTCAATGTAATTGACAAATGTATTAGCAATGTACCAAGACGAGAACGCTGCAGCACCATAAAAGGTTTAGAAAAATAAGGAGAGTATTTTATATTGTCTAGTTCTTTCTCTTCTTACTTTTTAGACTGTTTTTTAGGAACTTATTAAAAATTGTAAACATTATTTAATTTTTAGACCTCGACAAAATTGAGCAATCGACGCGGCAAGCACCCATGTTCCGTTCTGTTCAAGATATCGGAAGTCATGGTGTTGGTTATGCTCCGGTGATAGAGTGAGAGTATTCCTGTTTATTTGCACATTGTTACTGTAAACTCAGTTGAATCACAAATGAGTTTCTCGGTTCACGTATTGTTACGAATAAAAGGAATTTAAAGCACCTGTTTTTATCGCGTATCATTAGAGGTAGGTACATACAAAGAAACGTATCGAAGTTATATGTCAATATGCATTTTAGATAGTCGCTTACAGAAAGAACAACAATATTTGTTATGAATCACCTGATAGTATTAGAGACGGATGAGTCAAACAGTAGAATTAGTGATAATTTCAAGATTATCGAATTAGTGATTTTTAAGTTGCAATTCGAGGAGTAGCCTAAATGTCTTATCCAATTCACCCATTTACAATGTCTAACAACAGCGGGTCTTCGATTTTATATAATTTTGATTAATTATTAGACTCTTTGGTGAATTTTGAGTGATGACTTTTAACTGGTTACTCTAATTAAATATCAAAAATATTAGATTGCATTAATAGAACCTTAAATGAAAATAATAATTGTTGCTAAATATGTAATTACTCTCTACATCTTGCAATAATACATCGAGAAAAAATATAATAAGTAATAGGCACAAAGAGTGTTGTATGGCAATGATCAAAACACCTGTACGTATAACATACAGTTATACAATAGCGATCTATCTATCTATCTATCATCTAAACTATTACAAAGCTCTTTAGAACTTTTCACAGCTCAGACAGTTCGCAGCATATACACAAATCCCTGAGGTGCCTCTCTCGTAATAAGAACAATGAACGCCGCAAGTCAGGTGATTCACACAGTGAATATACCAACACTGATAACAAAAGCAATTACTTCACCTTATAAACAAGTTCAAACTACTCATTATCGCCAGATCTAGATCAACGACGAAAAAATTCTCGGAAAGACGTCGCCGAATCGCGCGCCGAAGCGGCCATTGTTGTTCGATGAGATAAACGGGAGGCGCTCGGAATTCGCGTATTGATTGACTTAGAGCGATGGGAATTAATTCCAAGAACGATCGAACCGTTATTGCTTTATAATCTTGGATTGCGGCAAGGGATAATTGACGTTTTGATTGGCGAAGCCGCTTGTAAAGGGGTCATGCAGCAGAATTTTGTAGTAGATAGCCGAGAATTGAGGCTATTAAGTACATAAGAGGCCATGCTGAATCGGCAATTTTGAAAATGGGTTATACAATTTGAATTACAGAAAATAAAAATTGGATTGATCACTTACTTACGTATAATTGCACATATAAAAAAGAATAGACAAGAACCGTTGTCCTACCAAGATGGACGCAACGTAACCAAGTTATGCACCGCTAAGAATAGTAGGTATAGCATACAGAGATTCTCTATTGTTCAACTGTGCCATGTGTGGGAGCTAATGGGCCCTTGCTGAGTTGGCCACGAAGACCCATTCTGTTCAGGGTTGGTCACACTCACGGGTCAACGCCCATCCGGCGACCTCCACGCATGAAGTACGAGACCGGGCAGGACTCTGGCCTTAGGGCTAGTTTCCCCTAGGAATTAACCTTCTGGTGCTCCTGGACGGTCTGCACACCGTGCGTCGTAAGCCAATCGACTGTGCACTTTGACTGACAGTCGGGGGAGTCTGGAAGCAGTACTGTTTCCTATAGAGCGGGAGTGGTTGCGGACCTTACAGCGACTGCTCTTGAAACGACCATCCGTGAACAGCCGCCAAAGGAAGCCATGGTAAGCGATAGATTCGGTATACACCGTTTCACCGCTTCGAAAGGGAGAGGACCGCGCAAGCGATCTCGAACTCGTAACCAATCGAGAGACCGGAGTATTCTGGTCGCAATTGGAAGTAAGCGCGTGAGTGTAAGTCCGCTGGGTAACACTCCTGGCTATCTCGCGGTTAAGGCGTTGGCCTCTTACGGGCATGTGGCGGAGCTTGACGGTGGACTGTTTTGTCCAAGTCTCATCATTTCTGTAAACTGTGGCTGTTTAAAGGTTTTATTTGGTTTGAATGCTATTTTAGAGCTGGGGCAAATACATCGTGACTGTATTTCAACTACAAAATACAAACTACACCAAAAGATGTAGTTCAAACTACAAAATACTTTCACTAGGTGTAAATCAAATACAAATTCAAAATAAATTTTCCGAACGGTGAATTTTAAAAAAAACTAAAAAAGATATTAGGTATCTAATAAAACCATTTCTGCACTAAACGTTAACCAATCTGACGTAAAAATTCTCAAAGGTAAAGTTTTGCTTCGGTCGTATCCAAGACAAACTTAATCTATATGGAAAGCGATGGGGCGCTACAGGATGGGGCGAATAAAAGTGGCCCGGAGAACTGAGTTCCTCAATCCTTCACGTCCAATCGTGCATCAATCATTGACTTCCAATCTTATCCACTGATCGATTCACACTGACACAGCCCGCACTAAGGTCTGAACCGGTTTCGATCACGTGGTGTGCGCGTCAATCATTCACGTTCAATCGTATCCATTCGTCCGGGTCACTTTTATTTGCCCCATCCTATAGTAGTGAGCTGAAACGTACAAGTACTTTCAAAACGCTAGCGCTGGGCTCGCTATTAAACATGGAATATCAGAGGATTTTGATGTTCGTGAAGGAAAAGCGACCGCTGGTTTCACCGCTGCACTTTGAATAATTTCATCTTCTTTGATGGAATTTAGCTTATACGGGATGTTTGGTACTGAAATCCATTACTTCAGAGAGTAAATATGTAGGTACATTAAACTGAACAAGAAAAAAAATGGAAGCTCAAAAATATTTTCCAAGGCAAGATAAATCTAAACCAAAAAAGTTACAAATGGTTTTTTCTCAGTTTTCGTCTATAAAAATCTCACGTCTCACAAAGGATATCCCGTAATATTCAACGACATTAAAAAGAAGGATTTTTTTTAATGTTTAGTTTTATGTACTTACCGAATTTCTCCTTGAAGTAACGCATTTTTGTAACAGGAAAACGAAGACACTGTATACTTTTACCTGGCGAAAATATGTATTATCATAATAGACATCTTTATCGTACACATTAAAGAATACAATGGATACAGGCTGCAAACTTATTCTTATTGCTACATTGGAACCATATCTTAAAACCATGTCAGTCAACCGGATAGTACAAACAATAGCATACGGCCGCATGTGTTGTATTGTACAGGTTGTACTATTGTACTTGTGGAATGTATTTTGATTGATTGTAGTTCAGAGACTTTGAAGAAAATATAGTTCAAATACAAAATGCAAATAGTTTGTGTTTTAACTAAGTAGTTCAAGTACAAGTATTTAAAATACTGCCCAAGCCTGGCTATTGTAGTACGTGATGCTTGAAAAATATGCTCCTTTGTCCTCATTTCGGTCCATACTTTTAGAATATCTATCAAATGATTCTTCTTGTGTTTTTACATGCACTTTACTTCTTGACGTATATAAAATAAGTTATTTTTGATGAATTTTACAGCATTTAAATATACATACAAACCGGAGGTACCTTGTGCAACTCCCGCAAAGCAATCTTATACGTGTTTTCGGAGGATAACATTTAAATCCCTGGTGATAGACGTATCCATAAATGTAAACAAACGCATATATGTAATTTTTTTATTACGGTTTTATAAAGAATAACGATGTTTTAATCGTAATTTTGTTTAATTACACGGAATTTTGTTAAAAACTCGATTATATGTATCAACAATCTCCTTACGGTTTATACGGAAATAACAGTATACCGTAGTCCTTCTCCAATGCACTGGAAAGTGATGTTGTATGACTGGACGCCAGAGATGCTGAAATTTTATTTAAATGCCTTTCAGCATACACTTCCAGACCCCAGTAACCTCGCTCGTTGGAGCTATGCCGAGGACATGCTTTTATTGTATATTCTGAATAAATAAATTGAATACTGAATACTGAATACTGATAGTTCATGTCCCATTTGTAGCAACACCCCTTGTACAGCTAGACATATTCTAGCTGGCTGCAAGGTGGCCTTGGATCAAGGACGGTACACTTACCGCCACGACAAAGTCCTTGCTGTTATTCGCGAGGTACTTAGCCTCTCAGTGGCTCGTGCCAACAAGGGTTCCAAAGTATCCTCCAAACCCCCAATACAGTTTGTGCGGGTTGGCTCTAAAGGCAAAAAACATCTCACTGCGAAACCTTTCTCAATAATCGAGAAAGCTTCAGATTGGATTATGGAGGTCAATTCGGTCTCTAAGCAGTATAAATTCCCTGAAAGTCTCGGATGCACAGCCCTGGGTCCAGATATAACTCTTTACTCTCTATCTCGGAAGATGGTTCTTATCGTAGAATTAACTGTTCCATGGGAATCAAATATCCCAAAAGACCACGAGTACAAATTAAATAAATACCATGACCTCGTAAATGCCGTCACCCGGAACGGCTTCACTGTTCACCTTCACGCGGTGGAAGTAGGCGCTCGTGGCCTGCTAGCTAAATCTTTGTTTCACCTTTTTAAAGATCTTGGTCTCTCCAGGAAAATAATCAACTCCTTTCTAGAAAAAATATCTAAAACCGCGATCTCTGCATCTCAAATTCTATGGCTTCGAAGGGGGAGTGAATGGGTGGTAAGGTCAACGCTCACATGTGGCAAGACAGCTGTCCTAAACCTACCACCGCCGGCCGACAGTCCGGAATCCACCCTTCACCTCCTAGAAGTGTAAAAAAAACAAAAAAATATATATATATGATGGGGCCGATTTTTGGTCGGTAAATTCCATGGCAGCTCCGTTTGTATTTTATTTAACATTATTCATATGTCCGACTATAACCGTACGTATACTACTACGAGCTGTCATATTAGAAGCGAAATCCGGTAATGAAATAACGTTGTTTTAATATTACGACACGGAAACTAGCGTCACGCCAACAACGTTACGCGTCGTGCTAGTACATACGTATGGACCACAGTCCGAGTTATATACGTAATCCCTGTTGAAACATGCGTATTTCCGTGTATTACATTGTTATATGTTGCTCTGTGTACGTTCATTGCAGGTTGACAGAACGATTACGTATCGTTATAACTTCCTGGGGTGACGGGTTCGCGCGTTGTAGATGACACCTAAAAAGCCTAGGTTCCAGGCTTTCTTTATGCCAGTCATCGATGCTGCCATTCTTATGTAGGGTTTGAAATGTTCCTCTCAGTGTAGGATATCTAGTTTATATATGTACATCTGTTATTAGACATTGGCATTTAGTTTTTTTCACGTTTATAAGCGGTTTTCCAAGCAGATCAATATTTAATTGGAGAGATTGAATTTATCTCGGCCGTTATTAAACTGTTTCAGGTATCTGGGCATATACTGTTAAATTTATTGACTTATATGCAAATCTAGCACACCTCATAGATTAATAAGCAATCATTCGAGGCGTTCATAGCGTCACAGAGAGAGTGTCAACTTCCTATAATTTACTCTCTCGCCGCGCCATAACTGGGAGAGTTGTGAAATGCGGTTTTAGAAAGATGAGCAGGGGAAAATACTGAGGTGCTAGCAATTGACAAGATTGCGGATTTGCAAAACCTACAAATGCAGCTGTGGTCTCGCGGATTGTAATTGGTCTGTATCTCGCAAAGTAATATAATAGCGAGGTGATACGCTTTGAAAGCAGTTTGACTATTTGTTTCTACTCTTCTCGTGAAATTTCACAATGGGCAGCTTTATTATCATACGACAATCTCTTACAACCCTACTGTGAAGTGTGTATATGTATGTTTGCGTGTAACATGTGTGTAAGTCTGTGTCTTGCTATTGCATTCGATAGACAGAATTTAAATGCGATTCCGTTAATTTTATCCCAACGGAAAATTGTGACCCAGCCGCGAATCGAACCCGGAACCATACGCTTTATGATCAGGCGACCTAACCACTATGCCACCACTATAACAGGTTTAGGGTTTCGGTTACCCCTATCACTACTGAGCCTTATCACAGTACTGTGCCACATTTCGGGTTTCCCATATGGCCGAAAGCAGTGCATATTTACTGATTAGTATTACGCGCAATATTATGATAATTGTATTGATAAATAAATTTACTTTAAAAAAAAAACACTAAAAACACGCTTTTGGGCTATGATATTCACATACACACGGCTATGATACGATATTCCATCATGGAATGCCAGTGCCTATCTTCCGGCTTCATCATCAGACCTTGAAACCTAATCGTGGTCAAAGTTCATTCCAAGACTTTTCTAACAAGTCCAAACACAACTATGATACGATGTTCCATCATGAAGTTCCAGTTCATATCTTCCGACTCCATCATCAGATCAGTTCGACAGTACCATGTTATTGTATTGTCATCAGAACCACATACAGCTGCCAATTTTCATGACGCTATGATCCTTGGAAGATGGTTAAATTGGTTACCTTAGATTCCATTACATGTACATACAGGTCGACCTAATAAAAGCGTGTTAAAAAACTTCGTGATTTCATGGATTGCCTTTGTTTTTTAATAAAGTGAAGCAGCAGGAGAAGCCGAATCAACTGAAGTGTAACTCGATATTTATAAACCGGAAAAACATCAGTTCATAGAATCACAATTGCCTAAATATTACGAATTATATAAATTCAAATTGTATACAACCAGGTAGATAAAGACTAAAGTAAATTCTGATTAAAGTCTCATTTTGTTAAACTCCTAAATACTCGAGCTGAAAAAGTTCAAACGAGCTGGGATCATATTTTTACTTACTTAAACAATTATCAACAAACGTAACCTCTCTCATCTCAAAGACAATCATTAGAACAGTTGTAAATTAATTGAAATCTTCTCATAGTGCAAATTTTAATTAAAATTCAGCTACATTTCATTATATATGATGTATTCATTAAAATAATTTTCTTAAAATTGCATACGTGAAGTAAATCGAGAATAGTGGATGCTACATTATATTATTAACATAAATTGCCGACAAATATTTGAAATACGGTTAAAAATGTATTTTCCAGACACATACACTGATTTGCCAATTTCAATAGTCCATCGGAAATATTTGAAACTTCGATGTTTCAAATAATTCAGTGACAAAATTCATCTACTTATGTAATTCTTGTTTCCTATATCGAGTATATATGCTAAATATTTTAGTAAGAATTATGTTTAAATTAAATAATACATCATTTCAATTGTCTTCACAGCGCTTCTAATTTAATTTTGAAATAAAGGTGCAGTAGGTTAAAAGGCAAATTATTTCAATGAAAGCGCTGCATAACTTTTATTTTATTATGTAGAAAACATTTAGGTTCACTAAGAAAAATATTCAAAAAATGTATCATCCACAAATTATTTTACTATTTTCAGTCACTGTTTTATATTTTTAAATAAATCATTATCATTAAAAAATATCTTTCAGTCTCTAATAAATAAAAGTAAGAGGTGTTGCGAGAACACATTCTTTATAGTCAGTTTGAAATATTCAGAGAATTTAAATAATTAAATTTACAATTCAAGACGCTTTATGAAAAACACCAAACTTTGACCACAGATTTTGACGGACGGAAATACTACGAAATCTGAAATATCCAATTATCAATCTCAAAAATATTCTAGGTACTAAAATATAATACTGATTTTTTTTAAATATATGCTATTTAAATAATTACTTACAAGTAATGTAAGGGCGAAAATGAAATTTTTGTTCGCCCATCTTGGGAAATTTACGCCCGAAATTTCCCGGGATGGGAAATGAAACCCGGGAAGAAACGAAAGCCCGGGAAAGAAACAGTAGGATAAAGTGACCTTTACGAAGTACTTGTATGGATGTGCGTTACCGACCGGTACGCTAGATAAGTACTATTACCTCGCAGCGTCTTTATTACTAATGTAACTATTGCATGATGTAGTACAACTAGTGCAATGGCGATTACGGCAGATAATTTTATTATCTCCGATGCAGAGGAGATGCCGTCGCGTCGTTGCGTGCAGCTGCACTGTTCGCGTTTTAGTTTGGGAGCCCATTGCACTTGGCCTGGGTATTATCTGAAACTGGATGAATCGATAAAATAAACTAAAAGTAAAAGCATTTGTTTCGGTCGACTCGTGGTCTCTTGGATTGATATTCCGATAAAAGACCAAGAGGCAGCAACAAAAAAGTGCAAGAGTTTTGTAACAGGTGATACTTTTAGGTCAGGCAGTATTGTGGTCATAGAATGCTGGGTTAGAATCAGCAGGCCTGACTTCTGGACATCTGGAGCTGGCGTACTAGGATAGGTGTAATTTTGAACCCCCAAAGTGTTTTGAAAAAGTTGAAAATTTATCATTAGACAGTGGATGCAATACAGAACTCGAAACAAATGGTCAGACTGCTTAACAATAAAATGCGTGGCGTCAGCATTACTCCATACATGTAACAAAAATGAAGTCCATTATATTGCGCGGTAAATATGCGAGATCGAATCCTATTTGAGCTTTCAGTACAACGTACTAAAAAATATTACTTCAAAAACAATGTCCTTAATCTAAAACGAGGGCGACTTTAAAATCAATAACAATATTAAAGACGTCCCTCATCTATATTTAAAGTCGTGCTATTTAGTTATCCTTCTTCTGGCGATGCCATTGTTAAATTTTTCAACATTGCCCATTATATGCAATATATCATATATTCATATTCATATTCATTATATTAGTATACTGGTATACAAGTCAGATACAGATTGGCAAACATCCATACATATTAGCAAACAAACATTTTTTTTTATCGTAAAGAAAAAATAACAATATACCTTTCATCAATAAATACACTCATCAATATACTCTTCATCATCTGCCGTACTTCCCATATATTGCTCTATCAGACTTCCACTTTTTACGGAGTTTGGATAACTCAAAGTTCAAAATATCTCTTTTGCCGAGCACTAATAATTCTTTTACGGTATTTGTTTTTTTCCTCCCGGCTATATTTCAGAATCTATAGAATAGAATACATGTATGCATAAATCCCACCGTGCTGATATTCGTCATAAACAGCTGAAAATAAGGTGGGAAAAATTATATATTTTAAATATTGTATAGCTATCTATCTATATATATATAAATCAGAGTCGGGTTTGTTCGAACACTTATAACTCGAGAACGGCTAGAAAGATTTTCATGGTTTTTGATTTGTTGTATTTGTCTCCGCCCGGAATAGCAGAATAACTATTAAAAACATTGGAAAATTAACGTAAAAATAAAATAAAAGCAAAAACATTTTCCCATACAAAATGTTTATGGGTTTCGTAACTGTCAAACATTTAATGTTCATTCCGTCGATACGGTAAACTCTCCCCTCAAATTAAAGAAAGTATTTAAATAAAAATTTCGAATCGACAAGATATATCCACAATATTCGGACCACAATTATTACATAGTTTAATTCAATCATGTCATGCTGACACGCGATTGATATACTTAATTTTTGTACTTTTATATTTCTTTTTGTGTTATTATCTTAATAAAGTAGTGACCTTAATATTTATTTTGTATTCATTGTATGACTTCCATAAAATCATAAATTAAGTTTAATTTCAAATAATCACATCTAAAGTTTTATAGCTATTTCAAATGTTCACCAAAAATGATACTAAACTGAAGGTCTATTTAGGATAGAATTATAAATTTGAATTAACATGTAAATGTTATTGTTTTGGATCGTTTCTAAATTGAAGCATGTCAATTAGTAATATCTAGATTTGGATCTACTAAATGTAAGTACGTACTTACAGCTATCAGTTTTGCTGCACTCAACCTTGACTTGTGAAAATATAGACACTCAAGATAAACCAACATAATTTAACATACGGCATCCTAGAACGATTAAATTCCCCTTGTAGCAATACCCCTTGCACAGCTAGACATATTCTAGCTGGCTGCAAGGTGGCCTTGGATCAAGGACGGTACACTTATCGCCACGACAAAGTCCTTGCTGTTATTCGCGAGGTACTTAGCCTCTCAGTGGCTCGTGCCAACAAAGGTTCCACAGTATCCTCCAAACCCCCAATACAGTTTGTGCGGGTTGGCTCTAAAGTCAAAAAACATCTCACTGCAAAACCTTGCTCAATAATCGAGAAAGCTTCAGATTGGATTATGGAGGTCGATTCGGTCTCTAAGCAGTATAAATTCCCTGAAAGTCTCGGATGTACAGCCCTGCGTCCAGATATAACTCTTTACTCTCTATCTCGGAAGATGGTCCTTATCATAGAATTAACTGTTCCATGGGAATCAAATATCCCAAAAGAGTACAAATTAAATAAATACCATGACCTCGCAAATGCCATTACCCGGAACGGCTTCACTGTTCAGCTTCACGCGGTGGAAGTAGGCGCTCGTGGTCTGCCAGCTAAATCTTTGTTTCGCCTTTTTAAAGATCTTGGTCTCTCCAGGAAAATAATCAACTCCTTTCTAGAAAAATTATCTAAAACCGCGATTTCTGCATCTCAAATTTTATGGCTTCGAAGGGGGAGTGAATGGGTGGTAAGGTGAAGGCTCACATGTGGCAAGACAGCTGTCCTAAACCTACCACAGCCGGTCGTAAGTCCGGAATCCACCGTTCACCTCCCAGAAGCGTAATAATTATATGTATATGATGGGCCCGATTTTTGGTCGGTGAATTCCATGGCAGCTCCGTTTGTATTTTATTTTTATTTATTACATTAGTATTAAATTATGTTATGTTACATGGAATTAAAACGCTGAATCATCTAGAGCTGCATTTTTATTTATTTCATAATAATAAATGCCGCAAATTCGTAAAAATCAAAGAGTTATCAAAGCGGCTTTGCCGAAAATCTCGATGTCCCCATTTTGCCTAGCCGTTTTGATTGTGGGTTCTTATAAGAGTGGTTTAGTCTTAGTGTGCCCAATAACCCATCGTAAACTACAATGGGTTTCTCTACTATACAGGCTTAGGACGCTTCGGGGGGACTGGAGCTCCACACTGATCACTCTCCCTCCAGCATCTCTTTGCGGTATTAGAGACCCTTGTTATTTTGCATCAAGTCGTTTCGTGCATAACCACCTTTACCACCTACATCGAGGCCAGTAAAATGACCGCGGAATTGCCAGACTTAGCAGCAGGATAACAGGATATGCAGACAAAAGACTCGAACTACAAATCGTTTCCTGATGACGTGGCGATCGTATACTATGCTAAAATTGCTCATAGAAAAAAAGGGATGGAAATATTTCAATCGAATGTATTCAATTGAAAAAAAAACTGGTGGGGGGGGGGGGGTTGGGGAGGATACAGTTTGTGTGAGGGGGGTTTGGGGGTTGAGGGAGGGGTTTTGCACGGGGGGGGGGGGGGTTGTCTGATTGCCGGGAAATTCACAAAACGATTGAAACAAAACGATTACTAAACTAACTATACCAATTTAAAGAAACATATAAAGGATTGAAACGATTAAAACAAATGAATTTATTGAAATTTGGACAGGACAACGTCTGTCGGGTCAGCTAGTATAGAATATATTTTAATTACTATATTTATGAGAAGCAAGAAATAATAAAATCCTCAAATTTACTTCAGATTGCAAATATTACCCTATTCCTTCCGATAGAAAACGTTCAGTTATCGACATTTATTAAAATTCCTTTGACTTGATAGTTGGTCAATTGGGTTACCCCATACAAACAAATCGATAAAAACATTGATAAGCTATATGCAACTTATTCTAGCGAAGTTTTTATCAACTTAGAAGTTTTTATCAACGTATCACACTGCCACATGTTAGAGATTAGTATCGTGGACACTCACTACTGCTAACAGTGCCGAAATAGAGGTCAATAGAGGTGGATGGAGATGTGTATTGTGTGTAGGTCTAAGCATGCTTGATTTTTTTCACGCCTGATAAAAGCGTCAGCTGCTGGTTATTGGCCGATGACCAGCGACTGACGCGAAAACATTACAGTAAGTCACAGGAATGACTGCGAGTTTCATCCCAAAGTAAATACTTATAGGCCCTATCTGTTTGATTGACCGAGATAGTTATGTGATAACTTATCAGATCGATGTAAAAGAAGTACAAGCAAATAATTTATGGTCAGATTAGTCGGATTACATTTTTTTGTTATCAGCATTGTGGTCTCATTTCTGAATATTGTCCGCACACCAAGGTCATCTGATCTTATCTTATTTGCTCGGCACGTGCGTAGAAAATTTTACATTCACAAAAAGCAGCAGGTAGAATAAAAACGCGACAGTACATAATTTAAGTTGTATGGCCATTGATTAAATATGGTATTAGATTGCTCAACTCCATAGTACGATTTGGCAACCCTTATGTACCGGCGAAATACAGGTGACGCTGACAGCATACCTAGACGTTCAAACTAATAGCAATTTATTAGGGCATCTATACTAACATTGATTATAAATGTTTTTTTCTAAGAACGACTAATCGATTATAAAAACGCAATATTTCAACGAATAATAACAATATTAACATTCGCACATGTTATATAGGCTGATTACATCATATAAATAATACGGCCATCATATCATAATAATAGAATGCCATCTATTATTATTATATGATGAAACTTGAAATCTGAAATCTGAAGTCTATCTGATCTGATAACTTGACATCTGAAGTCTATCTGAACAGTCTATCTGATTAGTGAAATACAGGTTACGCTGACTGCATACCTAGACGTCCAAACTAATAGCAATTTCTTTGGCAATCTATAATAACATTGATTAAATATTTTTTTTAAACGACTAGACTGTCTGATTATAAAAACACAATATTTCAACGAATGACAACAATAATAATATTTAATTTTTAGTGCCATCTATCGCCCATTTTATATAGGCTTATAATTCCGTCTTTATCTCGAAAAAGAATTTTAGTGCGTTCACAATACTTTTCCTCCTCATTGGTTGGTGGTAACCTATACCTGACCAGCCATGATACCTTATGTGTAAAAATATGTCATAGCATGAACCTCATTGGCGTGTGATCCAAACACGAACTTGACCGGTTTTTAATTTTATCTCGGAAAATATAGGTCGTGCCGTATGTCTGGCCGACTTTATCATGACCGCTGGAATAGCGGAGACTGGCAATTTTCTTGACCCCCAGACGTCTGACTCATGGCGCAGTAGTCTGATCTCGATTATGTTAATTATTGGTAACGATTATTATATAATAACCATAATACCGACTATGATTTACGGACTGGAGCCATCTGTACTAAAGAAAACAAACAAAGTAAGATACGAACGCTACATATTGAAAAAAAGTGCTAGAAAGACCACGAAACCCCCACAGAAAACTGAAAAAATATTTATTGGAGAAGAACAATAACCAAAACATTATACCGTTTGTGCTACTATAGCCACGTAAAAAGAAGGGTGTCTCCGCATCTAATATCAGCAGTGATCAGATAAGGTTGGAAGACCAATTTATACAGAGAATAACTAGTTGAAACGAGACATGGAATAATATGATATAACAATGGAGGAACGGTTAGAATTTGCAAAAGACCAGAAAAAACTCTACGAGAAAGCCACAGATATTTACGAACTCTATTTAGATATTTAGGGAAGACGATGACGTTGCATGAAATTGTCACTGAAACCGCTCCCCTCACATGAATACTTTTTTATTCATTTTTTTTTACCCACAAGGCTGGTGCCTTATCGTGGAACCCTCCTTGTTACCTATTGGCAACATCTTCTAGGTGGGCATTTATAGCAGTCAGTCAAACACTCAGGCCATCAGGCGGTCACCCATCCAATTATTGATGCTGCTTAACTTCGGTAACAACGAGGAGAACCGGTGTCAACGCTGCATATACACCTATCCTGCTGATGAATATGGACGCTATTTCCAGTATTAGCTTCAGGTTGTTAAATACCGGTGGATGAATCTCATATTCCTACTTTGAAAAATTGTAATTTAATTTGTTTAAAATATTATATCTATGAAAGATGTCAATCGACGTCCGTTAATCTATTGTTATTAATATTAGTAGTGTTTAATCTTTAATATTTATCAAATATATTGTGTATTTTTAATCTCTACATAAATTACTGTGTTACTAATCTCTACTCATAAACTATTTTTAATATGACAGCTCACAATCTAAAAAAAATCGTAAATCGCACATCTAGGTACCAGCATCTAGGTAAGTCTAGTTAGATGTGTGACGTCCCTCGGGTTGCATGGGACTGGGATGAATCAATTTGTCGCTTTATTTTAATTTAAAAGCTATATTTTTCCCCAGTGTAATCTTAGTTGAAATACAAGATATGAAATATAATAATAAAATAAATAAATAAAAGAGCAGGTTCTCCTATCCTATATAAAATTTGCCTCCTAGTACACTGGTGAATCAGGTGAGGAGTATTCCTGGCTAAGTGTCGTCCCGAAAGTTTGTTATACTTATGTGTTTATAAGTCCTATGATTCCATAGAATTCTAATTTCAGAGTACGGTTGAGAACAATACGAATGTCGTATGACATTATAATTCTTGCTTAGGTCACATCCAACTCATTTCGAGATTATCTTTTAAAAAACATTTCGAATTTCATAATGATGTACATGCAGTACGATGACATCCTTATTTTTACTTATTCATAAATTATATAACTCACTTTTGAGATTATATTTATATATTTTACACCATTGTTCGTAAACTTCCGTTATAAAACTTTAACTTCATAGGTTATCAAGTAAACTTTACGCGGGACCTCACCTAGTTCCCCTACTATACCTAATCAAGGTCTCGGTAAACCAGTAAACAGCAGGATAGGTGTATATGCAGCAGGCCAGTTATAACGGATCGAAGCCGAGTCGACCGATTACCCCCTATCATGTCGATCTACATAATAATTATCACATGACGACGAGACGCTAATACAACGCGGATTTGGAAACACTTTAGCAAAGGCGATTTAATGGTTGTTTGTTTTGTTTTTATTTAAATTTGGCGGGATGTCAGAGTTTAAATTTCCCGTGCAAGCTGTCATATTTCGAATTTCACCGCTGGCACCAGGAGACGCAGCGATTGATACGCGAGGCCTACCCTCATTATAAGAATATTTACATTACTTTAGTATTACCCATTGCTGCGGACGAACCCGCTAACTCAGGATGTTGAAACGACTGTTGTGGTATTATCACTAAAAGACCTTAATGAAAATGATCTACCGATCCAATTCATCCACGGCCTGACATAAGTTTTTCTCTGAGAGGACTGCTCTCGTATATATCACTCCCTTATTGTTTTGGGACACAGAAGGATCCCTTTGTGCACATTTTTGATGCGTAGTCTGCGATCATTAACAATCGGGCGTCCCTGGAAACGGCGAGTCTAACCTCACCGGCCAATCCTTCTACCACCGGGCCAAACGACACACCCTCAACAACTTAACTTTCTTGTAAACCGAACGACAAGGCCATCCAGGCCGCATATTTTTGAAGAGACGTGTCCCTAGCCTGTACCGGACACGTTAACGAACGAACAAACTCCCTCATGAAAAAATGTTTGACTTTTAAACCTTTCATGCAGTACAGCCAGTTTAATACACAGCTGTCTGCAATCCAGGATATTGCGATGATTAAAAAGGTTATCGGTGGGATAACGATACGACTTACAGCTAGCGGTAAATTTGTCGTGATCCCGTGGCGTTCTTTTCTCGCATCTCACTCGGGATCACCGGTGACAGCAGATTTACCTCTACCCTCGCTATCTTAGGAAACATACGTTTTCAGACTCCCACTGTTATTTGCCAGTTACACAGCCGCCTAAGGCCCGAGGAAGATATCCCGGCAACTGCAGATTACAACTGCAAGATACAAATTCAAGCAGAGTTCACTGAGGCCTTCCAAGGTAGTTCCTGTTCGAGAAGGCTACCGGATAGAAGCTGAATCATGAGTGGTACCGACCAACAAACACAAACTGCCTCTCAGGCCCAGGCTGCATTGAACGATTCGACTCTCGCGACTGATTTTCAAAATACATTTACAATAGTGTTACAGAAGTGCCGAGCGCGGCAAATTTAAACTCCGCCATCGCGTCAAATTATATTTAAAATCTTTATATATAAAAAAACAGTTTGTTTATGTTTGTGCTCCCAAAACTCGAAAAGTAGTCGGTCGATTGACTTAAAACGACAGAACGCTGCAATCGAATAGGTGCGTGTTTTTATAGTAAAATTAAATTTTGACACAACGTAGCATGTGAATCGAGACAAAAGTCTTCCCGAACCGGTGAAATCTTCATATTAGGGCGCTTCGACATCGGTGCGTTTCTCATTCATTTCATATCAGACTGTCACAGCGAAGCGTGACTCAGTCTGTTATGAGTCACGAATATAACCTTGAAATTAATTTATCTAGTATTAAACCACCATCAATCTCGTTAGCGAACTGACGTATTATTGTAAGCTGCATCTTTTTTACGAATCAAAGTGTGATAAAGTGTGCGAATCTATCTTAACTTGATACCTACCGATAGCAAATTCCTCAGTGAGTAAAGTAGCAAATGTGAAAATCTCGAACGCCAAACCGTATGTAGAAAAAAGACTTTTTAATTAAATAGTGGTCACCTACAACCGAGCGGAAAACCACCAACAGATACATTCGAAAAACAACAATACCATCATTATTACTGCAGCGACTAGTCGGACAATAGTCCCGTCGTTTCGTCGTCGAACTGCAATGTGCCTATCGTGAGTGCCTGGGATCGATACTCGGTCCGGATAAAATATTTTTAATTAAAATAGATACGCGAGCGCCATCTATCGGTGTTTAACTATACGCATGAGGCAGGAGAATTAAATTGCCATATCAAAAATAATAATAATAATAATAAATAAAATCGGCCTACTGCGGCATCTCGTGGAAATTCCAAAAATTATCAGTCGCAGGACTAACTCAGCGCCATCTAGGATTGACTAGTGGAATTACGAAAAAAAATTAACCGCCAAGAGCGGCAATGGCACCGTCATTCGCCTCCGTAATTTATAAAAAAAATGTGATACGGATATAAAACTGACCACTGAAAAATTTCTCCATCCAAATGCTCGAATTTAATATGTTTAATTATTTAACCCCTCAAATAAATGGCGATTAGCTCGGGTTGCCTACGGCAAAATGTATATAAATTTATATTTACATTTACATTTACATTTACATAGAGCGGGGTTTACTATAGAGCTATAGCATTACTATAGAGCGGATTACTATAAAGCGGCGCACATTTACATTTGTATTTACATTTATATAAATTTATATACATTTTGTATACATTTTGCCAAGGCATCCCTTAAGGGACGCCTCACATTTGAGGGGTTAATACACCTTGTACATTCACGCTATGTATTAGGAGACTTTATGTTTTATCACCCAGAATTCATTTCCGCCTACTATGTTGTCAGTTGTCAAATGAGCTCCTGTGTAAAAATAAGCTACAAATTTTCATCCTACTTTCTGCAATGCATCGAGATCCTATTCCCCCGGTATTTTCTTCAATATGACTGATATATGCGATTCAATTAATCGTTTTTCTCTGTTTAATTGCATTGAGTTCATAATTGCATTGATTGCCCAAATCAATGCAAACAACATTTAAACCAACAAACGTCTCTGAATATTTTATCTATGAATATCCGAAGTATTAACAGAAACTTTGCTGATCTCCTAATTCTTATAGACCAGTTCAATAATTCGATGGATGTCCTAATACTAACAGAATGCTGGATCAACGATATGCGTGTGCCTAAGACTATAGATGGGTTTGTATGTTACAACACGAACCTAGTACAGCGACAAAACGACGGTGTAGTCGTATATGTTAAAACTGAATTACGGGTAGTAGTCACAGAAAATAATATCGATGACGCAAATTGCCTTCATCTTCTGTTAGAAAACGATATTAATATTTTAGCAATATATAGATCCCCTAGTAAACCGAACATAACGGTTTTTTTGCAATCTTTAGATAAGTTATTACAGAAATATAGCAGAGATTTAAATGTTTTAATTGTCGGGGATCTCAATATTAATCTACTAAGTGAAAACGACAAACAAACAGACGATTATTTAAATTTATTGGCTCATTATGGCCTAGGTGTAGCAATTGACAAGCCCACGAGAGTTGACGGAGATCGTCAAAGTTGCTTAGACCACTTCATGGTTAAATCTAAGTATGAGATGAGACCATTTGTACTTCAGTGTTCTATTACAGATCACTATGCCACCGGGATCTGTATATCAAAACAAATTAGAAAAAAACCGTCCAGATATATTACAAAACGTATTACAGATAAGAATATGTTCGTAGAAAATATAAAATCAATTGATTGGGAACTAATAATCCATGAATCTGATCCAAATAAGTCAACTCGCAATTTCTTAGGTCTAATTACTGAAGGAATTAAATGCGCAACGACTGAGAAGGTCATTAAAATAAGCAGATCCCAGATAAAAATTAAACCATGGATCACAGACGGTCTTGTTTCATGTATTAAGAAACGTGACAGACTTCATAGGAAAACCAGAGAAAGTCCAAATGATATTCAGTTGAAAAATCATTATAAAAGCTATCGTAATATATGCAAAAAAATAATCGAGAAAACGAAAACAAATTACTATAAAGAAGTTATTAAAGAAGTAAATGGCGATAAAAAAAAACTTGGGGTATTATAAAAGAAATTGCATATGGTAAAACTCAGCGTCATAAAATAACATCTATCAATATTAAAGGGGACATAAAACACGTAGAGGAACATCCTGCAGAAATTCTCAATTACACAAACGACTTTTTTAGTAATATTGGACAAAACCTGGCCGTAAATATATTGTCAAACCTTAAAACAACCGAGTCCGCTCTAGCTGATAACTTTAATGTACGAGCCAATAGCCAAACTTCATTTAATTTTGAATTCACTCCAGTCGATATCAAAGAAGTCTGTCAAATATTAAGTGACCTCAAGGACGATTCGGCCCCGGGTCAAGATGGAATTCAAGTGGCCATGCTTAAAACGGTGCCTAGCTTTATTTCTGGCCCTCTTACGCACATTATAAACAGGAGCTTCGAAAGCGGAATTTTCCCGGAGTGTTTAAAATATGCCAGAGTTACCCCAATATTTAAATCTGGGGACGAGGAAGACATTAGTAATTATCGCCCGATCTCCCTGTTGAGTGTAGTATCAAAAGTGATCGAGAAAGTGGCCAAATCTAGGCTTATGCCCCACCTAGAATCTGCGAACTTACTATCAAACAATCAATATGGCTTTAGACAAGGTCGGGGAGCAAACGAGGCCATAAGTTCGGTTACAGAACTTATTACCAAAAAACTTGACGAAAAGAAAAAAGTACTTGGTATTTTCCTCGACCTGTCTAAAGCCTTTGATACAGTCTCTCACACAATCCTAATAAAAAAGCTTCACCTTTTTGGTATTTCTGGTAAAGCTAATGAGTGGCTCGAAAGTTTTCTTACAAACAGGTCATAGATCACTGCGATAGGGGATCAGGAAAGTAATAAACATAATGTTTTATATGGGGTGCCGCAGGGCGGCGTATTGGGTCCTTTACTCTTTCTGATGTGCGTCAATGATTTATGTGATATGACACTGGAAGGTAGAGGAACCATAATCTCATTTGCAGATGACACCGCCGTCATAATTGAGGCAGATACTTGGGATGAAGCGTTTACAGACGCGCAATGCTCCCTGAACAGTATTACAACATGGCTTGATCGACATATATTGACACTTAATATCTCGAAGACGAAGTATTTAGCATTTTCACTCAGATCTAACCTAACCTCTAACGTATTACCCTTAAAAATTCACAAATTCAATTGCAATGTATCTTCCACCCAGAATAATTGCAAATGTGAGCATATAAATATTGAAAAAAAAAATCGATATTTAGGCATAGAAATAGATTCCAAACTTAATTGGGAATGCCAAATAAAATCGCTTACGGCGCGAACGAGGAAATTACTGTACGTGTTCCGCGAACTTAGAAATGTACTGAGTAAAGAAACTCTGCGAATGGTTTATATGGCTCTTGGTCAAAGTATATGGGTGCATGAAATTATAGCGTGGGGCTCATGTACAAAAACAACAATGGACCGACTATTAAAAGCACAAAAGTTACTAATAAGAGTCATACACAAAAAGCCCCCTCGGTACAGTTCAAAACAGCTCTTTGCGGAGTTTAAGGTTTTGGATATCTGCCAGCTATTTATTAAGCAGTGCCTTGTAAGCTTTCACAAAACTAAAGAGTACAGAGCAAGAAGTCAGCAAATGTACTTAACGAGAAATGCTGGAAAGGAATTTTTCACAATTCCAAAAGTAAAAAGCACATTTGCCCGAAGACAATGTTTTTTTATCGCCCCGAAAGTTTATAACTCACTATGTGAAACCACGAAAAACGTGAAAAAATATATAACTTTTAAAGGTAAAGTAAAAAACTGGCTTCTAGATATTGGGCGTTCAAAAACTAAAGATCTTATTAATACTGTAGGGTGAATATTTTAAAAAATATGTATTTGTATTGTATTTGTAAAATTGTGCAATATTACATATCATTTTCTTATACATATATTTTGGAATGTAGTGTTTATTCATCTATTTGTATATATTATTACTTATTTTCCACTTAAATTTATTGAAGATAATGTAAAGTTTACTTTATTTTAGTCCATAATTGCATACATATTTTTTTTCTGCTTTAAATTTTACTTTAATTTGTGTAAACAACACATTTGTTAGATTTAGAAATACTTGAAAATTGATCACCTTCGTCAGTTCGCGAGTTACAAAAATACAATTGATATAACACAGCACAGCCAGAGACAGACCTTCTAGGTCTAGTTGGTTGTGCGATTTCGCCTCATTCGGATATGCTAGCATATTTATATGCATAGAGCTATGTTTTTCGTTATAATAATGTTTGTTCTTAATTATTCCTCATGTACAACAGTATGCATGTCCTTGTATTGTTTTTTCTTGTACGTTATAAATAAATAAATAAAAAATAAAAATTAATTTAGCTAGTATAATTATGAAATTTGAAATCGCCTAAATTAATTTCTATAATTTTGAAATCATTTACAACTCAGGTAATTAATTTCTACGAAATTTGAGACCGAATCGCCTAATTCAACACCACTGAATAAAGCTTCATTTTATTCATATTCAGAAACCCCAAAAGGGTGAGAAGATAAATCAATTTTAATTACTCACCAAAATCGTTGCTCAAATTACCATCCTTTATCGTTTAATGAAATCTGGTTACAAAACCTACACATTTGCACAATGATAAAGAGAAAGAGAGAATGCTTGAAAGAGAACGAGGATTACAAAGGCTTTGTCTTTACATGCTTTGTCCATAATGGACTTTATTAAACAGATCAAATTTGCTCTTGGGCATAGCGATAGAGTACTTAAAAGTTGTTTAATTTTAATTTGCGTTTGAGAATCAAATATTAAACGCTTAAATATGGCAGCGAAATTAGGTTGACAATCATACATATTTACTTTAACTAATCAACCGTCGGGGAGGTAAAGTATCGTGAATGCGCTAAAAAAATCGAGATGAAGACGGATATATACATTTTGCCACTCCCCGATACAATTAAGACCATTTTCAGACTGAAATCTGTCTGTGTGTCTGTGTGTCTGCCTATCTGTCTGTGTGTATTCCTCCACGATAGCGCCCAAACGCTATCGCTGTCTGTCTGTATCTGTGTATATGCCTCCACAATGGCGCTCAAACGCTTAATCCGATTGAGCTGAAATTTAGCGTGCACGCATCATTTGGTCATAGCAAGAGTTAAAAAGACTGTGGTTGAAATCCGACCACCAGGGGAGCGGTAGTCATACTTCAATATCGAAATATTGGACTTACAGACTTGAAATTCGGTACACAAATGCCTTGTAAGGTCGAAATCACATTGCGAAATTTTGGTATATATCTCATATGCAAACGACACAAATAATATTTAAAGTCCGCTATATATAAATTAATTAGTAATGCCCTTAAAAGCGGCACGCTTGCAATGCGTGGATCGCCCGAAATTCGAATTCGAAGGGTCACGGCGACCTACGTTTGCAATTTGAATTTCAAATTGAATGAGATGACGCACGTTCGAAAATCAAATTTTCATTGCGTTTGTATCGCAAATTATTAGGAATTTTCGCCGACTGCTCAACGACTTTATATATTTTTTATTTATTTATTTAATTGGAATTATCAAATTAACCATTTACAATAAGTATAATATTAAAACAAATGGCAAAAACTTTCCTTCTTCATTCACTGGCTAGTGCTGCCCAACTGGGATATACCTGTTCCAGGGCAAACAATATGCAATAAGTATTCAGATGAAACAAGTCTATAGCTACTTGTCGGGAAAGTCTTGGATTGACACAACCGATTTTTTAAACTTAATCTTTAAAAAAACATTTTTTTAATAACCAAGTCATCTTAATTAGGCCTCGCCAGTCGCCTGCACTAAACTAGGCTTAATGGATGTTGATGTTAATGTCTATATTAGAAGACATGTATACTTATAATACTTGACTTATTGGGGATGAATTAAAAGCGTTGTTTACTTGTATGTGTTAACTAACCGATACGCCAAAAAGGCACGCGTTTTCATCGTCCGCCATCTTCTTTTTGTTCTGCTTCCGGCCATTTTGATGCCGCCATTTCTGCCGTCCACCTGCTGGTAGAGTTGGACACTCAAACCGCCCGAAATTCAAAATTATCGATCCGCCACTACAAACTGTAATTTACGGTATCATTTATTTATATAGGTAGTATGTAACGAATAGAAGTTACGTATTATAGCTAAATAGATAGATACGTATACCTAGAAAAACGTATTGAACTAGGAAAAAAAAGTTTCTGGAATCAATATCTGGGTTCTGATAACGGTTCAAAACTACGTAGCTTATCTAGATACATACTGAAAGTATTCGTATCAAATGACAGTCGTTACGTAACCGTGGGAAAGCTGGGAGTTAAGATAACGCTAAAGGCACGAGAACACATGTCAGAGAATTCAATAGTTCGGTACATAATTCTTTATTTTTAAGGACTTTATAAAGATCTTCAATAATTGAATGCCAATAAAGTCAAGGTCTTCATTTAGTAATGAGACTGGCATAACTGAGATTGATCTGGCATCTCTGTGATCTCTCTTTTACATATCTAGTACTTCAATCCTCCTAGACGCGCAATAAAAGTTTCAACCTCGCGCGGTAACTGCGCGACCGTAAATATCGTGATAGGTGGAAGTTGTGTTTTAGTAGTGCGCTGCGAAAAATGGAACGGCGAAATTTGTAGCAAATGTCTACTATCATGAAATTTTGCGTTGAGCTTGGTGGATCCGCGAATTTGACCTACTAAGAGTCAGCGAGCCAACGGGGAACATTCCTTATCCAGAGCACAAGTTTTTTCCGTGGAACCCAGTTCGGAAACCACTGCTAAAAATCCGTTTGGAGCGTTCATTGGCTGGACTAAACACAAATATTACTCATCAAATAATTACCATGTGAGACTACGCACCGCAAAACTTTGCGCGAAAACTATAATTAGAGTGCTCGCAAATAGATAAAATCCATAAAGACGCGAAAGGTTACTAAATGTCGGCATATAAATACACTAACTAAACGAGTCACCTAACACCGGACGGAAAAGTATTTTTAGCAGATACTAATATTTAGTTAACTCCTCCTCGCAGGGTTTCGAAAGCTAACCACTTTTCCCGCATAATCATTAGCATATTGCGAAATGCTACCATTTTTCCAATACCTATACAAAAAAGTGCTACAATTAAGTCAGATCCGCGAAAGCGGATGACGTAATAAATCTTTAAAAGATCGTTAATCGGTAAAATTGTTAATCGGTAAAATCGTTAATCGTTAAAATCGACATAATTTCTAAGTTTACTTCTTTAATTAAACGGAATCACGATAATAGCGTGTTATGCAATAAGTCAGAAAATCAGCATTTAACAATGTATTGGTTATATTTTAAATAAACAGCGATCGCAAATGTTGAAAGTGGGTATTTTTAATCTACAAAGTTTTCCTGATTTAATCAGTTTAGCCGTAGTATAATTACTTTTTATTTACAACTGAACATATCTCATATTTGTAGGAATCGATATTGATAAGATTATTTTACGTTTTCCAGATAATTTTTTGATTATGATAAGAAGTAGGCACTTACAAGATTGTAAATTAAATCAACAAAGAAAAAATGTAATCATGAGTACTTGCTTGTGTTATACATTTACTGCCGTTTTGATTCTTATCAAAAATATATCGTGGTCCCAACAAAGATTCGACCCATGGCCATCTAGGCAGACTTACTTGAGATTACAGCGTGCCATTAATATTATATATTTGTTTCATTTTATATCCGTTACTAGCTGCGCCCCGCGGTTTCCCCTGCGTGGTGATGAAAAATTGTGATAATGATGATGGAAAGTATTTTATATTTTCCTCAATTTTTCAATGTTTTTATATTTGCTGCTATTCGGGACGGAGACAAATCCAACAAATTAAAAATCATGAAAATCATGGTTCACTATTTTGGCGATAATGGCTTACACAAAAAATATAGATAGATGCTGTCGCGGGCTTTTTTGTAGGACTATTTAAGATAAACATTTCCATTATACATTAAATACGTGTAACTACAACGGTTTTTGCGGAGCACGCCAGAATAGCTCGCAGATGGCAGATTTTTTTCCTGCTTACTTGACACTTATCGTTATATTTTGGATCCTAATTCACACTATATCTTTATAAGTTATAGCCTATGTGTTATTCTGATGTGTAAGCTATATTATTGTAAAGTTTCATCAAAATCCATTCAGTAGTTTTTGCGTGAAAGGGTAACAAACATCCATACATACATTCTTACAAACTTTCGCGTTTATAATAGTAGTAGGATTAATCACTTATTGTATAATTTACTTGGTGGTGAACAGTTTCGTGCAGCTTGGGCCACAAGATCCACTTTGTTGTCGGATCGGCTCAACTCACGATTCAGCTCCTATTCAGAAGCCTCCTCGTGTGGAAGGCTACCCCGGGTAAGACTCTCGGTCTCAGGTCTCAAAGCTGGTGGACCGGCTTCTCCCGGCGGGTTTGCATCCCGGCGACACTGGACGGTTTGACCTCTTGGTATGCCACTTGAAATGACCTTGGGCCACTCGATTTCGTGTGGCACTACGAGCAAAGAACGCTCTGGTCCGCGATAAATTCTCACTGAATTACCCCTATAATTCAACAGGTAGAGGTCGCGTAAGTGACTTCGGACCCGTAACCAGTCGGGAGGACGGAGGTATTCTGAAGGTTAATTCCAGACGGAGATATCCTACCAAAACTGGTAGTTAGGGGGTGAGACTGCCCGCTGGTTACCTTTCCCGGTGCCTCGCCGTAAAACGTCGGTAAAACTGCTGGAGAGCTAGACAGAAGATTTGTCTTGTCTCAAGTCTTCTACGCTCATCACACGGCTGAAAGAATGATTATAGATCGTTATACCAGCCTGGGGTGACGGGTTCGCCCGTTGTAGTCGACACCGCCCTACTGTATAATTTACTCTTAATTGATATTCGAAAGTATTCCTTAAATTTAATTTCCCTAATTACATGTCTAAATATAATTTGTACTTTAAGAAATTTTATCAGTAACTAATTACATAGCTTTTAATTAGTTAGTTTTATATACCTTCATAATATATAGTTATTATGTTGATTCATGTATTTGTTAAATATGAGTAGTTACTCGTATATAAAATAAAGCGAGAAGCAGACAACCAACTATCTGCTATTGCGGCACAGCTGAGCATCTATCGAAGCATAGAATACTGGATAAATTTTATATACCCGCATATTTTGTGAATATTAGTCATAAAGTAAAACATGCAAATATTTTTTTTGTTTCACCTATTTATTTAAATAAAGAAAGCACGATATTATTTTCAGCAGTACCTACATTAGCACTATTAGAGGTTTCATTCTAAACAGTAGAAAAATATAAAACATCGCAGCCGAGTATATTCATTAAATCAACGCCGACTAACTAGGCCTTGGCCAATATTAATGTAATCGTATCAAGTAAGCAATGGCTTGTGCATACATGAAACTACCTTATATTTTAAAATATAATAATACTAAAAGTAAACTAATAATAATAAACTAGGAGATAATTAATAAATAAACGAGAAATTAAAATGTAAACTTAACCCTATTTTTCTAATACAGGTAAGATGATAAAGTGGGTTTTTTGAGCACTCTTATGTTAAATTCAGTTAACGTTATATAACTTCACACGTTTCTAATTAGTTTTCAAAATCTGGTTCCGACATGTGTGCACTATGCATTAGAAGGTGGCGCCGTCAAGTGCTGTACCACTTGACACGATTATTGGGCTATTCGTGATGTATGGGAGCGATAGGGATGCGTTGCCTAAATACCGCGCCTAGAAGCATTTGGGATAAGTATCGTACAATACTTTGCTTATCGCACATAATGTAAGAACTTTTAAAAGGGAGTCTATGTTTTTTTTTCGGATGAATCATCGTCTCTGGTACCAGTTCTCTTCTACGCGACAAAGCGCCGTTCGACACCGGCATTCTTGTGCGTTAGTTTTTGGCCAAATGAGGGGTTTCGGTCCTCGATCATACCCCATATTCAACTTCTTTAGCCCCATTAGACTTCATGCTCTTCCCTAAAACTGCCTTCAAGGGAAAGCCTTTTGAGGGTATTTTTCATAAATTGAAGCGATTGTGACAGCGGTTCTGAATAGATTACGCTAATATTAAAGATTACGCTAAGGCGTTCCACAGTCTCTATAACCGGTCTCGCGAGTGTATGGTGAGTGAAAACTCATTTTGAAAACTAATACGGTATTATTCATTTTGCCATTATTAGACATTTTATTTCGAGGTCCTGGAACTTTTCCAATGCATCGTGTATAACAGTTTAACTAACCTAACTAACCTAGTCACTACGGCCTGCGACCAAATGGTTATAGGGCTGTCAATCACAACGGGCGAACCCGTCACCCCAGGGAGTTATAACGGCGTCGGGTCGTTCTGCCTCCCATGGTGAACGTGAAAGACTTAGCGGACAAAAACAAACCACTATCTAACTACACCGACAAGCCCGTAGATTCCAACGCCTTAAGGCGAGGCACGGAAGTAGACTCAGCGGGCCAATCTCGCTATCTTACTACCAGATTTGAACGGATTTCTCCATCCTCCAGTCTGGTCACAGATTTGAAGTCGCTTTCGCGGCCTCTACCTTATGCTAGTGATAATCCAGTTCGAATTTATCGCGGGCCATGGAATCCTTCGTCCGTCAATATCCCACGGGATCATGTGAACAACGGATCGTTTCAAAGGTGTCTGACATTAGGTCAACAACCACCCCTGCTGCTTAGGAAACGTACCGTTTTCAGACTCCCCCGGTTATTCGCCGGATTGCACAGTCGATTGGCTAACGCCGCGCAGCACGATGCGCAAACCCCCAATACCGCGAGAGGTTGTCACCAACCGCCGCCGCTGTGAGCTTCCGCCACGGCTGTAATCTGCAGTCGGATGCGGTTGGGATGAGAAGTTTGCGGTTTTAGGGGAACACCTTGGGCGGTTGGTGCACTGTCCGGTTTGATAGACACGCTGCACATCTGGCGAATAACCGGTAAGGATGGGGGGGGGGGGGATGATCCGTTCATGACCATGACGCGCAAAGGGCGACTCGGTCCGCGATATATTCAAACTCAATTACAGCTTACGTCAGGTATAGGCCGCGACCAGACTAGAGGACGGAGAAATCAGGTAAAATCTCGTGAGGGCGCGAGGTCAGACCACTGGGTTCACTTTCCGGTACCACGGGGTAACGCGTTGGGCTCTCACGGGCATGCAACGTAGTTGTAATGTGGGCTGTTTTGTCTCTAAGTCTCTGCGTTCACCCTACGGTCGAAATAATGATCAAATATCGTTATAACTTCATGGGCTGGCGGTTTCGCCTGCAGTAGTTGTCAACTCTCAAGTGCCTATTAAATAAGAACCTACTTAAATAAGGTGAATAATCACCATCGGTACTTCGTTTCCTCAACGGATACAACGTCTAAATGCTAATTACCTATGAATACGAAGGTCTTACTTGCTGTTATCTTCCACTTATGGCCTTGTTTGCTTGGAATATCGGCTATTGTAGTTTTTAGTCAATTGAGATGACTCTTATTCTCACGCAAGGCGACCGCAGCGGATCATTAATTTGAGCTTAAGAGATGCGTTTGACATGCAATGGTTTTAACTAACTGGAATAGGTAGGTAACCACAAGCAAAGTAAACATACCGGTCAATTATATACAGGGTGTTCGGCAGACGGTTGTACATACGATTATGACGGACAAGTGAGGCCCTCACCTACATGCTTGGCCCCAAAAATTTAACCTAGGCCTCAGGATTTTTTTTAATGATTTTTTTTGTAATATGGCGAAATTTTTCATTTCCATGGCTTTAAACTCCATTATCTTCATTTAAAACTGTAAAACAGTCAAATTTTTTTTTATTTGTATCTAAATTACTAGCAGATAAATAAAAAAAAATTTGGTTCAGACAATCACCATTAAAAAAAAAATAGCCCTGTTTTTTTTTAGCAATTTACTTCAGTTTTGGTGAAATGATCAATACCTCCTGTTATTTTGAAATAACATACGTAAATTGCATACCAATAGAAAGGGCATAACCTAGAGATGTTTTGATTAAATTTGAAGCGCTCTACCTATTTTTTTTTCTTTTTTTTTAATGCAATGCGAAATTGACATTTAAGATTATTTTTAAACTGTTTTTGTACTTTAGGGTTATTTTTTTTAATGGTGATTATCAGAACCTATTTGTTTTTATTAATCTGCTACTAATTTATATACGAATAAAAAAATAATTTGACTGTTTTATCAGTTTTAAATGAAGTTAATGGAGTTTAAAGCCATGGAAATGAAAAATTTCGCCATATTACAAAAAAAATCATTAAAAAAAAATGGGAGGCCTAGGTTAAATTTTTGGGGCCAAGCATGTAGGTGAGGGCCTCACTTGTCCGTCATAATCGTATGTACAACCATCTGCCGAACACCCTGTATTATTATTAATTCGACCGAATTAAAAAAATGTAGTTTTAAATGCAGTTTTATTACAAGGTGAGCAATTTCCGGATAACACGCTATAACTAGTATCTGAGAACAAACATCGCTGCTATTTTCAACCGTGGGAGCCTAAAGTATCCGTTTAAGTAAAAATGTAAAAAACCGTAAAAATCTTGTATTTATTATATTTATGAGTAGGTATACATATCTACATAAAATAATATGTATGTCGGGTCTCCTCGTTATCATAAATTGTTAAAAACTAAATAAATGCTATTGCAAATAAAGATTAGTAAATAACAAATACCACAATAACATAAATAAATATTTAAATTTAACATAGCCTATCAGTTTTTATAAACTCTTAAAAATTAACAAAAACGATACTAACTAAAAAACATTCAAAATTAATACTATCAACATGTTTCATGTGTATTCGACAGTAATGTTTTAAAAAAAATATAGCGGTGAGGCCTGTTTGGTCTACTGTATTTTTGTACTTCTACATTACCTCATATCATTTACCGGACTATTATAGGCCACTTTCCTGTATGCCCACGATATGTGCAGCTTTCTTGTAAGTAACAACTTTCCTCATTATTCTTGTAATATTGCCTTGGTTTTTGTACTTTTATATTATATGGCATTGTTTAAACCTTTTTTATTATTTTCAGTTGCTATTGAATTGATAATGGCCTAACATGCTACAAAAGGTGGAGTTCATACTGTGAAACAAATGTGCAAGACTTATGTATAATGTTGCATGAGGTAGAAACAGGTGGCCCATTGTAATTTTCTACAGTCTGATGACCTTATATACCTGCAAAATAATCCTAATATTTCTTATTAGGATTAAGGGCTCACTAGACGATCAAGCATGCTTGTCAAGCTTCGCGTCACGGGCTGGGAGAAGATCGTAAACCGCAGGAAATATGTTTTTTTTATATTTACCAAAAATGCCCTATTTTTAAAAATACCAGGGAGTCACGCCATTCATCAATTAATTACGTCTAATTAACGTGACTCCCTGGTATAAAACTACAAAATTAGGCATTTTTGGTAAATATTTAAAAAATATATTTGCATATTTCCTGCGGTTTACGATCCTTTCCCAGCCCGCGACGCGAAGCTTGACAAGCATGCTCGATCGTCTCGAGAGCCCCTTATGATTATTAGATTCTCTATATAATACGATAATTGTCATTAGATTTATTATATTAGGTCAACCGTAGAAACATTCTGGAAGCTTTGTCCTATGACCTCATGAGGAGCTGGGTTGTCAACACGTCTTTGCTAAAAATGATAAAGCTAAGGCTCTCTGAAATATGTAAATTAGATGGTCCAAAGTCTTCAGCAACATTTATTAGTACCTAATAAAATTGGTTGTTGTGCATATTGCACCAAAAAAACCGCAAGATACGTTACAACTGTGCTAAATGTAAATTTTTTGTATGGAACATGCTCTTGTAGTATGCTCTAGCTGCTATAGGAGACTTTGAAATATATGCTTTTTAGCTAACTCTGACGAGTATTTTTTTTAAACATTATCTACTACCAAATAGGCGATCATGATGTATCATGGTATAGCTGTTTATGTATTATTTTTGAAAAAAAAACTAACAAAAAACTACTGAAATGTATGTAGGTGACTGGCGCTTCTTCAATCACCTATATCACGCATTTTCATAAAGATAGAACAAATGTTTGTACAGATTCGGAGTTAGTGTGATGAGTAGGTATAGTGAGCTGACATTAAAATATCTTCAATGTAGAAGAGTTTGCTAAGCGGTATAATTACCGAGACTTATGCCTAAAACTAGTTGTTAGTTTATTGTTCCTTTTCTTATAATGTTTAAAATTTAAGTCTGTTTTTGTTTGTAAGAAAGAAAAAAAGACTGCCTAACAAAAATGGAGTGTTGTTCAGGGTTCATCTATGTATGTTTTCGGTTTCTTTATTCTACCATAGCTCCTAAACACTTTAGGACCGATTTAGAAGTGTGTAGTATTGTTAGAACCGTTATGCCATCCCTCATAGGGTACCTTAACTGTCCAAATATTAAGTAAAGTAGTTGTCTAAATGTCCAAATGTCAATAAATTAACATACATATATTGTGTTTAGTGTCAAATGAAAGGTATAATTGAGTAGATTCCGGAAATATACATCTATCTATAGGGATACATATATAAACCACAAATATTTCATAAAAATGTTTCAATTTAGAAATCCAATTTATATATAGAAATGTAATCTATATTTAGAAATATAATTTATAGTTTGATAGTTTTAATTCGATATGTTCTCAAAAGCTAACCTAACATAATATACCTACGCTGTAATCAAAATATAAAAAGTAATAAAAATGAAACAATAAAAATTACTGCTTTATTTGCTACATAGGAATATGTGATTTTTTGATAGTCGACTGTATGAATTTATTTCGAAAACCACATAAAATAATTGGACCTCTTTAGGCATTTCTGTGGAAAACAACGTAACCGACATTTTCTTATTTTTTTTCCCTAGCAAAGTATGTCATTTTCGACTGTTTTCATGACGTAAATATTTCCTAAAAGTAATAATGTATTTAACTAAGAAGTAGTGAAACAAGAAGTCTATAAAAAAGAATATTTTAAGAAAATCAGATTTTTATCTCTCCTGTAAAATTCACTTTTTGGTACTTATGTTGTTTTCAAAATGACCGATTCAAATACATCTATGGTCTAAGAAGAATTCCTAGGTGGACAATGTAGACGGCTGTTAAATTTATAATATCTGGAATCTAGAGCTTATAAAAGATTTGTCCGCGAAAAAAACTGGTTATATTGCGTGTGTGCTCATTTCGCAAATTGCTCAAAACGCGCGCTTTTGTATAATGTATAGCCGGTCGCTTTTCTCTTGCTATTTATCTGTTATCACAATTCGGAGGAAACCGGGTATTACTTTTAACATTAAATTAACAATCAAACGTCGCACTTACCTCTATTAAACGACAGAAATCCGCAAACTTCTGCGAAACCAAGAGAATCTTCCCAGAAGTAACGAAGCAGTCAGCTATAGGTACGTTAACCTAGCCTTTCCGCGAACAATTTCCAAAACCCAAATCACATATGACACACAACCCGGTCAGTTTCGTTTTGTATTTAAAAAAACACGGCGGCCGTTGCACGTTCAAAACACACTTTCAAAAAGACGGTCGGTCTGGACTGGACAACTTTTAAAATTTGACACACAATAATTCCACGACAACGGCCAATCCAATTCGGCGGTTGTACACACTTGGAGAACAGTTACAGTTTATCCACTTATTATAGTAAATTGCAAAAGAGACGATTCAGTGTTTTTCTTATTCAGAAATACGCGTTTTTCGATACGCGAACGCGGGCGACGCGACAACACCGGCGATACAACCGCAAAACGGACCGAAATCGAACCGACTGTCGTTCGATCGAGCGCTGTGTGGCCATATTTTAGAACGGCAAAATACCACCGGCTTAGTAAAAAAATACCATTTTATACTACGGAACGGCCAGAAATACTACAAATAAATTTAAGCTTTTTACTGGTTTATTAAAATATGCCATTTATATTGAAATTAATGTAATTATGATTAATAGAGCTAATATTTAATAGACAAAAATTTACAAAACATATAGGCGAGTATTCAAAACAGTATGGAAAAACGTCTATTGAAGTTATGAGCCGTGCGGCGTCGTATTGAATTTGTTTTCTACCATCTTATTGTGAAATTTTATAATGGGCGGGTTTATTATAATATGGCAATGTATGAAATGTTTATATGTATGTATGCGTGTAACATGTGTATATACATGTAACATGTAACATGCGTGCAACATGTGTATAAGTGTGAGTCTTGTTATTGCATTCGATCGACATAATTAAAATGCAATTTCGGTTATTATATCCCAACGGAAAATCAGTCTTCTTATATAGTCTTAATCGCGGTAATTCGGCAATATTCGTCGAGGTTTTCTAAAATGTTTACTTGTTTAAGTAATCAGGTATTCGTTACTTAAAGTTCCGCCATAAAATTGTATTTCTTCTATTTTGTTATATAACATACTACACCTGCGGTTAACCCTTCGAAAGCCAGCCATGGGAATGACACTCACGACGGTATGTTTTCAACCCTCTAAATGCTGTTTGTAGGGGGTGTTAGTTCACGCATACTAATATATAACGTTTGTTTATTCAATCACATGCGAATTTTACCGTAGTTGAGGGAGAAATGCAGCCAATAATTGCTTAAATACAGAGATCGACGGTGCGACTTGTCACAACAGAAAACCACCTAATGCAGAATCGAACTAGGTTATTTAGCACCCTGCATACTTTAAATGTTTATTTCGATTTTACAATTAACAGTTCAGGTCAGTAGATACGTCATTTTCCTAGCAACTTTTGTATGGGATAAATAGTAAATTTTGGACAACTTCTACCAATTTTACACACATATTGCGCAATAATTATTTTTTTCTAATATGAAATTGGAGCGATTTTTTATGCTTGAGAAAATATGATTTCTGTCAGATAGCAGACGACTGTAACGATAAAAGGATAGAAATAGCATATTAGGAAAGGATCGAGATTTTGTATGAAGTTGTAAAAAAGGAGTTGGACAGCAAATTGTTAACCACTCGTTTATTATTTTTCTATATAGCAATAACTATAAATACTTTACCTTCCATAGCATTTACTAATCTATTCATTTATTTTAATTGCCCCACCTATACGAACGTACGTGACGCGTCCGTTATATTATCGCCCGAACGCAACAAGCCGTATCACGTACGTTTGAGTACAAAAAAACTCGAAACCCACAAAGCATACGCGATACGTCAAATTGTTCCTACGAATCTAAATAAAAATGGTAATAAATTGGTCTATTGTGTAAAAAAAAATGTCTGGTATATTGTAAATAAGTATTAAGAAATGTAGTACAAAAAACAATGATTTTTTACCTACTTTTTGAATAATAACCCAAATGATATGTTTAATTTCTTCTATAAAAATACAAAAAATATTACAAATAAACAAAATACCCTTGTTCAAATTTGCAGCCAAAAATACCACCGTGGTCGCAATCATACCGCATCTGGCGACACCGTTCGAGGGAGTTCGTCGTTCAAAAAACCATTTCGTTCATACTATCGCCGGGCGGTGTTGTCAACTGTACTTTTAAATACGCCATTCAGTATCCACAAAATATATAAATCAGGATGAACCAATAATTTTAATTGAGACCCATACATGATTTTTGAGTCAAACGTTGCTGAATTTGTTTGTTACTTTTCATTTGAATTTATAGCGACATACACTGTTGCGCAAAATTTAGTCGACTAACGATTGACGATTGAAGACGTTAATCGCGATTGACGACTAACGATTGATTTATTTAATCGTCAATCGGCGACTAGCGATTGATTAATTTCAATCGTTAGTCGCGATTAACGATTAAACGTCTGCGATTGATTTTTGTGCGATATCCCGCCTCGTAACTATGCCGTCTGACGGGGATATCAAATGGGTTACGGGTGGATCATTTGGTTGCTTGTGCAAAGTTTAGTTGACAGTGGAAGCGTTTGAAAACTTATGATGAGTATTGAGAGGTGAATTATCGATATGGCGATCGCTAATCAAAACTCACGTACCTTGACGGTCATGTAGCTGCAGCAGTGGGATGCTCGCTGCTGATTCCGCTTTTGCGTAGCGCGCACGGCACGATCGAGGGATTCGCTGATCCGAGTATATGTCGCGTGCGACGCGCTGTTTCCTGTGGGGTGCAGTCGTAACACTCCCGTAGGATCGCTTGTGCCTTTTTAAACGAATCCGAGTCCGCGATTCCGAGACAACAAACGAGGTTTTTGTCTAAGTCGGCGAGGCCGTGACAGCGGTCGAAAATCCTTGCTACCGTTCGAATTTGACAGACTGACCCGCCGCCCGTTCGAAAGCGGGCGATGTTGCCAACTGTTAGGTTTTTGTGAGTTGACAGCTCTCACCAATCGATAATTAAATTATGCAAAATATAATATTAAAATGAATTCGAATTTATCAATAACAATATCGAACATACCCCCCAGCAGAGAAAGAGTCCAGCCCTTGATTGACGCAAAAAGGCGCTGAGATATTGATACAAAAAGGTAAATAGGGGAAAAAAAGGTAGAAGTAAGTAAAAGAAATGAAAGAAATGAAAATAGATAAAAATTAAATTAAGTATTGTGGAGCGAAGGCGTGTTTAAACCGTAAGGTCAGATCGGAGTACGACCACGACCTTAGCCATGGGACGAGTCAAAATACCTTGCTGTGTCCTAAGCCGAACAACTCGGAAAATACCGCATTTGCCCGGGCAAAGCTCGATGATACGGCGCAAAGACCATTGTAGTGGGGGAGCATTATCGTCCTTTATTCTAAGGAGCCCAGAGGCGTCCACATACAGAAATAGTTTGAAAACGCGGGTTGAAGGATTCTTGCCTTTTGCTAATAGCTCGAGATCGACTTCAAGCTCGGCGTGTTGAACAAAACGTATACAAGTGTTTTGAGCTGACGCACGCTCTGAAACGGACAACGGTCCGGCAAGCTTAGAGGGAAATCGTAGGTTGCTAATGAAGCGAAGACACCACGCAGTCACATTTATAAGCTTATCGAAAGAGCTATAATTTTCAATCCACGGTGTAGTGACCGTGGAGGAGGTGCACGCAGTCATGGACATTCGACGAATGCCTGCCAGTTTGTCGGATGAGAGCGGAACAATATTTTTCGGCCAGTCGGCATCAGGTTTTGACAGCCATAACGGTGACCACCACAAGTCGTGATCAAGTAGCTCTTCGGGCGAAATGCCCCTGGATGCACAGTCCACCGGGTTAAGCTTGGTAGGAACGTACCTCCATACCTCTGGGTCGACCAGAGAAATGATTTGCGAAACACGATTTGACTCGAATATCTGTAATAGGTGCGGAGGGGTTTTCAGCCAAGAAAGAGCGACCGTAGAGTCCGACCAACAAGTTAGTTCCAGATGACCTACTTGAGAGGTCAGTGAAGCTCGAATATGAGAAGCGGTTCTAGCTAGATGCAACGCCGCACACAATTCAAGTTTGGGAATAGCCAGTTTAGTTTTGATTGGGGCAACCTTAGTTTTCCCTAGTAGAAGGTGAATGGAAATTAACCCATCGTGATGAATCACCCGGAGATAAACGGCGCAAGCATATCCAGACGAGGATGCATCACAAAAACCGTGAAGTGAGTATCCTTCCGAGTTTGGAGTTAAAATAAAGCGATTGATTTTGACCGAACACAAACTGGGTAAGCCCTGCAAGAATGAGTCCCATTCACGGACAATATGGTCTGGGGGAGGTTCATCCCACTCAGCACCTAGAAGCCAGAGTTGTTGCAGAAGAAGTTTAGCCCGAAAGACGACTGGAGAGAGCCAGCCACAGGGGTCGAAAATACGCGCCATTGTTGATAGAATGGAACGCTTCGTACAAGGGCCTGAACTCACATTTTGAAATGCGTAAGAAAAGGTATCATCCTTGGGGCTCCATTGAACCCCAAGAACTTTGAGAAACAACTGATCATCTGAAGTATCAAAGTCAAGAGGGACTTCACAGTGATCAGAAGGGAGGTCATACAGCAACCCTGGAGAATTTGAGGACCATTTCCTTAAATCGAATCCACCGAGGGACAATAACGAAATTATATCGGATTTCAGTGTCTGAGCAGCTTCGATGGTGTCAGAACCCGTTAAAATATCGTCGACGAAAATGTCGTGAAGAATAGCGCGCGACGCCTGTGGGAATCGCTCTTCGTTCTCGTACGCGAGTTGATGTAAGCAACGCATAGCAAGGAACGGCGAACAGGTCTCATCATAGGTAACAGTATTCAGGAAATATTCCTGAATCGGAAGATCTGGGGAATCACGCCAGAGGATCATTTGGAAACGGCGATCCTCAGGATGAACTAGAATCCGTCTGAACATCATTTTGATGTCAGTGGTGAAAACATACCGGTGAGTTCGGAATTGGAGTAGGATATCACGAATATCCTGTTGCAACTTTGGACCTGCCGCAAGGCACTGATTTAACGAAGCGCCTGAGGTAGTTGGCATGGATGCATTGAAGACGGTACGAATTTTGGGTTTACCGTACTTGTACTTGATGATCCCGTGGTGCGGTATATAATACATTTCCTGATCGTCAGGAGGAGGCTGAGGGACCAGTGTCATGTCACCGAGCTCACGGTATTCCTGCATGAACTGAACGTACAGTTCCTTCAGGAGTGGATCTCTTTCAAATTTCCTCTCAATCGCTATGAAACGCTTGAGAGCTTGGTACCTCGAATCACCGAGCGCGGGCCTGTCCTTAATAAACGGAAGTCGTACGACGAATCTTCCATCGTCATGTCGAGTATGCGCGTCGACAAAACACTTCTCGACCAGGACGTCGGATTGGTCAGGCACGGCCTGAGGAGGCTCTTCTATTTTCTAGAATAGCTCCAGAGTTTTCTCCAAGCTAGGCGTCTGGGCGAGAAATGACGACATGTGCCGGACATTACGGTCTATTGTGTTTGCGATATTGGCACGGCCAATAAGGAAATACCCAAAAATTGATGAAAAGGCAGAAGGCAGATTTGGACCTAACTTGATTACTTCGCCAGTAACAATGTCTGGATATAAGTCTGCCCCCACAAGTATGTCCACCTCGCGTGGCTTGTGGAGTTGGTCGTCAGCCAGTGGGAGATTGAAACCGGACAGAACGTCTGCCGGTAACGGAACTGATGGTAGTTTATTAGATATTTTGTCCAATAACAGTGCCTCCGTGGACAAGACTGGGCTGGAATAGTGAATTGGCTTTATAAACAGTTGGACAATTCGACCCGGGTGAGATACGTGCCCCCCAGCGATGCCGCGTATGTTTATATTCGACGAGTGGTAGTGAAGTCCTAAAGATTTCGCACAACGTGACGTGATAAAGGAACTTTGGCTGCCTGGATCAATGAGAACGCGTACCTTCTGATACGATCCACTCGAATCCATAACCATGGCCATGGCGGTCCCAAGCAGCACCGTAGACTTGACACCGGATTGGAACTCGCAAGTATCAGCATGAGCGGCATTAGTAACAGTCACGTGATCTTCGTCCGAGGGACGATCACGTGACCGCGCTGCGTTTGTGTTGGGAGAAGATTGCCCACCGAAACGATTGACAGGGGAGTTCATAAACTGCGGAGAGGAGGGTCCAACTCCACCGTCACGATGTAGTAAAGTATGGTGTTTGGCCGATCCGCAAAGTTTGCAACAAAAGGTTGAGTTGCATCGATTCAACTGATGCGGCTTTAAACAATTTACGCATAGTTTTTTTGCACGAATAAAGTTTATTTTTTTGTCATGAGACAAGTTTGAGAAACTTGGACACTTGTAAATATAGTGCTGAGGGTCAGAACAATGAGGGCAGCGAGCACGCGAATTAGTCTCAGGGGGGCTAGCCGCACCCTCGACATGAAATGAAACGCGTTTCGAGCCTGAAGCCTTCATTTGATCCTGCTTGATCTGAGGTTCACCCTTAACTGACTCCAGAGCACGGCACTGGGCATTCAGGAATGAAATTAATTCATTAAAGGTCGGGATTTCCTTTTCCTCACCGACGCACTCGATTTCGAATCGAGTACGTGTATCCGCATCAATCTTTTTAAGAAAAAGATGTAGAAGCAAAAAAGACCATTCCTCCGTGGGAAAACCTAGGGCTGTTAAAGCCTTAACCGACTCGTTAATTGTAGTAAGAAAATTACGTAATTGTTCTGCCTTTCGTAGGACATTAGGTAAATTAAACATATTGTGAAGATACTTATCTGCTATAAGTCGCTTATTTTCATAGCGCGATTTTAACAAATTAAGGCATACTTCATAATTACCATCTGAAAGTTCGAGATGGTTTACTATTCGTAATGGCTCTCCAGAAAGCGAAGACAGCAAATAATAAAGTCGCTGGACGTCTGACAGATTTGAATCACTGTGTACGAGACTCGAAAAAAGACTAAAGAAGCTTGACCATTGATCGAGTTCTCCGGAAAAATGTGGTAATTTGACTGGTGGCAATCGGACTGTCCCACTGTTTGAATTGGTCGCGCACAATGACGTATTTCGGTTGTCAGCGTTGCGTTGGGATTCGATTAAAATTGCGTATTTTGCTTTAATTGTTTGGATTTTAGCTTGAAACTCCTGAAAGCAAGCATCATGCGCATCCTGGTCAAATCCGTCTGCATCGTCAGCTTCTACCGAGACATGATATTCTAATAGGTCATTCTCTAATGAGTCAATTGTTTCGGCGCCAACTCGAAACTCAAATAAGTGTTGTTTTGATACGTCGATTTCGTGAGAGCTTTTGTATATAAATTCCAAGCGTTTTAGGAGCAATTTATATTTTATAACTGCATGTTTTTGTTTTAGAGCCATGTTCGCGGCGTGAAACACGGCAAGGTATTAAATTCGTAAACAATACGTCAAAACGTATTTGATGTGATCGAAATGTCACACTGCATTCATACGCGAATGGTGGCGAAAAACACAAAGTGTTAAATTCGAAAAATGGAATGATTTGAAATGTCGCGGCAACGGCCGTCCATCACGGACGAAACGGCTTCGTTACGAACGTCACGTCGTATGGGTCAGTTCTAGCAACACTCCGGTTTGACAGAATACATAAATATGAAAACCAAGCTCTGCTACCAAAATGTGCGATATCCCGCCTCGTAATTAAACCGTCTGACGGGGATATCAAGTGGTTTACTGGTGGATCATTTGGTTGCTTGTGCAAAGTTTAGTTGACAGTGGAAGCGTTTGAAAACTTATGATGAGTATTGAGAGGTGAATTATCGATATGGCGATCGCTAATCAAAACGCACGTACCTTGACGGTCATGTAGCTGCAGCAGTGGGATGCTCGCTGCTGATTCCGCTTTTGCGTAGCGCGCACGGTACGATCGAGGGATTCGTGCGGCGTGACCGGCGCGACGCGTGCGCTGATCCGAGTATATGTCGCGTGCGACGCGCTGTTTCCTGTGGGGTGCAGTCGTAACACTCCCGTAGGATCGCTTGTGCCTTTTTAAACGAATCCGAGTCCGCGATTCCGAGACAACAAACGAGGTTTTTGTCTAAGTCGGCGAGGCAGTGACAGCGGTCGAAAATCCTTGCTACCGTTCGAATTTGACAGACTGACCCGCCGCCCGTTCGAAAGCGGGCGATGTTGCCAACTGTTAGGTTTTTGTGAGTTGACAGCTCTCACCAATCGATAATTGAATTATGCAAAATATAATATTAAAATTAATTCGAATTTATCAATAACAATATCGGTCGACAGCGGTCAACTTCAGTTTTGCGTTTTTTCGTCGGACGGCGCGGTCGGTGCGGCCGCTGAGGCCGGTGCGACCGGTGCGGCCGGTGCGGTCGGTGCGGTCGGTGCGGTCGGTGCGGTCGCAAACACGACCGCAAACGCGACCGCAAACGCGACCGCAAACGCGACCGATCGACCGACCGACCGATGAAAATGAAATGTCGGTTGGTATCTAAAAAGCGAGGTAGTCGCGATTGACGATTGACGATTAACGATTATTAGTCGCGATTACTTCAATCGTGATTAACGTTAGTCGCGACTAAATCAATCGTGATTGATTAGTCGATTGAAATATTCAATCGATCGACCCAATTTTGGCGACATACATAAATGACTTTGTTTTAAATTTTTCCACTTCTGAATAAGTACAAAGAAAACGCGGGCATGCTTTAATAAAAAATAAAATACTCGCTACTTGTGAATACAAACTCTTGCTATTTCCAGGTATTTAGTTAAAAAGTCCGAGTATTTCCAACTACTGTTTATATCGAAGCGCTGTTTTCAAAATCGTCCCGGGTTATTTGATCCAATATTACCACTCAAGAGTAACTTTTATTTATTTGTGTGTTTATTTAACCCCTCACGTTGCGAGGTAAAAACACCTATCACTTTTGCGCGCGACATATTCGCGCGCAAAAAATCGACGCGAGTCAACGGCCTTGAGAAAAACGATCATAACTTATAAACCACTAAACGGAATAAAAAAAGATAAAGAGAAAAATGATCGCATTGAAATTTGACATATAAAACATTATAACCTTATCTCGTAAAACAATTAAGATAATAATGAATAAATATTACAAAATTGGCAAACTGAAAAAAACTCGCCTATAAAATCATTTCGATTTTTTTGTAAATACAGTTTTTGTAAATATCAAAAATTGTAAATACAGTTATGTTCTTTATTAAATGCTTTACCAAAACGATATTTTTTTTTTACTTATTTGCATACAAAAATACGGAAAAAATATTTATTTATTCAGCCAAGAAAAATTTTATTTATTCTCGTAAAAAAAAAAATTTTTAATTTTTAATTTGTGACTACTTATGGTATTTTTTTATATGAAATTCTTTCAAAATAACTTTATTACTACATCACTTCTTCTTAGAAATCACACCAGAACTTTGACCTTTGTCTGATATTATAGAAAAATCTAAAGTTTTGAGAGTTTCCGCGTTCGAACCTAATAATAAACTTTGAATGCCCATAATATAAAATTCGTTAGATTTTTTCAATTATATTGTTTTATCATAGACTTATTATATGTCTAATAACTAATTACTATACTCCAAAGAGTCACATTTCATCGAAAAACTATGGAAAATCGCACTTTTTTCTCTCATAGTAATTATCAAAACAAGTTTCATTTTCGCGAGCCATATTAGAAAAACAACATATAATGTTCAAAATACGCCTAATTATGTGATAACTTAGGATGTAAATGAAGCAATACCTATTTTATTAGTAAATTAAAGCGACATTACGTCATGTTTCGCGATATATAGGGATATTTCACAAACATTACAAAATAAAAACGGCCATTTTTTCGCGAGCCGTGTGTTGTTGACAAAGTGTTTTCTTCGAAAATTCGTGAAAAACAGCAAATGGATTGTGGAAATTGAATAATCCTAATGGCTAAACTACTTAAAAAGGGAAATTACTTACTTTTATCCGGTATACACTGCACTTATATACACAAAACACTTCACAAAACAAACACGTCGCGGAACTATACGCCGCCGCGGGGTGGCCGATCGACAATGCTGTTTTGACGTCTAATGCTGAGTTTTTAAATCGGCGGTCGATGTTATCGTCGTTGGCCGGCGAATGAAAGATTATTTGGCCATGTTGTCCCGCGGTCAGAAAGCATTAAAGTACGACGATTCGAATCGTAAATTGCATTTTTCGCAGCGGCGAGCGCGATATCCAAAATCGGATGTTACGGATTGTTAGGCGGCCGCCATACATGTCCCCAAATGGATGTTACGTGCTTGAGGGGTATTAAAACTATATAATATTAAAACATTTGCTAACGTATTTACCTAGATGCATGATTATATTATAAATTGTGAACAGTGAAAAATGCTTACTCAACTTTAATGCAATATCATCTTAACTAGACCAGGACCTATTATAAAGTCACCTTTATTTAAATGTGCCGCCGATTTTGTGATATTTAAAAAAGAAAAGTTGTATCTTACGGAAGTAAAATATAAAATTTAGAGTATATATTTTTAAGTATTGGTATTAGTATTTTTTTGTATTATTGTAAGAAACAAACTCAATAGTGTAAGAAACAAATTTAAAGAATTAATTCAGATTATAAAAATAAAATAAAATATTTGCCATAATATTTGCCATAATAAAAATCATAATTACAAGTCTTATAATTTGAATATAAAATAGACCTTGGAGATTATATTAAGATTATCGATTACGATTAAAATTACAATTGTCAATAGGTTAAAATAGCCGCTGTACTTTGTTTTCAGCGCACCGATGAGCGCAGATATTTGCCAGACTTATAGCAATCTTTGCTATAATCTTTCTTTATCTTTCCTAATAGTAATAATAATATCTTTTCTAGTCATCTTTGTCGGAACACTTTTCAGAGTCATCTGTGCATATTTTATATCACATATTAGTCTCATATTTACTTACCCTTAAAAAAATATATTAAGAGTCGACTATATTTCCGAGGCTTTGTCCCGACAGGAACATATTAGATAAATTTGTTAATAGAAAAAAATCATAACGTCATAAAAAAAAACCATTTTTTTCAAATTCATCTTATTTTTATATGTATACTTTAAATTAACATTTAGAATACCTAAAGCCGGTTCTCCTGCGAGTGTTTTCTCGAAACAATACACAAAAACACCGAAAGAAAGGGGCGTGGCCATACACATTTGTCTATTCAAAGACTATGTTTTTGTTTCCCTTGGCACTTGGAAAACATTCCCCTCGCGGGGGGGGGGGGGAAGTTTTATTATATTTTCAACCGATGTGCGCATGCGCAGAACTGTCACTCCACACGGTTTTTTTCAGGTTATATTGTCTTGTGGTCACTTTATGATAAGAAATTGACCAATGTCAATCCATTGATTCGAGTTGTTTCTTCTCCCCGTTATTCCTAATATAATTGCTAAAACTAAAAGTTCGTCGTCCTCGTCGAAACCCATTTTGATATCTACACAAAATGTTTGTTTAAACATAAAACATTTCTATACACAGGAGACAGCTTGTGTATGAAAACAATTGTTTTTGTGTAATGTTTTTTGTGTATTGTTTCGAAAAAACACGCGCAGGAGACCCGGCTTAAGTGGGGAATTCATAAATTGTCCTTACTATTTTTTATTATCCTATCTAATATTATTGAATAATATTCGAAATGATCGGATATGACTCATGGGCGCGCAGTGAGTCGAAGTAGCGTCATGCAGTTTCTGCCACATATATATCAAACTACAAGAGAAGCATATTCTTGTCTTTACAGAAAAAGTTAGGTTAAACAATACTGAGTACCTGAATGTATAATAAATGTCAATATTATCTAGCGGCCCGCCAAAAAAAACCATATTACTGTTGATGGGAATAAAATATAATAGAATCACTTTATTGTGCCAAAAATAACATTACATTATAAATATTACACTGGTTTAAAAAAATCTATTTATGCACAAACGACGGACTTATCACTATAGCGATATCTTGCAATCGACCATTTGATAACCTAATTTTTAATGGTCATCGTACAGTACACAAATAAGTAAAAAAAAAAATACGTATGGCACTCGGGGACTGCCGCTGTAAAGCTATTGCGTAGCATTTTTACCAACTTATGCAATTATAATTATTTATTTATTTTATTTTTTCTGATATCAGATAACTGCGCTCTATCGGAAAACGTTGAAATTATTCCGTATCATTTGCGGCTGCGGAAGCAAATGATTCGGAATAATTTAAACGTTTTCCGATAGAGCGCCGCGCACGATTTTTTTTCGATAAAGCAAAAAAAACGGATTATTCGAAAAAACTCGTAGATAAAAAGATAGATAATTAAATTATCTTTAAAATTGTGCCGGTTTCATAATAATAAGCTAGATAGTATTTGCGTAGTAGTCGATTTTGTGTTCGGTTAGACCTAATTTCACAAATTAATTACACTATATAATATAAACAAAATCTAAAATATTCAAAGCTAAGAATATTAGGAAAATGTTCTTGTTTAACATATATTTTTTTCGAATCGTAAGCAGTACTCGTTTAGACGTAATTATCAGTTTAAAATCATTAATTTTCGTTAACAAATTTCTTCATTCGGTCGCCGCGCTGGCCTAGGCCCGCGATAAAAGCTATGCAATAGCTTAAAAATATTAAAAATAATCTAATATAAATTAATATCAATAAGTTATGTTAGCATTACAATATACTATTTTTAGTATGCTTTCCAGGGAAGGTTAAAGGTAATTGTGTGAGCTGTCACATAGCTACTAATCAAACACCGAAATCCGAACTCCCCAAAAACAAAACATTTGCTTAAATGTTTCTTCAGCAACATTTTGAAAGCGAGCAACGAAGGTGCATACCTACCTGACAGATTGTGGGAGCTGAATCCATAAACGAGCAGAATGGACAGTACAAGAGTACGTGTAAACAGAAGTGATGTAGCAGAAGGCCGATTGTGTTATCCCGGCTTGATCGAAGTGGAAGACAGACAGAAGAAGAAAGAAAAACTAAATTGCTGCGTTATATAAAACAACTAGTTGGCAGCGCTGTTGTGGATAGCTGTCGCCAGGATGAAGGTATCGAGCGATGTGGCGCTCAAGCGGTGGGTGACAGAACTTTTCGCTCTGAATCGTGATGGTGGATTCAGAGAAGAGATAGGTACAACATTTTACAAAATAGTAATTAGGTAATTGATCATTGTAGAAATATGTTAGTTAACAATGGACATGACGAAGACGAAAATAATATTTTTTGCAAAGTATCTAAAATATTGTGAAAATTATGAATATAAAGTGATGTGCCAAACCGGGCGCAGTGCGCGCATGCGTCAATCGTGTACGAAAATGACTACCTTTACGAAAGCCATACCGAATCGTTTGCAATTAGCCATTTCCTCTAGACCTGTTAGTTCCTAAGATACATGTGCAAGCTGACGGGCCGACGGACGGAAAAACTTATCACAGAAGACTAAAAATAAAAATAAAAGTTTAAAACTGCAGTGCAGGCACGGCCTGTACGTCAAATATATAAAAGCTATAATAATCTAGCAATCTATAATACTTATTTCGATGGCCACATAGATTTCCTTTGAAAAACAAGTGAATATATTATAAAGAATAAAAAACACGACTGCCGTTACAGAAAGTGAACTATTGTATTCATAATTATTTTTATACGTTTTGTGTATGTTATATTTGTGGTTTATGTATTTATTCATATAGATACATGTATGATTCCTAAATGTACTCAATCAGACCTTTCATTTTACACTAAATAAGATATATTTATGTTAATTTATTGACGTTTGTACATTTAGACAACTACTTACTTGATATTTGGATAGTTCAGATACCCTATGGCACTTGAGATGACATAACGATTCTAACAATACCACACACTTCTAACTCGGTTCAACCGTTTTAAAAGTTATGATGGAATAGAGAACGGGAAACATACATAGATGAACCCTGAACACATTACGATGTAGGTACTCATTTTTTGTTGGGTATTCGTGTAAAAACAAACAAAGCAACTGCCGGTCAATTGGTGTCATGTCCGCCCCCCATCGACGTATTCAATTGAATGAATTGTCTTTAATTATTACATCCTAAAATGCATTCGTGAGCTGCAACGCACTGCGCTTTTGGTGTAACAGACAAACAGAGAAAACTAAAAACGAAAGATAGTAGATAAAACGAACTTGAAGGGGACAGTTTCTGGGGTCCCGCCATTGTTACCAAAAACTTCATTTACACCGAAAATATGCATTCTAAAATTCTGAAAAAAATTGAGCGAATTCATAAAGACTAAATTCATCATTATTTATGGTCGTTCGGTGGAAAAAACAATGCTATGCAATTTTTTGAGGCGGATATTTATATTTGCAATTAAGCGGTATACAAATTGATGTGCTTCAGACAGGGGCGGATCTATATAAGGGCTTTTTGGGCTGCAGCCCAGGGCCCCGTGGATATAAAGGGCGACAGCCTCCATTGAAAACAATGGACAATATTGTGAACCGAGTTCCTACCGAGGCCTTGTCAAAATGTAACTAGTAATGAATGCTCGTTTAAATTTTACTTATATTAATTAGCTTTACAATTAATATCAACACTTGCTTAATTAAGCTACTAATTAAGATATTATTAGAATTAGTATTAAAATTGTTTAGTTTAATGTTGTTTAGTAGCAATAGCATTAGTATTAATATTGTTTAGTAGCAACGTTTTTTTACGCTAATCGATTTGTCTGTTTTTAGTGAAAAGTTAAATGTCTTACAGTTGTGTTTGTGTGTCTGTCATATTAAACAAATAAAATATTGTATTGTCCTCTTTCTTTCCTATAATGTGTAGTTAGTGACCTAGACATCATTATCAAAAAAAGTTTTTGAGAAAATGGCAATTAGTTGAATAATTAGGCAGGCCCCCAAGTTATAGTTAGCCCAGGGCCCACTGGGCTAACAACGGTCCGCCCCTGGCTTCAGAGCCATCGAGCGGCGAGTTACAACAAAGTAAATAGCATAAAAGCCTTCTACATGAAAAAATACATATTTGTGTCATTTTTACTGAGCTCTATTAAGCTCAGATACTCCATTTTTATTATATACTAGCTGCGCCCAGCGGTTTCACCCGCGTGGTGATGGAAAATTGTGATAATGATGATAGAAAACCATATATCTTTATAAATTATAGCCTATGTGTTATTCTGATGTGTAAGCTATATTATTGTAAAGTTTCATCAAAATCCATTCAGTAGTTTTTGCGTGAAAGAGTAACAAACATCCATACATACATACAAACTTTCGCGTTTATAATATTAGTAGGATAGATAAGAGATAATAGAACGTAACACCGAAGAATTGTCAATTGTCTCTTTTTCGAGGAAATACGTTTTTTGAGGGCAGAATTGGTGGAATAGTTGCCGACTGAAAAACAAGTGCCGCGAGGGCCGTACTCTGTGTACGACTATTATGTATTATGGCATCTGTTCCATCTCACGCATCTTCAGCGGGCGTGTGATTTATGCGCGAAAGCTATTATTTATGAGTAACTCGCCTCGGACTTAGTTGCTTTGCCTCATACCAATGCTACCAAGTTGCCTGCGAGGAACAACACACCGGAGCTTGGCGGTTCGCCGTCGTACGAGCCATGTTACATCTCAATGTTGGAAGATGGAAATGACTTGGCGGTGTTCGTACCGCGGAATTTTCGCTCGTAAATTACGGATCGTACCTTCAGCCAGAACGTGTCAGCCGCAACGCGCCGCGCCGTAAAATGCTTTTGAGTTGCGCAGGCCGTTAGCAGCCGTCATAAATTACCTCAGCTGATGAGAACCAATAACGTAATGAAGCTATCCGGTGGAAACGTTTGCGTGCGTCGCCCTTGAACTTGCATCACAAGCAGTTATTCGCAGGTGATTTAACCGGTTAAAGGATGATTCATGCTACACCGGGCCGGGGCCGGGCCGGGCCCCGGCCGAGTCGTTTCCAACGTGCTCCGGCTACACCGGTCATTCATGCTACACCGGGCGTGATCGGGCTGTTTCCGAGTTTATTTATCCCACGGCCGTGTCCGCGATAACTAGTGTTGTGTCCATCTATTTTGGCGATAATAATATTTTTTAATTTCTATTTTCGCTTGATTGATAAGTGTGTTATTAATGCAATTTTCACAACTTGAGTTGGCAGCTATTGCAATTGCCATTGAAGACGAAGTATTGGAAACACGAACTGAATCTAATAAAAGAAGATGGAGTGTACATCCAGCCTGGAGAAAACGACAATCGGAGGGAGAATTCGCCACGCTCTACAAGGAATTAATAGATGATGAGAGCAAATTTTTCGGTTATTTTAGGATGTCTAAAGAATGCTTTAGTATATTTCTTGGAAAAATAAAACGTGATTTAACCAAACAAAATTCAAGATTTGTGAAGCCTATCTCTCCCATTGAACTATTAGCAGACCGGAGCCGGGAAAACAATATCCACCGCCATTTCGACGCCGTGCTCCGGTCGTGGCACGGCCGGTCACGGCCGGAGCACGGCCAAGCATGAATTGCTTCATACAAAAGTATACTATAGATATCTGACCGTGTCCCGGCCGGGGCCCGGCCCGGCCCCGGCCCGGTGTAGCATGAATCATCCTTTAAGGCTAGCATTCGCGCCCAAAAAACTGCGCCGCAACATTTTGGTCGATGTTGTAAATACATACTAACAATACCTATCGATTTTTCATGAATTTCCTCTTGTTACCTAGTAATTTATCTTATTAGTCATGTATATTATATATTTAAATAATATATACGGAGGGTGGCCGAAGCAGTTACGCGCGAACCTGTCAAACTACGCAAAATTCCTATAGGCATTGTTGGCGTCCGACGGGTTAAGGCGATACGAGACCTCAGAAAAATATCCGAAAAAGGCGGACACGCGAAGAAATAGGAGGGGTCAATTTTGACTAATTTGACTAATTTCTGAAGGGGTCTGGAGACTATGGAAATATACTGTTTCCTAAGCAGCGGCGGTGGATGTTGACCTGTTGTCATGCCACTCTTGAAATGACCTTGGGCCACTCGATCCCGTGTGGCACTACGGGAAAAGAACGCCCAAGTCCGCGATAAATTCAAACTGAATTACCGCTGTAATACAACAGGTAGAGGTCGTGTAAACGACTTCGGACACGTAACCAGTCGGGAGGACGGAGGTATCCTGAAGGTTAATTCCAGACGGAGATATCATGCCAAAACTGGTAGTTCTAGCTGCCCGCTGGGACCTTTCCTGGTGCCTCGCCGTAAGGCGTTGGCCTCTGACGGGCAGGTGGCGAAGCTTGACGGTTGATTGTTTTGTCCTAAGTCTTCTGCGCTCACCTCACGGGAGACAGAACGTTACATTTTGTTAAAACTTCCTGAGGTGACGGGTTCGCCCGTTGTAGTTGACAACTCTAGTTGTTGGCAAGTTGTACTGTTGGGCGAACGTTCGTTGCGTCTCGCCAATATAAATCTGTACGTAAACTGTACACTAGAGGAATGAATTTAATTCACATGCAAATGGGTAATGTCGCCACAATGGTTATGGATATTAATCGCCAATATCCAGTTATAGCAGCACTATATAATGATGAGTGACTACTTCGGCCTTAAAGCACTATACGATGAGTTTTAGGAGATAGCACTCTATGATGAGGAGTGACTATTTCCGCCTAAAAGCACTCCTGATAAAAGTAGAGTATTATTATATACTCAACAAGTCCGATTCCATATCCTTCGAGTTAAAATTAAGTCGCTCCAAAAATATAAAGGATTATTGTATTCGTTAAAAAATAACTCCTGCGGTTGTCTTAGTTTTAAAACACGTAACAAAATAGCCGACTTTCTGTGCATTTTGCACATTATTCCGTGGGTTTTCCTGATTATTTTTATTTTATTTATATTTCATTAACGAAAGTGAATGCGAACTGTTAAATTGATACTAGCAATCAATTTAACAGTTCGCAGTCGATTCAAATGAGCGTTTATGTGTTATAATAAATAGATGAATAAACAATATAAAACACATGAAATACTCATACATTTCCATAATCAATATTCTTCTGAATTACCGTTTTTTGTGATTTGTAGTGATCGTTTCGTCAAAATATTTATTATTCCATCTGATTGACGAATAATTCTCATGTGGGTATTTGCAAAGGAGGGGTCTAGGGGTATAATTTGAATTGCTCTAATAATTATGAGATTAGAAAAAATGGGTAACTTTATATATTTTTTAGCAGAGTTCCATGATTATTTAAGGATTTTGTCAAAGAAAACAACGTAACTATAGTTATTGTCTTAAATTAATCTAAGAATGTGCAGATGTTGTGTTTTTTTAAAATAAAACAACATGCAATAAGGTAGCTTACAAATCAACTAAATTCAACGTTAGAAGTATAACAAAGAACAGCCTATCAATAATAATATAATAGTTATCTGGAGAGAGAAATTAGAACGAATCATTTAGACGTAGAACAAAACTGTAGTGGTAAAATGTCCCGTTAGTTCACCTTAACAAATCAGTGTAAATAAACCACCGAGTTCTAGCTTCGACTCAAATTATCCGGCTATGAACTGCAATTGATTTTCCTAAATTATAATTAATTTGTCATCAGTTACTCCGCTAGGCCATTAATTCTAAATCTTTAATTTATCTACGTCTTTATTGATAAATTTACTTGCCTAATGGTAACAGTAACCTAAATTACAAAATAAAAAGTTGTAAAAAACAGGCGACAGCAAATTGCGAACATGTATACGACTACCATAATTACAATATCTCTCTTTTAAACCCATTTTTATGCTTATATAAAAACAATTATTTTTCAAATAATTGCAATCAGCAAAAAAGTAGATATAATTGTAGTAGTAGGTAATAATTATTCATTAATTCATTTTATAATTCCCTGAACACGAAGATGATAAAACCCATTAGCGACTATTATTGTCAAAGGCATCTATAAATTTCAATAAATTGATTGTTTGTTTATCGTGAATGATTAATTTCTCAACTAAGTTATAAAAGTCAGTCGAGATCGATTCGAGCATGCGTTTGCCTTTTTATTACAATTTTGTAACAGTGTCACGGAGATTTTTATCAACGAACGGGAGATTAATATTAGGCTTTTTTATTGGATGAATAAATTTTACGTGATAGGTGAGGCAATATGGTGCAAAGCAATTTGCTTGCTGATTTTTAAAAAACTGTTACGCGGTAATTAATCAATAACGAGTATGAATTATGATTCAATTTATATCAATGCTTTGAAGCACTTACTTCCTTGAGTAAAGTGACGTGAGATTTCACGTTTAATTTAGTTAAAATGGTATTTTTTAAACTTTAGTATGTGCATTTATTGGTTCACAGCGAACATTAAATTTATTGACTATTTCTAATACTAGGAATATATTAATGATATATTAACTATTTTTATTTGTAATGTAATAAGACATTTCATTTTACTTTTTGACAATACTGCTTTTTTGTTTGCCTTTTTTAACCCCTCAAATGAATGGCGATTAGCTCGGGTTGCCTACGGCAAAATGTTTATAAATTTATATTTACATTTACATTTACATTTACATAGAGCGGGGTTTACTATAGAGCTATAGCATTACTATAGAGCGGATTACTATAAAGCGGCGAACATTTACATTTATATTTACATTTACTTATATAAATTTATATACATTTTGTATACATTTTGCCAAGGCATCCCTTAAGGGACGCCTCATATTTGAGGGGTTAACACTACATTTTATCATTTTTATGTTTATTGTAATTAAATCATACTCCACATTGATTTATAAAAGAATCTCAACCTAATGACCTAATTTTTATCTACATATCTTACATATATGTATTTTATCCATCTGACAATTAAAATAATTTTTCAATTAAAAATTATGAACCTCAATTGTGAGACTCCATTTGATTCTACAAATAATAACTATTTACTATAAATACTTTCTTACGAATAACATTTCTTCTTTTGATTGTTTTAGGTGTGAAGGTGGATACTCTTTATTTTAAAACTTTACAATGGGCGCGTTTATTGTCATACGAAAATCTCTTCCAACCAACCCGAAGTGTTTCGAGGTGTGTTCAGAAAATAACGGGATTTTCTTAATTTCGCGGGTTTGGAGAGTAGGATTACCAACATTTTTAACCGACTTCAAAAAAAGGAGGAGGTTATCAATTCGGTTGTATCTTTTGTTTTAATGTTGTAACATTTAATTCTTTTTATATAGAAACCATAGAAACTATAAAAAATGTAAAAAGAAGAGGAAGTTTCAGAATTTCTTTATTATACAAAGGAAACGTTACGTTCTGCACAGAAGAAGTCCGTGCAGCTAAATACATAAAATGTAGATAAAAGATATTGAAAAACGATAATAAAAGAATATAAAAAGCCTTTAAAGGGAAATGAGATGTAAAATATAATAAATTAGCACAATTTAAAAACAATATAAAAAATAATAAATAAAATACATGTAAATCTTTTCTCAGGTCAACAGCAGAGACACAAAATTTTGTATATGTATTCAATTACGACAGCCAGTTCTAAGTTTCACCAAGGACTGCGGCACCCAGGGTTGGCTTCCAACGAGGAAACTCCTCAACGGTCAACAGCACATACATGAAATTTTGTATACCATTCAATTATGATAGCCCGTTCTAAGTATCAACATGATATAGCTGATGAACTTTCATGATAAAAAAAATGGAGTCGGTTTTTCATTCTGTTAAAATTTTGTTCAAATGTCAATAAATTAACATAAATATAATGTGTTTAGTGTCAAATGAAAGTTCTGATTGAGTACATTCCGGAAATAACTCATGAGAGACAAATGAATTATTTCCGGAATGTACACTCCGAAGAAACAGAGTACATTCCCGAAATAGATGTATCTATATAGATATCCATATGGATAAATACATAAACCAACAATATTTAATTAAAAAAAACGTAAAAAAATAAATTATAAATACGATAGCCCACTATCTGTAACGGAAGTCGTCTTTTTAATTCTTTTACATATATTTTGTTTTATTCTTTTTAGGTTATTTTTTTTAGTTTTGGCAGCGTATTAAATAAAAATGACACGTAGCCATTTAAATTTCTTTTTGATTAACTTGAAAAAAAAGGAAAAATATTTTTTTTAACGTATTTACATGTATTTTTCTCTACGTATTTAACGACCCTATGTTTATGGAATGTCCGCCCAAGCACAAGCTTGGCTTGTGGCGACATATGACAGAGGGCAGCATTTATCAATTAAGTTTAATTTCTTGCTGTGTTTTAGTTAAATGGTATTTTATTTGATGTTGCCTAATTATAATTTGTAACATTTTTGTGGAAATCGCTTAAATAAATAAATAAAAAAATTAAAAATACTTGTTGAAGATTTATACTTGCATATATGAAGATTTATTTGTTATCACCATTATTATAAATCTATTCTGTCTTGTACAGTCAAACCACATAAATTTTGCTGTGTCCGCAGCGCTGCGGCGAAACAAATGAATTCATCCCTCGTGGCCACAGAGGCAATTAAAAGTGATTGCGAGGGCCATACATCGATACGGGCGAGGCAAGACCCTTAATTATTAAACGTATAAAGGGATACTATTGCGCATTGCGTTGGCACCAATACCAGGGACACATAAATCGCCGCAAGTGTCTGCTCGTTTGCGTTAGCGGCGAAGGTGTACACGCATAACGCGGGAGAGGGTCAGGACTTAGCTCGTTTTCATTGTCAGGCTGATTCCATCTGCAACACGCGCGCAGCCGCACTGCACCTATGCGTTTATACCATTAAGCTAGTATTATACACAGAGATGAAGTTTTGGTACTGTGATGTTTCCTGGATGTAAATTTCGATGACGGTTTGGTGAGTGATTGCGTTACCGCCATCCAATTATAGAATATTCATTTATTTATTCATTGTCAATTATTGTAATGCAGAGGTATTATTATTATAGTCATATAATAACTAAGCATATATCTTATAGCATCGGTCCCTCGTATTCGTGGCCGCAATTGGAAAAGTGTAAAAGGTAAAAAGCTCAGGTCTAACAGTCTATGAACAGTTCTACTGGAATCCACACATATAAGCTGTTTCTGGAGAGTAGAATCCGAGAGTAGCAACCGTTCTGGGAAGTAGAATTTTCTCACGGCATCCTAATAATATAATATATATCTTGCCATATATCAATTCTATACATGCCATATATATCTTGCCATATCTACTACCTACCTATTTATTATATTTTCAACGATAGTACTACATTAAGGAAATGTATACAAATATGAGATGCATATCATTGTTGCTGTCCGTGGCCTCGTCTAGTAGCATTCCAAATTAAATACTTTTTTTTTTCTATCCATTGATCATTGAAATTCTGAGATATGTGCTGAATTCTTTGACTGATAAGTTTGTTCGACAGAGGAATCTTTATTCGAAAGAAGTTTCCCTGCATTTTCTACGTTTATCATATTAGGTTTGTCCACAGTGGCCAATAGTATTTTATGAACAAGGCATCTGTGTACCAAACTTCACATCTATAAGTCCAATAATTTAGGATTTACATATGGCTTGCGCGCCCCATGGTAGACCAATTTCAACCACAACCTTTTAAACTCTTACCATAAAAAAATGATGTCTGAATGCCAAATTTCAACTCAATCAGATTAAGCGTGTGGGCGCTATATTAGTGTAATACACATAGCCACACAGAAGCGCATTCACAACACTTTCCCTTCTCGTCGGTTGGTGGACCGAAAAGTAAAAAAAATAAATAAAGATATCTTCAAAATCAAAGAAAATAAGTATATTATATAATAATTAAAATACATTATGTTAATTAAAAACAGAGTATCAATGAAATAGGGAGGGTAAAGTCTGGCCATTAATAGTAGACATTAATTCGACATTATGTTTTTTTCGTTTTCTATTAAGCGCACAATAATTCAAACGTCGACGTTACGTGATAGAATCAGTAAAGGCCTCGCCAAACAGTGCGTCGCGTTTTAACGTCGCGTACTTTGGATGTCACACTGAAATCGACTATATATTGACGCACACAGAGCGTACCGCAGATTTATGCCAGTCTTTGGAAAGTTTCTTTGTTGTTGAGATGTCAAATGATTCAAGTTATTCAGATGTGGAAGAATTATTACTTTAGATGGCCAATGGTCATTTCAAGAGCAGTCGCCGTAAGGTAGACAACCACCCCCGCTCTATAGGAAATAATACAGTTCCCAGACTCCCCCGACTGTTAGTCGGAGAGCAGTGCGGATGGCAAATTCATTTCTGCGGTTCGACCACCATACCACGCAGCTGGTTGGGGGCCACGGAGAGTTCAGAGCCAAACTATTTGACTTTGGACTTGCCGATGACCCCCGGTGCGCCTGTGGGTATGGTCGCCAAACCGCGGAACACGTAATTTGGTCTTGCCCAATTCTAGCGGCTGCACGGGAGAAATTGATGGATGCAGTGGGCGCGTGCGTTGGGCGCTCTCCGATTTGGTACCCGGATCTGGTCAGTTGTAGGAGCTGCTTCCAGTCGTTTGGCGAGTTTGTGGGGCACTGGGTGGCTTCTTGGGAAAGCATGAGGCTTCGGGATACCCCCCAGGGGGTACCCTCTTCGTTGGTGGCGTGATTCGGCGGCTACTTCCAGCCCGAAGTGCCCGTCTTTGTGTCCGTCTCTTTACCGCCCCGAGGGGCGTTTCGTTCTTTGCAGGATCCAGGGATTCCTCCCCCTCGTGGCTGCTCCGAGACCTGCCCACGGACAGTGCGCCTTCACCTTCATTGTTCTGGAGCGTCCTCTACCCCGCTTACCGGCTCCTAAATTTACGCTATTGTTGTTTTTTTTTCTCGTCAAATTTTGTAATATTTTGTAATTTTTTTTTTTTGTAAATACCTTTTATTTTTCGAATAAATGGGTTCTCGGGGCGGTACGGGGGGGGGGGGGGGGTTGGTTTACCCTATTTCACCCCCTGCGCGTTTAACCCTTCTGGTACGCGCAGGGTTATCGTAGCACGACATCCCGGGCAGACAAGACGACCCTCGTCGTTATAACTGCCCGGGCGGTGGGCGGGGTTTGCTGCCCTCACCTATCGCCTTGAAACTCTTAACTGTTAGTCGGAGAGCACAGTCGATTGGCTTGCGCCGCTCGGTGCGCAGACCGCCCAGGAGCGCCAGAGGTTTGATTCCCAGGGGAGACTGGTTGACCCAGTGTCCTACCCAGGTTCGCACCCCATGCGTGGAGGCCATCGGATGGGTGTTGACCCGTGAGTGTGACCGACCCGAACACATGGGTCATCGTGGCCACCTCATCATGGGCCCATTAGCTCCCAGCGATATCTTACAGTCAACCATCGATATCTTGCTATTCTCACATTACTGTGTTGCAATATAAATATTTTTTTCCAAAACGTAGGGTCTACTCTTTCTGGCCAGACTTTACCTCGTAGAGCATTTCTCTCCCCGCCCAATGCATTTAGATCCGTATTGCTGCGGCTCAGCTACACCGTTCTAGAATGTATCGAACATGGCGATTCAGTGGGCGCCTTTATTGAAACGTTCCAGCGAGTAGCCGTTAAAGACAATGCGCCTCGGCGCGAGAGCGGCATTGCTCATTGCGCAAGACAATTGTAGGTGTGACGATCGTCAATCCGCTTTACATCGGTGGCAGCGTTAATATTATCGGTCCGTCGTCAATAAATTAAGCGGAAACCATTACTCGCCGAATGTTGTCCGCTGCTGGCGCGCTTAGGCAATGTTCACACGAGCTTTCTAAAATAGCAACGCGTGACATGAGCACAGTGCACACGATCTTCGTAGGGAGAGCCTACGGATTTAGCGGGAAAGGTGGAAACTTTTTCATTATGTTGTCTGACGAGCCACTTTCTGCTATCACTATCAGTCTTTATTTTTCGACATAATATCCTTTAAGCTTTATGCACTTAATCCATCTAAGCTCCAAAGCAGTTATGTATGCTCTTCATAAAATGGCTTTCCTGGCCTGCAAATACTCATCTCCAGCAGCCGTAACATCGTCATTGGTCTCCAATTTCTGTATAACTAAAAATGTTTAGGCTTTAGGAAACTGGAAACAACGGGCTAACCCGACACCTCAGTGTGTTATAACGATATAGATCTTTTGGCCGTGAGGTGATTATACAGAGACTCAGAGACAACACCGTCCAAAGTATAGCTCCGCCAATATGCTCATAAGAACGATCTAAAACTTCCTGAGGTGACGGGTTCGGCCGTTGTAGTTGACAGCTCTAGTTGTACCCGACGTGAGCGGTTGTTCAGTTTTAATATTTTGCTGACCGCGACGCCTTTTGCCCTCCATGATCACTCGGGATGGGGTGGCCAACGGATCGATTCAAGGGTTGAAGACGTCAGGTCGACAACTACTATCTGCTGTCATAGGAAACATATGTCCCCAGACCCCCCTGGTTATTTTCCGGCTGGGCACTCAACACCTAGCAAACCGGATGATGCACATGCACCAACCGCCCAGTTGCGTCCGAAGTATTTCCGCGAATCCGCGATCTTCTGACCCAACCGCCTCCGACTGCAGAAATGCAGACGTTACAGAAGCTCCCAGCGGCCCAGACAGGGTAAGCCCCTCTTCGCGGAGGCTACCATTAGGAACCAGGCTTTAAAAACATGTAGAAATCTGATAGTGTTCGGTGCTAGGTCTGGATAATAAGTTGGATGGCGCAACACATCGCACTGTATTCGTTGATTTACGTCATAGTGTTAACGCATGTGTGAACCCTTGATTTAAGCTGTTTTTTTCGCACCGAACCTGGTCTTTCCGGCTGAATATATTTCTGTAATATAAGTAACAGATTCGCGCAACATTCACCAGTAAGAGTCTGACATATTGGACGGTAATCTATCACCAAAATTATTTTTTATCCCAAAAGACGGATGCCATCACTTACCCAGCCGATTTCACAGAATTTTAAAATGCGGTGTGTATAGTGGTGGACCCACGTTTTATCTTTTGTTAAAAATCGCCAAAAAATCGGCTCTTATACTCTTAAAACGGCCCAAACCGTGTTGTTTCGAATACATTTTTTTATTTAGACTAAGTAAACGCGGCACACAAGGGGCGGATAGGTTTTTCATATGCAATTCTTCACTCATAGCCCAGTCAAATAGAACAAATATCGACGTTTGATGGAAATAATTAGTAATAGTTTGAAACTTGGCATAGATGTTCTTTGATGCGTACTGTTAAACATACTAAAAGTCCCCTATTAAAAGTCCCCTATTAAAAGTCCCCTATACGAAAAACTGACTCGGAGCGCCATCTTTCCAAGATGGCTGCTCGAGCGCAACAGATAGTTTTTCGCTTATATTTCGCTAACTTTAGCTATATCGGAATTATGCTTAATGTAAAAAGTAAAGCTTGTAAAATTCTCTACAAAAGTTTTATATATTTTATTTCTTATCATCTATTATTAATATGAAAACAGCCTAGTTAAATGACAATTGACAATCAATCTGATGATTTGTATGAGAACCCTGCCTTTTGTAATTAAAGGCTCATACTTAGCACAATTATTTCTTAGGTGGTCTTAAATGGATTTAATCCGGGACCCATCGGTTGCGGATGTCGGAAGGAGGGGTGGAAAAGTTTGATTCTGCCGCGCTTCACTTTGAGCTCTATATTCTCCAAACTATAGATATTAGGGCAAGTGGCATATCATTTCGGATAACTCAATGATAAGGGATTCAATTTCTGAGAAAAAATACTAATGTCATTTTTTGTTTTTAAATCCAAAGCATTTTCGATGTCAGTAAGTACCTACACAGCATGTGTAGGTATGTATGTGATTTAAACGCTTTATTGATCATAGTGAAAATATAGAATTTAAAATACGGGTGAATTTTTCCGCTGTTTCATTTTTTAAGCCTTGTCAAGCCATTTTTTCCCGTTTGGATATTATTGACATATTACTCAGGATTAGGGTTGCAAATGCCGATGATCTCATAATCAGTCCTCCCAGAAATCGAACGGGTTGTGATAAATTATGCCGTATTATAGCCTCAATCACTCTCTTTAATCTGGGTACCATAGAGTCATTTATTCATAAAAGGTAGGTACCTATTATAAAATTCAAAGAAATAGATTTGCGATGTCAAGTTAAATAGCGAAAACATAAACAATATAAGATATATAGATGACGGTGTTGTTGGACAGAGGAATTTTTGGAAAATTAAGTTTCCTTGCGTTTTCCGACCATTATTTGTGTTAGCCAAGTTTACAGCGCCGGTAGAAGAAGTTCTTCAGTAAAGTGTGTGGGTTTTTTGCACTTCGCTATTCAAATGCCACCTTGAATTAAGTCATCAAGGCATTGATTGACACTGACGCTTGATTATTTGTTGGTGCAAATATTTCAATTTCCTGCTTAAATATTCAAGTGGTGACAAGGTTAGGTTTGACAAGGTGTCGTCTCAACTTTTTTCTTTTCATGCTCTCGGATGATACAACTTTAGACCAACGCTGCTGTCTCTCGTCCCCGTTGACTTCTGGGAAGTGAAGTCAACATTCAAGTAAATGTCTTAGTATTCGCGGCATTTCCTCTTCTTTTCTCGTAGTTTCATTCTCCTTTCAACTCTAAGTTCGTTCTTAAATTAAAATTCTTTCCTTGTAAGTTCATTATTCTCAATTCTTTTTTTAACCTCAAGTTCTTCCTTAAATTCATCTTCTTTCCTCGTAGTTGCATTTCCTCGCACACCACTTACAGCCGCTACATGATCATTAGTACTTGAACCATCGACTTTCATAAAAATCGAGCCATTTTAGGAAACACGTGTAGTACCTAAAGCTTTTTTACACGACTCACAACTATACATTTTCATTACATTACATTTGTATCCGATTAGCGAATTTACCGCTCGGTTGTGTCACAATATACTATACGTTCATGAGTCACGATATAAATGCTACTGTAAGTAACAGATAGTTATTACAAGCTTTTTGCATGGCATTAGTATCTTGCCTCTTTAAAGACAATACAGCGACTATTAACGCGCTACTACAACGTGACTGTGAGATCGGCTACCTGCACGAATATTCAGAGGTTCTGAGCATATGAGGAAGGGAGGAGGGGGAGATGGGAGGGGGGGAGGAGTAAAGATCATCAGCGCCTCGTTGCACCCTTTATTTTTCTATGTGGCACCCCAGGGTGCCGCGGCACATACCTCGGGAAACCCTGTCATAAACCCTGTTATAAACACTGGGATAATTTATTTAATCTTGAATAGTCTTAGATCTAGAAAATCTTGAATATTGAATCTGAAATCCTGAGTCTTGAAATATCTTGAAAATAATTATCTTGAAAATTAGACAAGTATAGCATTCTGAATAGTTAAAGAATCAGTCCTTTTAAAATAAATTTAAAAAATACTTTGCAATACTTTTTTAATCAGTCGAGGTTAAAAAGTATCGTGCGGACGAGGCCTTATCGCGGTACAGCGGCGTGGGAGGCGCAATCGAATATTATTATTTACGATCTCAAACCACAATAACTAATAGAATAATAATACTTCCTAGTCATTTAGTGCATTAGCATGGACTTGCGAGTGCTGCCTAATATGGGACACGTTGTAGAGAAGCGAATGGAGCTGCCATTTAAACTAAGTCATGACTAGAGAATGAATAAAAAGTCACTGTCATCATGCAAACATGCGCACGGTCGATTCAGACGAATTATAAGCGGGTGCGGTGTGAATTAATGACCCCGAAATATGTGATACTTGTACCCAATAAAAGGTTGGTATACCAGAAAATACGCCGTAATGTACTGTGTTCTTATCAGTACCGTGCCAATAATAATTTTCAATCTTATATAAACTCAGATAAATCACGATATTACAGGCTGGTATAACGATATGTAATCATTATTTTAGCCGTGGGGTGAGCGTAGAAGACTTAGAGACAATACAATCAAATGTCTAGCTCGCCAGCAGCCCGTTAGAGTCCGACGCCTTACGGCGAGGCACCGGGAAAGGTACGCAGCGGGCAGCCTTGCCCCCTAACCACCAGTTTTGGTAGGATATCTCCGTTTGGAATTAACCACCAGGAAACCTCCGTCCTCCCGACTGATTACGGGTCCGAAGTCGTTTACGCGGCCTCTATCTGGTGTATTACAGCGGTAATTCAATTAGAATTTATCGCGGACCTGGGCGTTCTTTTGCCAATAGAGCCATACGGGATCGAGTGGGCCAAGGCCATTTCAAGAGTGGCATGACAGCAGGTCCACCCCCGCACTGCTTAGGAGAGAGTATATTTTCATAGTCTCTAGACTCCTTCAGCAATTAGTCTGAGTTCACAACCGATTGGCGTCGCCGAACGGTGCGCAAAACCGACCAGTAGCGCCGGGATGCAATCCCACCAGGAGAACCCGGTCCACCAGCTTGTGAAGTCTGAGACGCGAGAGCCTTACCCGGGGTAGCCTTCCGCACGAGGAGGCTTCTGAATAGGAGCTGAATCGTGAGTTGAGCCGATCCGAGAACAAAATGGATCTTGTGGCCCAAGCTGCACGAAACCGTTCGCTACCTGTTTTGTTTTAAAACTCAGGACACCGCAGGTTCGTGCCGTCAGGCTTAGTACTCAAGGAGCGGTTTTCAACCGCGACCGACGCGGTTGAAAGCCCGTGGCGTAGATATGTATGCGCGCGGGTGAAAACCGCTACGTGAGTTTTAAGGCTGACCGCGTCCCGCGCGGTACCACTAGTTGCTCGCAGACGCTGCGACCGTCGCGATTTAACCGCGTTGAAGTGTGTGGTTAGTCCGTAACTAAAAAAATTAAACAGTACCCTGATACACTTTCAGGTTGTTATTTTATATGTCTACATCTGGTGCATTCAACAGTAGTTTGTATGCAGTAGTGTGTGTACTTGTATTTGAAGACGAATGGTTCGGGCTACCAGAGCCGTCTGAACGATATTCGTGCCATGACAACCAATTTTGGTTTTTCTACTCGCTATTTTGCCATAATAACGCTTTGGATTGTTAAAATTATTTGTTTTTAGGTTGAATAACGAAACTTTAGTTAAAAAAGTTTTAATAACCTTGTAATAGATGAAAGCTGATATATTCACATATTTATTTGTGTGTATACGTGTGACCTGATCTGACCATGTGTCGAGTTTAACACGACCTGTAATGCATATTATGAAGATTTTTATTAGTGACGCTTTTCCACTGACACGTAAGGATATTTGACGACCGCCCGCGCTTGAGTTGACCTTTTCCTTCATGCTCCATTATGCACCAACACGATTGTGATTATGACGCTTTATTATAAATATTTTCCCCAGACTTAATGCGGTCGTATTAACATTTTTAAAGTGCCATGTAATGACGGCGAGCTGGATCAATGACAAAGAAAACGTAGATGTGCTCTTCAAACATTAATAGTGATTGTTAATTTTTCAGTCTTATATTTGGCATCTGCCTAAATTTCTATGGACTCGATTTTACTAGTAAAAGACATGATAATATAACTTAACAGAAATAAATATCTTGAAAAAATTAGTCAATAGAAACCTAAATTTCATTATCGTAATTCTGGATAACCGTGAGATTGGATAACCGTACATAAATTCAATTTTGATTCAAATATGTAGAGATATCTTTTAGCTATCACTAAAATCAGTTCCATATTATAGATTCGCAGGTCTGTCGTCGAGGAGGTTCTGCGTTGAACGAAAACTATTCATTATTATTTTAGATATACTTATATAATACTAGGTTTCGTAATATAGATTACTTATATAATATTAAGTTTCAACGTATAGATTAATTCATTCAATCAATTTGCTTATATAGCAGAATTATAAGAAATGCACACACAGTTTTCTTTTGACGATTTGTTTATATATGCATTTATTTATTTAAGCAAGCGCTTCTTGCATTCTACAAATCTAGAGATGACCACGCCCGAACTCAAAACAATCTGAACACAAGAATGTCCGCGAGTATCAATTATATAATTCCGTCAGTCAGGACAACATTTGCCCAGAGACATATATTCTACATAGCCCCAAAATTATATAATTCCCTTAGTGAAGACATGAAAAATTATCCTAACATAAAAATATTTGAAGCAAACCTTAATAGATGGCTACTTAACAAGGGATATGTAAAATCTGATCAACTTCTTTGCAACGCACGACAATTTATTTAGTATCACTTATCTATTTTTCTTAATTAAATTTTATTAAATTACAACTAAATGTATATATTTATTACATAGCTATATTTTTTATAAAATTGGTATATTTATGTGTATATACAGGTGGTGGGTCCAAATAATTTATTTTAAAAAAACACTTCATTTCTTAAAATTGCATAAAAATATGCACATCTAGAGACGGGCCAAATTATCGCCTAGTTAGATGTGCTATTGGCAGTAAAGGTCATGTAAGATGTGTTAAACCTCCATATCTTAATTATTAAATAATTTATATAATTATTATAAGATTACATGACCTATGAATGAACTGTATACCTAATCCTATGTACCTAAATAAATAAATAATAAATAAATAAAAAAAAAATTATTATATATTTATTTATGCATGTATTTTATTTATGTATGTATTTATGTATATATGTTTGTATAGGTATATCGACCATACCCTTTCAATCCCTGCTCCTCCCGATCGTCCACTTTTAGATAACTTAAATTCTATTAAAATTGCTAATCATTTTATTGTACAAGTAAACGGCCTTACATTAATTGTTACGATCACATGTAAAATTGTTTAAAGCAACGTTGTATGCTTTCTTAAAAAATAATTAAATAAATAGGTGCAGGTTATCCTTTAAATGAATGTCGGGCTGTCGGAACTTCTTGTATATGAGTTCTGCTCTAAATTATCTGCACATATACATGTACATAATAAGTATAGTTCATATAATCATATACGTCGTCAAGCTCATATCATAACAACATATGCAAGGGCACAATCTCTATGTTTTTCTTTATAATGGCGGAGGCGCCATCGCGTCAGGTTCGTTACGACTTGGCGGCAAACGAATGCCTCCGTGCGGTGCGTTCCGTATCCATTCGCTAGAGCCTCAAAGACAGCGACTTCGTTTTTTAAGTAGTTCAAGGATTTTACTATATAATAGTGGTTAATGGGTTGACGTTGATCAAAGATTGTATTGGAGATGGTGCGTCAAATTTCAAACTAGGCGATCAAGTGTGAACATTGTCGTTTTGAGGTTAACTATTTCTATCAATATAGCGTTAAACATGCCCAATTGATTTTTACAACAAAATATATAACCGGAACATGGTTATATGTTTATGACCGGAAATAGGAAGAACATTTAAAGTTTTTTAAAAAGAAATAGTTATTCAAGGAAACTGGAATGCAATATTCATTTTCTATCAACAATGAGTGTCATAAATTTAGCAAACAATTATTTTGAGAAATATATTAGCTGCTTTCTATATGTGACCTGTGAGTAAAAGTAAAACTATGAGTAAATCCGTCGATTTGCTAAATATACGATACATTTTGCTTTTCAATGAGTAACCGATATCAGTGGATTGGCCAGTTTGGTACCAACATCTTAAAGCATAGATCTGACCACACATGTATGCTGACTCCAGGATGCTGGATACCAGGTTTACACCAGGATCCTGGCACCTGTTTGGCTCCAGGAAGATGGTATCAGACTGGCTCTTGGTATCTTCATCCTGGTTTTAATCTGCTGCCATAGTCCTGGAGCCGGCCTGGTAGCAGCACCCTGGAGCCAAACTAGTACCAGCATCCTGGTGTATCACCGGTACGACTATCCTAATGCTAACCTGGTGCCAACTTTATGGTGCCAGGATGGTGCTAGCATCCCGGTGTCAGCATGGAACCGCCAACCTGTTACCTGTCTTTTACCAACATCCCAATGGCTAACTAACTTCATACTGGTGTCAGCCCAGTGTCGGCATATAGGTGTCACCATGGTATTAGGATCCTGGAGGTAGCCTAATGCCAGCATACAGGTGAAAGCCTGGTGCCAGCATCCTAATGAGAGCCGGGACTGGTGAATCCCCTGGTGACTCCCGATACCCCCCCCCCCTCTTTCCCCAAGTAACTGGCCGAATTTGACTAGGTACATTTATATCTCATTTTGTATGAAAGAAACTCCTGTTGTCGGTAGTTGGTTCGATCCACCGATATCGATTATATATTAAAATGCAAAATGTATGGTATAATGAGCAAGCCGACGGTTTACTCATACTTTTACTGAAAGGTCATATATAGAAAACGGGCCTAACTAAGTAATTGTCGTTTTATAACCCTGGCGCAATTGTTTTTTACTATTTTATATATTTTTTTTTTTTTTTATTTATTTGGGGTAACTTAATTTAGAATTTGTTTTCTGCATTATAGGCTATCTAAAAAACAGCTCGTTTTGTAGCTTGGTCGGCTGAAAGAAATTGTCGTTATATAATAAGCTCGCACATTGCAAATAAAGCAACAACGATTATTATTATTATTATTATTATTTTCACTGTATTTTTATTGGCTTCCTTGCATTTCTCGATGGCTGTCTACACTCTTTGCCGCACGGAGGCGTCTTCATAATCATTTTTCGAGACTTTTTGTTGTATTTGTTTAGTTCAATTTGTAACAGAGCTCTTCTCCTTAGAAGAGCCCTATTTTGTTCGTTCACTATTTTGGTCTACCCCTTGAAAGGAGAGATATTTACAACCACGCGCGTGATCCCTACATACACAGCACTGGTCATTAGCGAGACTAAGATCAAATAGCTTGCTCCTGAAATCGTTGCGACATTTGAATGTTCAAAGTTCAAAGTTCTTTGTTTATTTATTTATTGAAAAAAAAAGTACGAATAATTTTTACACAATGATTTTGGGTCACTCCTGACTAGGCAGTGCCTGTTTTAAGGAAAACACCAGTTTTATATTATATTATTTTAAATAAAATTTTATGAAAAAGATGTTAGGAAATTGTGCCTAAATTAAAAAAATTAATAAAAATAAAATATTGTTTTATGATATGATTTATGATATGTCGATTGTTTTGATATTGTTTCGATATTGTGTTACGATATGTCGATTTATAACATTATAATTACCACATTATATTTGCCAATATTTTATGCTAAGTATAACAACATAACACTTGTTAGAAACATAACCGAGTGTGCATATCATTTAGCACTTTATAAAAAAAGCATACTCAAAACCTACTCAAAAAATCATCACTAAAATGTAATAAAAAATAATGAAGGAAAATAATCATTCTTGAAATTGACGAATACTTCGAGTGAATAAAAAGCATTTTTTAATATGAACTCCTTTTGTGACTTTTTAAATTAGCTTTCCACCTGTTTCTTTTAACTTACCGATATTCTGTTGAAATAATATGGCCCGTTCAATATTGTTTATGTTGCCTTGCTGAGTTTAATTTTGCTCATGCTCATATATTGTTAAATCTACAGTTTCGAAGCCATATTATCTTCGGGTAGTCTGTCGGTAGTCGAGAATTCAAATTGACTTTACATCATCTAGAAAGCGAATATAACGTGTTTGTTACAATGGAGTATTGTTATCGTTTCGATGAAAAGTCGCTCTGGCTAGAGTGTATCAGTGAGATAAAGTTTTGATTTATTCCGTGTGCATGCGAGCGCAAAAATTCGTCGGAGGTCCGTCACGTCGTTAAAAATGCGCCGTTTTGGCAGGCTGTGGTCCCATTTGCATGCAGAGAGCGAGAGTTGATTAACACTTTCGTTCTCCAAGCACGAACCACGCGTAACTCTTCATAGTTTTCGGGACCAGAGGAGGCGCGCTACCACGAAAGCGAAGACGGACGTCGTTAAGCTCTTTTCTTTTAAAATCGTAAGAGTGATGGCGTGTGAGATATGGTATGGTTGGTTAGGCATATGTGTTCCATTGTTATAGCAAATTCGCTCTTGCATCGTTTATGTAAGGCATTACTTTTCCGGCCCACCAACCGACGAGTGAGGAAAGTATCGTGAACGCGCTAACATTTTTTTTCGAGATGTAGACGAAAGTGTCTCTATTGAGCCCACCTGAAATGGCTAAAACTATTTCCAGATTGAAGTCTATCTGTGTGTGCCTTTTTTTCCCCGATAGCGATCAATTTTTTTCTAGGGCCTGGAAGTGTATGCCGAAAGGCATTTAAATAGAATTTCAGTATCACTGGCCATACAATACTACCTACCAGTGCATTGGACGGAGAATGCACAATATCCCATCCCCATGTTGTTCAGTCATTCTTACAATGAAGGCCAAGAGCATGGAACTTTATTGCTGTCATATTCTACTCGCGAAAGTGACTTCTTCAAACCAGCGTCATTTTGGCTAGTTCCAACTACTTAGACACATTTTATATCAGTCTACGAAGCCTTGTAAATAATTTGTTCGCTATAGCCACTTACTTCGTGGTTAGTTATTATCAGATCTTCATAATTTGACAGAATAGAGAATTTGGTCATTCTTGAGTTGACATAGAGCAGAGAGAGAGCAGTTTTAGGGCTAATCTCGACTTGTAGTATGACCTACAGAGAGTATAGGAGTCGGCCGGTTTAGCTAAGGACAGCATTTTCAACTAGCTATCACCAACGCCTTCACGCGGGACGGATAACGCCCATAGATCCAAGCCTTTCGAAGACCAGAAATAGGCACGTTATCTATTTTTGACAGACAACTATTAAAATCTTCTGCTATACTTGTTCGGCAGTGAGGTCTCTGCTCTAAGAAGTAATTTACCTGCCGAAAATTTTGAAATAACTATTATGATCCATGAGACACAAGTTAGAGCCTTGATAGACCAATTTAGGGTTATATGAGATAAACTTTGTGTCTATGCAAACGAGGTCAAGGCTAAAACATTGAGGTTCACCTATATATGTACATGCTGATCAGTCACAAATATTCCTACTTTCTGTAATAGTTTAAAAAGCTTTAGGGGCTCCTTGCGATGGATGTCAGGTCGTCGTAAAAAGTGAGGCATGACGAGGTGTACTGAGCTTCGGTTTCAAAACTGTAGCCCTACGACCTGAGTCAGGCTTTCCAGGAGTATATTGCAGAAGATGTCATATATATTCGGAGAGAGGCAACCGCTCTGAAATAAAACAAATGAATATGGTACAGAGCAGGTAGTCCATTCTTGTGTTGACATGAAACTTCAAAGAGCTGTAGCAGGAGAATACAATGTCACGCACATTGGGACGCACATTGGGTAGCATCGGATTGCATAGTGGAGGAGACTGTGTCTGATTGATTTGACCCAAAGATATTATCTATAGGTCGAGACATCATGCGTTAATTTGGCGTTCGTGCTATCTTGCATCCTGTATTATTATGGCGGCAGCAAAGAGACATTTTACTCAAAGCGATTATAGCATCTGAAAAGATTTTAATTTCATTCTTCCCCAACAACATGGCTACAGTATGTGATCCTGGCTACAGTAAAGGATGAAGAAAATCAAAATAAAAATTATATTTAATCACGACAAGCCTAGATTAAACAAATGCATGCTATATACTGAGTGCTGAGTTCGCAGCTAACGGTTCCGTGCAGCTTGGTACCATATGACCTGTTTGTCATTATGGGTCGGCTCAACTCACAGTTCAACTCCTCGAAGAGGGACGATCCTGGAATGGACTCTGGGAACTTTGTCTCGGCTGTCGTGAACAGGTGGGATCGGATCCTCTGGGGGAGAAATCTCGGGAGCTGCTGGGCGGTTTGCGCATCATGCGGTGCGGTGTTAACCAATCGACTGTGCACTCCGGCGAATAACCGGAGGGCCCGAAAAGGGTCTGATACGTTTTATAAGCAGAGGGGGTGGTTGTTGACCTGATGTTAGCTACACTTGAAACGATTCGTTGGCCACCCGATAGCTTGTGAAAGGCAGGCAAATGGCACTACAGCCCGCAATAAATTTAAACTGAATTACCGCTAATATCATGTATAGGCCGCGCAATTGACTACAAATCTGCGACCAGATTGGAAGGACGGAGAAATCCGGCCAAATCTGGTAGTTAGGGCATGAGGTCGCCCCGCTGCTTTCACTTTCCAGTGCCTCGCGGTAAGGCGTTGGACTCTAACGGGCTCGTCAGTGGAGCTAGATAGCGGACTGTCTTTGTCCGCCAAGTTTTTACGTTCACTCCATGGGAGATAGAACGACCTGAACGACGTAAAAACTTCCTGAGGTGACGGGTTCGCCCGTTGTGTTGACACCCCCAAGTGTATACTGAGTCAATACATTTCGGGAGCATACTCAACCGTAGATACTAGCGAAGCTTTATTTTAGCTATAATATAACTAAGAAGGAGAATAAGATGCAATGCATATATAAATTCTTAGTAATTTTAAATAATATAAATTTTATCTGCAATTTCTATTCTCGAAATATCACACAACAACAATACCTCATTCCTACATAAATATGTCTACATATAAGTTGAATCAATTATTGTAATAAAACGTCCATAGATTGCAGACCACGTTCGCGTCTTCCCACTCGCCTTCTCGCTCGGAGGTAGTGGTAAAAAAGGATTGAAAAGTAAGAAAAAGTGGGCATTCGCGAAGGCGGTTCGGGTATGCGAATATCGATCACATCACTCTGCGCCCGCGCACCGATTTTCGGTCATCGTCCTTTCGGAAATTGCGCAGGATGCTCGCATCGCAGAATTCGTCCTTTGTTTATTGATCAAGTTTAAAAAAAGATGTTGGCTTTCAGCGAATCTTGCTTGATAATGTTAACAATAAAAATAATTTATTTATTCAAAAGTGTATACAAGCATACACCAACTAGAATGGCTGAAGGGACGAACTATGTAATTCCTAACGTACATACAACCTTTGCCCAAAGACAGTTGTATTTCATCGCCCCAAAATTTTTTTATACTTTAGAAGAGTCAGTAAAAAATGTTCAAAATGTACACCAATCTTATATATAAAAATGAATCGCCGTGCGTTAGTCTCGCAGGATCTCGGAAATGACTCGACCGATTTCAATTATTTTTCTTTTATTTTGTTTGGCTTGATTCAGGGTTGGTTTACAAAAAAAAAATATTTAGGAATAACTCAAAGATACAATTGAAAATCGAAAAAATCGAAATTGGTCATTTTGGGCACATTGGCCACTTTCTAGATGGCTATCGCGTCGATCGTATTGTTTGACAGCTGCGCTATCCATAACTGTTATTCATTCCATACAATGTGTAAAATTTCGATAAGTCAGAAAGTCAAAAAAGTCAAAAAGTCAAAAAAGTCAAAAAAGTCGGAAAAGTAAAAAAAGTCGAAAAGTAAAAAAGTCGAAAAAGTCAAAACACTCGAAAAGTCAAAACAAAAAAAAAGTCGAAAAAGTAAGAAAAAACATTTAATCACCAAACGAAACTCAAACCGTACATGATTTGGCCATATTATAGTTTTCAATTAATTGGATTTGGAAGGTTGATTAGAATTAATAAACGCTTATGAAGAGTTACAATCAAATCAATTTTAGGTGGTACGAAGTTCACCGGGTCATCTAGTTTAAGATAAAAGTAAAAAAAAGCTCCTTTACGAAGTAAGTCGTACAAAGACTGAAAAATAATTGCTTCATACAATAATTTAAAATATGTGTGTATGTAGATGTATGTGAGTGTGTGTTATTATATATATGTATGTATGTTTGTATGTGTATATATGTATGTATGTTTGTTTGTATGTGTATATGTGTATATATGTATGTAACTAACCCTTTATCATATATACCTACTTGTATTAATATGTGTACTATTTTATGCCATTATATTAGTGTTAGTATTGAAAGTAGTCTATTAGTCAGTACTACTCAAACGTCAGTACTACTCAAAAACAAAGGCTATATATTTCGTATGCCCAGATACGGGCTGTTCGGTCTAGTTGGGCATTCGTCTAGAATGATCGTATGGGTTGTGTTCATTTTCTTATTGCTTATATAAATAATTACAAATTATATCTGTACGATCTCACTGTTAACTCTCTACCGGGGGCTAACGGGCCCATGATGAGGTGGCCACGATGACCCATGTGTTCAGGGCCGGTCACACTCACGGGTCGACACCCATCCGACGGCCTCCCCGCATGGGGTGCGAATCCTGGGTAGGACACTGGATCAACCAGTCTCCCCTGGGAATCAAACCTCTGGCGCCACTGGACGGTCTGCACACCGTGCGGCGCAAGCCAATCGATTGTGCTCTCCGACTAACAGTCGGGGGAGTCTGGGAACTGTATTGTTTCCTATAGAGCGGGGGTGGTTGCGTACCTTATGGCGACTGCTCTTGAATTGACCATTGGCCATCCGATCCCGGTTCAGAGCCGGGCAAAGGACGCCTTGGTCCGCGATAGATTCGGTGTACTCCGTTTCGCCGCTTCGTAAGGGAGAGGACCGCGCAAGCGACCTCGAACTCGGAACCAATCGAGAGACCGGAGAAATCTGGTCACAATTGGAAGTGAGGGCGCGAGTATCTCGAGCCCGCCGGGTTTATTCCTGGCTAACTCGCGGTAAGGCGTTGGACTCTCACCGGTTGTGGCGTAGCTAGACGTCGGATTGTTATTGTCCAAAGTCTTCTACGCTCACTGCAGGTCGATAGAACGACGAATCGTTAAAACTTCCTGTGGTGACGGGCTCGCCCGTTGTAGTCGACACCTCAAGATGTTAACTCTCCACCAATTTGTAATAAATAAATAAATAAATAAATATACAATAAGTCCCATCGCCGAGCTGATCAGATGGAAATAATAGATACTTGAGTTAATTTCGTCGATGATAAACCCCCTTCAGATTGTTCTCTTCCTTTTAGTCTTTTCCCCTGGGATTAAGAAAATTTTATTGAACGAATATCACTGTTTAATAAAAGTTTAATAAAATTTTAAATTGAAAACCCCATATTTTCAATTTAAAATCCCCCACGCGGGGTTTACCCACGTGGTACGAGAGCAGGTAATTTTTTTGAATGACTGTATACACGAGGGTGCCCGCTTTAGGCCCCTTTTCCCTAAATAAGAAACAACATCGTTCCTAATGTTCTACTCTGAAGAACAACATAATATTTTTTTAGCCACTCACTCAGTAATGTCATTCAGTGCAATATGATGAGTTCGTCCTGTGATATAGCTTTCGAAACGTTCCAGCTTCTTGTCTTTTGAGCCCAATCTGTCATCGTTCTAAAGTCTAGCTTCCAGGGAAGTTTTTCTTACTGTTCAGCGATTACGAGGAATCAACTAGGAGCAGATTTATACATACATAATTTTAATCTATATATTAATTTGAAACGTGTTTCTTTCTGTAATAGCCATATTGAGAGAACGACTAGGTGTAGAAATTTGGTTGAGATGTCTAAAAAAAGCTCTCGGTCTGTAGATGTGTCGTCAAAATAAAAAATAAAAAATTACCGTGTTTTGCCTGTAATCGCAAAATTGAGAGACCGGATAGGTGTAAAAATTTGGTTGAGGTGTCTAAAAAAAGCTCTCGGTCTGTAGATATGTGTCATCAAACGAGAAAAATAAGCCATCAAAAAAGGAAAAAAAAAATTACCGTGTTTTACCTGTAATCGTAAAATTGAGAGACCGGATAGGTGTAAAAATTTGGTGGAGGTATCTAAAAAAGCTCTCGGTCTGTAGATATGTCATCCAAAGAGAAAAATAAGTCATCAAAAAAGTTTTTTTTACCGTCTTTAGCCTGTAATCGCCAAATTAAGAAACCAACTCGTGAATATAAATCGTCATTTATATACCAATTCCCTATTTGCCAAGTGAGCTATGAACAGTCTAAGTGAATTATGTCGATTTCTTGAAATCGACCGTAGTATGTGATCATCAAGCGGGACATGATAGAGTTTTGAGCGTAACTAGAGATTACTCGGGGATCTTTAAACGTTCCTAGGAGAAGAGGGAGCTATTAGCGGCTGTACAAAGAATGACAATTTCTCTACTAAACTATAATTGGCTTGATTTATATAAGGCCACTTTGATAAAGCGTTTATTAATAAAAAGGCATTATTTAACCAATAATACCATTTAACTAATAGTGTTATCTATCGCATGTTTATACATAACAGTACAGTAATATAACAATAATATGCAGCTGATAACAGTAATAATACGGAGATTAGAATGCCATCTATTAGTCTATTTGAACTTAAAGCGCGTAATTATTACGTATTGAAACCTGTATACCAAATCCCTGTGTAATTGATAATAAAATAATAATAGATATGATTTAAAAAATCGTTTCTCATTATATTATTATTTTATTTTGAGATAGGATACCGCAACGGCATATTTACAATGCTATGTATCGGACTACTGAGCATAAAAGAAGATTTATCAATTTTTGAATATATAAGTGTCATCTACACTTTGCGTTGCATAGTAAAATCCTAACTGCCAAAACGTAGTACAGCAATAAGTAATCTAATACCCTATATAATCAATGATAGGTAAACGAGTAAGTTGACGCGTGACGATGCGTGTCAAGTTGAAGTGTGCGAGTACATGTCCCCCAAAGCCAATTATCTATTTGTAGAGAGCGGTTGAAACTGAAGCGGAAGTTATATTTTGTAATAATGTGTCTCCGCCTCTGAATGGCCAGTACCTATCTGGTATCTTGTCGGTCTCAGAGTCGACATGACATATTCAAAGTTGAATAATTAAATCGATTCACACCTACATAGTACATATTAATATCAGTATCATGTTCCTTCACATTCGTGTAGAATGTTGACTCTTATTAAACTGTACCCGCGGCTCCGCCCATATCAAAAACTCCGTTATGTTGTTTTTTCTCGTTGCAGTACAATTTACTCAGCCCAGTATTTTCCCCCATACCCACTGTGCAAATTCTTTGCAAATAACATTATTGATCTGTTTTCTCAGTTATCTCAATACAATTTAGTTCTGCTCCAGTAGGTAGGCTTTCCTACACTTGGATGCTTCTTTGCCTCTAAAATTTTAAATAATGTAATTAATTAAAGAATATTACCTATCATGATATAGTTGTGGCAATATAAATTAATTTTAGTAAATTATAATTGGTTTGAAAACCATTGATAAATAGAAAATAATCTAATAATCAAAATTGCTAATCAAAAAAAGAAGCTCAATGTCTGTAGTCATAATTATCAAGGTAATAATATGATGGTCATGAAAATAGATAAGCGTATACTAAAAATATCTAAATTTAAATTAATTTTCAAATCTAGCAATATAGCCGTCGTCGATAAAAATTAAAATTAAAATTACGCTCTTTGGCAAAGTTGATTATCATGAATTTTCCGTTAATTTACATTAGGATGCTCTTGGAATAAGAATTCAGCATTATCCAAATCTCTTGTCATATACTGGATTCTTGATAGGATTTTTTTGAATTGGTTCTCTCCAAGACTTCTGATGTGTTGGGACCTTATTATAATAACACAGGCTTTGGCGAAGGAAACTGTTGCGCACTTTGCAAAGCCTGTGCCGATTTAGATGTAGATCAAATTTATTTCTGGTATTGTGTTGATGGAAATTGCTATTCGCCGGGACATCCGATATGTGCTTACGAGCGAACATAATATTTTGATGGATATGGCACGAGTATATCGTCATGATTCCCGACTCGATGAAAAACGGCTTACACGAAGTTCTTGGAGAAGCTCTGTAAAGACTGCGTAAAGCCCTCAGTTATATATATATATATATATATATATATATGTAGTTATCTAGTGCAGGTGCTGTGTTATCTCAGTTATATCAGTTACATCTGTTATCTGTAAGTATCTAGTACAGGAGAAACTGTACTGAATACATAAGCTTTAAGTCTATCTATCATATCATATCTATCTTAGCCATACCTAACTTAGCTTCAAAGACTGTATCTGAGAAGTCCCTGGGTATTTCTCGAGCTGACTGGTTATACGGTTAGAAATTAAACAGGAGGAAGAGAATTTAAGCACCTACAATATAGTAAGACCTAAAATGAATAGCATATTTAAAAAACTACAATGAATAATTATTCATTACTAAAAGCATCGCTTGTATCACCCCAAGACTTTTCCGGCAAGTGGCTAAGGACTGATTTCATCTGAATATTGCTTTCATTTATGAAATCCCCCTTATTTAGCCCCCTTTCTCGGCCGGTGGACGAATCCCGCCTCGGGCTAATCGCTAACAGATGGCGGTAATATTTGATTGAAATGTATGGCGGAATTTAAATATGATTAGCGTAGCTTGTATATGAGATATTTCAATCAACATTTCACAATGTGGTTTCGGCCCAACAAGGCATCTGAGTACCAAATTTCAAGTATAATCTAAGTCCAATATTTCGAGATTGCAATATGAGCAGTGCGTCCCTGGTGGACCGATTTCAACCACAAGGTTTTTAACTCTTGCCATGACAAAATAAGGTCTGCATGCAAAATTTTAGCTCAGTCGGATGAAGAGTTTGTGCACTATCGTGGAGGAATATACGCACACATACAGACAGACTTTAATTTGGAAATGGTCTTAATCGTCTCAAGGGGTTTTTAAAATGGATATTGCAGTCTTCACCTCGAAAAAAAGTCTTTACCTCGAAAATTGGAAGATAGCCCAGCCGGCTAGTAACCAGGGGGGGGGGGGGGGGTCTTTAAAAGTATGTTTTCTATGACAGCGGGTGGTAATCGTCAACCTAACGTCTTCAATCCTTGACTCGATCCGTTGGCCACCATGGCGGGCCAATGGCGATTCGGTCCGCAAAATAGTCGAACTGAATAACCGCTTAAATTTACATTTACATTTACGCCGTGTTCAATTGATGGCTTAAAACCGCTCTTGGACGTGCCACAATATTTATGTTAGGTAGTAATTCTCATTACTACTATCAAGAATTTAGCTATTCGATTGAAAAAAAAAGTGAATCTTAGAAACTTTGGAACCTACTAAAAGTTATTCCTCGTAAAATCTTACTACAAAACAAAATAGAGTCTTATTAATTAAAATAGTCAATAATTTGAATGGGTACCTACCTACTAAAAATTACTTATCATAATAATTAAAATAGTCAGTAAGAAATTAAAATAGTCAGTAAGAAGTTAGAAGTCTAATAATTGAAATAGTCAATAAATTTTAATAGATACGTACTAAAAGTTATTTATAGTAATATACAAAATAATCAGGAAAGTGTAAAATAATGAAATTAAAGCTAAATCATACATTTAGAAACTAAAAGTACAAATATCATTATCATTTAAATTGGTATAATATTTGTAAAGTTATGGCCCTCGAATTCGGTCAGATCATAGAAAGGGTGGTCTATCATCATCTGCTTAATATTTTTTTTTAATTTCACGTCCTCCAGCTGTTTGATAGTGGTAAAGATTAGATTGTAGACGTCACGTAGGTCTTGCGTCAGGTAGAGGGACTCCTTCGTCCGAATTTCTCCGTCCCTCAGTCTCGGGGACAGAGAAATCCGGCCAAATCTGGTAGTCAGGAGTGAGGCTGCAGGAGTGAGGCTTCCCAGTGCTTCGAGTAAGGAGTTGGCTTCTGAAGGACGAGTGTTGTCCCTAAGTCTCTACACTCATTTAGATTGAAAGAACGATTACAAATCATAATAACCTCCCAGGGTTACAGGTTCACTCGTTGTAGATGACACCACGAAAGGTCCTTTACCTTTATGTACTTATTTACCTTGTCTCTTCCTCCTCGATCCCCACGTCGGCTTCGCTAAGCGGAGAAGATCCTGCGCGTGCGCTGGTCAGTGTCAAGATGAGCGCAGCCGCCGCGGGCGGATCTGGTCGCGCCGTAAACACCGAAATTAACGAATTCCTCCGTCTGGGATAGAAAGCATACTTCCTCGCGTCGTGCCTGCCTTAGGTCTGATTGTTCGCGTTCAGGGAGACTATCTTCTAAGCTGTTGCTAGCAATTTACTGCATGCGGCTTCCGTGAGTTTCAAGGTGTAATTCCCTCAGAAGAGCAGTTCCTAAGGCACTCGGTGGAACTAAACTCACTATAAATACCGACGCTAAGCGATTGCTGGGTATTTTACGACAAAGTATGCTTAAACTTCTTTTGAACTACAAAATCTGCAGAAAAAATAATCTTTTACTTTCCCGGCCAACCTACCGACAAAGAGGTAAAGTGTTGTGAACTCGATATTTTTTTTACGAGATAAAGACGAAAATATCCATTTTGAGCCCCCATGATACGAATTAGACCATTTCCTTTATGTCCTTATGTCCCTCCTCTCTTCAGAGCAGACACAGGGACAGACATTTGAAGTCTCTTTATGTGTCTAAGTGTCTTTTTGTGTATAGTCACGACAGCGCACACAGCACACTTAATCTGATTGAGCTTAAATTTGGTGTGCAAATAGCATTTCGTCATGGCAAGTGTTGACAAGATTGTGGCTATAAAAGGTCCACCAGGGGGCGCACTAGTCATATATCAATCTCGAAGTATTGTACTTAGAGACTTGAAGTACAATACACATATGTTATGTTGGGCCTATATCACACTGTGAAATTTTGGCTGGAATATCTCACTTACAAGCTGCAGTAGTAATATTTAAATTTCGCCATAGATTTTCATTAAATATTAACTCTGAGCCATCCTAGACTATCCGACAAACGAACTGATTAACCTAAAACACCGAACCATTAACAGATTGAAGCTTTGGTAGTCTAGTGGCTTTGAAGTTTTGGTAATGACGGACAAAAGCGTTATCAAAATGCCTAATTTGAATGTAGACTTGGCGATAATAGTATCAATAATAATAATAATAATAATAAACGCTTTATTCCAAAGACAAGGCGAACTTCTTGCCTATATGCAATATTCTAGGGCTAACCTGTACTGATATGCGAACATTGGGCCATGACTTTGCAAATATTGTACCAATTTGAATGATAATTATATATGTACTTCTAGTATTTAAATTTAAGATTTAGCTTTAGTTTGATTATTTAACAAATTACTTACTACTTTGGATGTTACTATGTACAGTTTTTAGTACGTATATATTTGATTTATTGACTATTTCAATTGTTAGGCTTCTGCTTTGATTATTCAACTTTTTAACTGACTATTTTAATTATTGTGTGTTTAGTAGGTAGCCATTGACTATTCTTTAATTTGTTTTGAAATACGATTCTACGACGAATAACTTTTAGTAGGTTCCAAAGTTTCTTAGATACTGTATATTTAAAAAAATAATATATGTATGTAACGTAAAGATTAAAGTAGTAATGACACTTACTACTTAAAACAGAAATATTTTGACACGTCCAAGAGCGGTTTTTAGCCACCAATTGGACACGACGTAAATGTAAATGTAATGTAATGTAATTGTTTACGGATAGTTACTAATTTAACCAATTTAATTAGAAGTTTAGAAAATACAAACAAATATTTAACTCTCTGTGGGCGCGAATGTATCACGCCAATATAAACTAAAGTCTATGAGGACGCAAAGGTTTCAGAACGAGGATAGTGAGAATAAAAGGGAAATATATGTCCAGTTATGCTCGGCGCTGTTCTTAAATTTTTCGGCAAAGCATTTAAAAGTCGGACAGAGAATGAAAGAAGTCAATGCTGTGACCAGGATTAGAGAGTAGCAGGCTATCTGCAGATCTCAGAGGGCGTCCATTAGCCGATAGTGCATTAAATCTGCCGGTGAGATAATCGGGAGCAACGCCCTCCAAGATCCTGAAAAGCAAACAGTGAACTCGAGTTTCTATTTCACTAGGGTCGACAGCCAGTGAAGCTTCTCCTGAACTCCGTGGTGTGGTCAAAATTCGATTCTGAGTCTGTATACACTATATACACTTTATACATTGAGAAAAATATTTGATTTCATGATACAATATCATTTTGTTCTTACGGTTTTATATAGAATAATGAATTTTTAATCGTCAGTTGGTTGTATTGCAAGTAATTTTGTTGAAACTCCATTACTCGATTATATGTTTCACCATGCTCCGTACGGGTACTACGAAAATAACAGTATAATGTCGCTTCAACATAATTCTTGTAAACTGACTATAACTGTAGGTATCTAATAACATGCTGTCATGGTAAAAGCAAGATCTCATTGTGCGCCGTAATGAATGTGCGGTGTGTTTACCATGCCCATGACATGGTAACTACACCTTTACGCGCCATGTTGATACATATACGTATTTACCACAGTATATGTTATATAAGTATTCTCTTTTAAAACATGCGTGTATTATAGCGTTAATATTTTCTCAGTGTATGTACGTGTATCGAATGCAGACGATTTGCAGACCTTAGTGGCTTACTTCCCTGTGAGGTCGAGAAACCCGACATCTCCATAATCCAGAAGTGGGAGTAGAACAGACTGAAAAATCGTAATCTTGCTCTCCGTCAGGAGGATGTTCTTCAGCCTATTCAACGAATGAACCTGCGATTATGCGTTCCCAACGTTAGTACATAGAAAATAAAGGGACAGTGGCGAGAATGCTTGTGTTTTTTGAATGGACGACGCAAGCTAGTCTTCACAGTCAGGTATGTTCAAAGAATTATTTAATTTCGCGTTTGATTAAACTTTTGATTATATTCTTGACGATTTTAAAAATAATAATTTTATTTTTGTATCTATATTATGATAATATTTATGATTTATTAAACTTTTATTGTCTTTTAAATTCCTTGCAGTAGTTTATTGATAAATTTTGATTTTGATAATTGACATTTTGGTTTTGAATTTTATGTAGTTAATTAGGGTAATTTCATTACAATTAATAATGATAATGTTTGATAGATTTCTGAACATGATAGTGATTATAATAAACTGTCTTCCTCAGAAAAGGTGGCAGCCTAGTTAGTTTACTAGTGTATGTTATAACTATTGTAAATTTGAAAATGAATAAATAAATTTGAAATTTTAAATTTGGTAATTTATGAAAGGGAGGCAATAAATACCACATTTCAACAATTAATATTACATAGGGTAAAATAACATTACAGAACCCCTGTGAAATGATTAGAGAAACACAAAATTTTTAGCCCGACTTTCTAATTCTGATGGGGTGCAAAACCAACCTTCAAATAGGATAAGCCAGCCGAAGAAAAAGAAATCAAAAGTGGTAAGTGTTCCAGATGCAATTACTTTTTAGGGACAGTTTTATCAATCAAGCGATTCTCTTCTCAAAGTCACCGGTCTTTAATTAAACATAGTGCCAAGAGTGCATTCGTCCCTTGGAAATAAATCAACCGGAAGATGCGCAGACATTAAAACACTTTCTTTATCGTTTTGTTGCCACTGGTAATGTAGAGGATTCTCCGCGAGGAGAGAGGTGGAGGCGGAAAGAGGAGGAGAGGACGCTGAGGACAAAACGTGAGGAGAAAGACAAAACACGAGAGAAAGGAACAAAGGGGGACTCGGCGCGATGTTTGCCTCATTGCTGCTTCCGTGCCGTGTGAGGCGCAGTATACATAACGCATCACCTCTTGCAAGGACACATAGCATAATCTTCTCGCTTGATATCAGTAGTGAATTTAATACCGGTAATTTAAATGTATGAATGAATGAATGAAAATCTCTTTATTGCCCAATAGAACATTAAAGGTACAATGGCGGACTTATTTCTTCAAAAACAATATTTTTCAGTCAACCTACATGTTGTTGTGAAAAGAAGAGTAGACAAGATTGAAGTACTATAAGAAAGGATAAAATATAAATTGAAATTTTAAGTTATAGGATATACTATGCATTTTATGCGTATAACCAGAAGTAAATAAATAAATAAGTATTCAAGTTAGGACATTACATATATCGCACCTCCGATCAAATAGAGTAATAACTTGAAAAAATCCAGTTATGGTTTTCTTTTTAAAAATTATCGCTATTTCTCATTTTACACTCCCAAAAAGAGTTATAACTGCTACTTCACTAATTCGTCAATGACACCAGTGAAGTAACAGTTATTACGATTTTTGAGAGTGTAAAGTGAGAAATGGCAATAATTTTTATAAAGAAACACCATAATTTGAATTTTTCAAGTTATTACTGTATTATATCGGAGGTGCGATAAACATGCATATAATAATATATAAATATATAAATAAAAAAAAACTGCCAAAATTAGGTAAGGAAAGGAAAGGGATAAGGTTCAGGTTAGCATTTATGGTTCATATTAATTGTAAAAGTAGTACTTTTTCAATGATTGATCAAAGGTGGACAGCAAGCCAACGTCTCTAATAGTTGAAGGAAGCTGATTCCACATTCGAGCTGCATGTCTTATATCACTCAATGGAATTCAATTCAATTTATTTTTCTAAAATCATTACAGATTTTAAAACTTAACCTATGAATATAAATATTTCAAAGTTAGCAAAATACCGTGCTAAACAATCAAGGAAAAATAAAAATAATGCATTCGGCCTTTCAATCTTTCAGTTTTCTTCTTCACGCCAGGCTGCATCGCACGAAAGTAAATTTCCCTCATTTTTTAATTAAAATAATAATAATAAATTGTAAAAATAAGTAATAAATACATTTATAATAGTCAAGATGTAATAAAATAATAAAAATACTATCAGGTTAAAAACTAAAAGGTGCTAGAATGGTCACTCGAATACTAAAACAACTAAAATAATAATTAATATGTATTATTATAGAAATTATGATTATAGAAATTCCAACCGGTTGAAGAAAAACAATCTCTCGTGCAAACACTGCTGTTTTCTATATTACCTATGGGATTTTTGTGGTTTAGATACAAATTAATTTATTACGGATAAATACCGGTGTAATGCACTTATGGAGTAGTACTGATGATGTGGAAACCACCACAGTGCTGCAAAAAAGGCTATTCGTTCAATATATGGGCTAGGATCTAGAGAGACGTTCTAGAAGTAGGTACTAGAGTTTCTTTTTCAAATATAATTTATGTCAGTACAAATCTAAAGCTGTTTAATAAATTCACTGGTCGCCATTTTATGAAATTCCAGAAATAGAAAAAAGCTTTCAGTTACCGCTTTTCTATTATAAAAGCCGAAACATGTTTTATTAGGCGGTATTCGAATAAACGTATCTTTATTTATTTATTTATTAGTTTCAAATAGTATTCAAGGGCATTACAGATGAATCCAATTCGCCCTTGAATATTAAAGCTAGAGTGTAAGTCTAAAAATAAATGACTACATAACTAAATTATATGAGCGTAACTTCATGTGGACGTCTCGTGCGATCCATTTGGGTGAAGTTTTGTTATTTTATATTTATAATTATGATTTTCGAAACAATAAATAATTTGAATTTATGTTCTACAACTAAATTCCTCAGGAAATTGTAAAGTTCCAGTAAAACAATTTAATAAAAAAAAATCTGCTTTGTAACAGAGCATACTACAACATTAACGACTATTTATATGATAAAGATATTTGGTGTTAATATACTTTACTTATTTTTTAGATTAGATCCCTACATATTTAATTCTACGAAAACTAAAAGATTTTTTTACTTTACCTATTTTTGTTCTATTCTTAATTTATTCTTTCTTTTTTATGTCATGTCTACACGAGAAAATCCAAAGTAATTGAAGCAAAGAAATAAAAAAGGTAATTTATGGAAGCAAAGAAATAAAAGTACCAAACAAGTCGCTTCTGGTTTTCTTTGGCGGTTTGTTTAAGGGGATGAAGTCTTCGAATTCATCGGAAAAAGTACTGTTGTCTATTGCTCATATTGTCTATTGATGTTCAACGTGTATACGCAATATATTTACACTGCAAAATATATTATTTTATCATTTCATTACATTACCCGGAGACATGGCCAGGGCTTATTTTGGCGGCTTAGGCTTATTTATTTACCAGGATTATTTCATTATCCGGTGACATAGGGTCACCAGTGGCAACAAAACGATTTACATTGTTAGATCCCGAGTGGGAGTTAATGGGCCTTGCTGAGTTGGCCACGAAGACCCATTCTGTTCAGAGTTGGTCACACTCACGGGTCAACACCCATATGACGGCCTCCACGCTTGAAGTGCGAGCCCGGGCAGCACTCTGGCCTTAGGGCTAGTTTCTTCTGGGAATCAACCTTCTGGCGCTCATGGACGGTCTGCGCAACGTGCGGCGTAAGCCAATCGACTGTGCACTCTGACTAACAGTCGGGGGAGTCTGGAAGCAGTACTGTTTACTATAGAGCGGGGGTGGTTGCGGACCTTACGGCGACTGCTCTTGAAACGACCATCGACAACCCGATCCTGAGTGAATAGCCGGGCAAAGGATGCCGTGGTCCGCAATAGATTCGGTATACACCGTTTCACCGCTTCGTAAGGGAGAGGACCGCGTAAGCGACCCCGAACTCGTAACCAATCGAGAGACCGGAGTAATCTGGTCGCAATTGGAAGTAAGGGCGTGAGTGTAACCCCGCTGGGCGTGAGTGTAAAACACCTAGTTATCTCGCGGTTAAGGCGTTGGCCTATTACTGGCATGTGGCAGAGCTTGACGGTGGACTGTTTTGTCCAAGTCTTCTGCGATCACTTCACGGGAGATAGAACGACTAATCGTTAAAACTTCCTGAGATGACGGGTTCGCCAGTTGTAATTGACAACTCTATTTGTAAGATCCCGAGTATGGTTCCCGATTGGGTTACAATTTTCCGTTCGGATAAAATTAACGAATTTGCATTTGCATGAGATACCTTGTCGTCGACATTCAATGGCTAATGCGAGCCACGAGTATTCTCGTGGTGTTTGATATCGGCCGCAAAGAAAATTTAAATGTGATGGCACTGGAGATGATGATGATGAAACCAGTAAAATTAAATTAGCAGGTAACGTCTTAAATTAGTTTGAATACTTTTTAAAATATGCAAAATATAATAAATATATTTTATAGCTAGTAAAACAAATCAAATTATTATTATGAACTTTAAGGGTCAAATACAACAATGTGAATAGTTTGAATTAGTTTAGTAAGCCTGCCTCTGGACGAGTCATTCCACAGGACCTAGTCATACCTAAATCCATACTTTGAAATACTTAATCATAATTAGGATCCCTTATGGCGTTGGATAGGTGGCACAGCTACGTTGAGCTGGATAAGTCGCAATCGCAGTGTAAATCGTATGTAACGAAATTCCAAGGGGACATAAAGTTGCTGAGGAGAATGGGGCGACAGCCTAAGTTATTGTATGAGGCAGCAGCCGGCTGAGGCAGACGCCCGCCGCCAACAAGAACAACAATTGGAATAAATTCCACCATTTGTGTGATCGTACCCTTAAGAGAGCATCGCAGCTTATTCTATAAAGGGGTCGAAATGTTTTGGAATACACAAAATTTTTACAAAAAAATAAACCGACCTATTTTTTTTTTGCAGTAATGTCATGGTGAAACTTAGAACAGGCTATTATAATTGAATGCGTATAAAAAACGTGTCTGTGCTGTTAACCGTTGAGGAGTCTCCTCGTCGGGAGCCAACCCTGGGTGCAGCAGCCATATTATGGTGAAACTTAAAACGCTCTATCGTAACTGAATGCGTATACAAAATTTCGTGTCTGTTCTGTTGACCCTTAAGGATTCCACTCGTCGGGAGCCAACCCTGGGTGTAGCATCAGGTCAGGAATAGGGAGCTAATGGGCCCTTGCTGAGTTGGCCTCGAAGACTTATTTGTTCAGGGTCGGTCACACTCACGGGTCTTCACTCATCTGGCGGTCTCCACGCATGAAGCGAGATCCCGGGTAGGACTCTGGCCTTATGGCTAGTTTCCCCTAGGAGTCAATCTTCTGGCGCTTCTGGACGGTCTGCGCACAGTGCGGCGTAAGCCAATCGATTGTGCATTCTGACTAACAGTCGGGGGAGTCTAGAAGCTGTATTGTTTCCTATAGAGCGGGGGTGATCGCTGACCTTACGGCGACTGCTCTTGAAACGACCATCGGCTACCCGATTCCGGGTGAAGAGCCGGGCAAAGGATGCCGTGGTCCGCGATAGATTCGGTTACACCGTTCCACCGCTTCGTAAGGGAGAGGACCGCGCAAGCGACCTCGAACTCATAACCAATCGAGAGACCGGAGTAATCTGGTCGCAACTGAAAGTAATGGGCGTGAGTGTAACATTCCTGGCTATTTCGCGAATAAGGCGTTGGCCTCTTACGGGCATGTGGCGGAGCTTGACGGTGGATTATTTTGTCCCAAGTCTACTGCGCTCACTTCACTGGAGATAGAACGATTATTTCGTTTAAACTTCCTGAGGTGACGGGTTAGCCCGTTGTAGTTGACAACTCTACTACTGTAGAATCCGGTCATGCTTGCCATTAAAAATGTATTGTCATCGGAACTCAACCAACATGTAAATTTTCACTTGTATGATAATATTTCACTTGTAATATTTATAGGATAATATTTGTAAACTTCATATGGTAACATTTGAGAAGTTCCCTTAATTCCTCATGGACCCCATCATCAGAAAAGGATTTTGATAAAAATGGGATCAATTTGGAAGTACATTCTTAAAAATATTAAAAAAAAATCCAAATGGGTTCATAAATAACAGAGTTCCGAGGTAACAAACATTAAAAAAAAATAGTGAATGATTAGAATCGTCAACCACAGAAAGCGATTGAATCAGAGCATGTGATCCAGCTCAAAAACCGATTGGTCCTTGAATCCAGCGATTGACATTATTCGACATGGGCACATTAGCTTAAGCTGCTCGTCCATTGTAATAGTACTAACATTCCTCCTTCTCTTCCTACTACTACTACCACTCCCGCTACTACTACTACTACTACTCCTGCTAATACTATTAATGATGACAAAAAAATATGTCTAAAACAGAAACATTATTAATGGCCTAGGAAGGCAAACATCTAGGATTTTTCTGATTTTATCTTTTTGCTAACGGAATGAAACCATATTCCGTCTCTTTAGTTTAACGTTGTAATATTGTATTAGTTATGGCTTGTACATATAGAAATGATTATTTATATATTCTCATAGTTAAAAGGAACATACCTACTTTGAAATATAATATGTGTTGGCATATAAATGATTTGTTTATGCTATAATGCCATATATAATGGGACTGCAAAAAAGAAATTCGTATCCGTATTGAAATCGCCCGAGCATCTTTAAGAAAACGAGAAAGGTATTTATTATACTGCCGGAAACTTAACATCAATCTCCGAATACCAATTCGCCATTGCTATGTGTGGCCTGTGGTGTTTTATGGTAGCGAAGCTTGGACCCTGAAAGTTGACACCGAGAAGCGTCTCGAAGCACTTGAGATGTGGTGCTACCGTAGAATGCTTCGCATTAGCTGGATCCAGAGAGTTCCTAATGTTAGAGTACTCCAACTTGTCGGTAGAGATCGCGAGCTTTTATCCATAATCAAGCAAAGGAAATTGGCGTACCTGGGCCACGTGCTCAGACATGAGCAATACCAACTGCTTCAGCTCATCATTATGGGGAAAGTTTGCGGTAAATAATGGGCTGGAAAAAGTAAAAGTCTTAGCTCCGCAACATCCGAGAGTGAACAAACATCTCAAGCGTAGAAGAACTACATCTCAAGAGTATAAGAAGAAGCGTAGAAGAACGTATGACTGTAAGATATCGCTACAGCGATAAGTCCTCCATTTGTGCATAAATTGTCTTTTTTTATAAAACCAGTGTAATATTCATTAAGTTATGTTTTTATAGCACAATAAAGTTATTCTATTCTACTATTTTGCTTGGCCTAAGACGGGAAAAAAATCACAGAGCTGACAGCCAACCTCCTGTAAGAGAGGCACTATAAGAAGAAGAATAAAACGTTTTGGATATATAAATTAGGTTTAAATTATTTTTGATGGTCTTCGAAGAAAATTATGTTGAAAGTAATAATATCATATCTCCCCTTACGATATGGTTACAGATTGGACCTCGTGAGTACATACAGAGCGCTGGACGTTGCAAACGTTGTGCGAACTCGCAACGAGCCAATCGGATCTTATTGGCGTTTTTACGAGAGTGGCCGCCGGCCTTGCGAAGATAAACCTTAAATTTAACACCATTTCAAGTGTGCTCGTCTAATATGACCCACGCACATCGTTGTACTGTAATTTCTAAGCAATCCACAGATTGGAGATTGAAAGTGGCGAGATAGATTTAGATGTGGTTTTCGACAAGGATTCATATTTGCACTTTAATAAGAGGAGATTAGATACGTTTATTTTGCAGTAACAGTTCAATAAAAATAGTGCATAATCAAATGACAAAAAGAAGAAAGTAAAGCGATACCTAAAAAGAGTTACTGGGTTTAATTTCAAACACTGCAAAAAAGTATCATCAGATACACCGTTTTGTTGTTAGGTATATTTATTTTGACTAAATAATGTGTTTTTCGACTAATGATTATATTCTTTGAGTAATGTTTCTATTTTTTGGAATGTTGTTGTTAATCTCTCCTTTGGACTATGATTTCGTTTACAGGATACACCAGAATAGGCGTGCGAAGATGATATCCTGCATATTAGTGCCAATAATTATATGATAGCTCACAGTAGGGATGGATTTATCAATAAAAAATTGTTCACAAACGCCTCCCTCAAATATCGGTAACGTATACCATATAACACGGCCTGTTGGCATAACATACCTTAGGTATATCTGAAATTGAGGTATTCCTGTGCTTTAATCATTCTGTAATTCATAAAAAAATGTGATTATAATTATTATAGCACTTTCCACGTGGATAACAATAAGTAGATAAATAGACAGTAGATATACAGATAATACCAACTTCATTAAAACAACTCCATTAAAGCAAAATATCACCTCTATGCCGACGACGACGTCCAAATATACTCTCACTTACGCCCGGAGGATATTGATACAACAATTGCTTCTGTAAATGAAGATCTATCGATGATATACGAGTGGTCCAAAGCACATGGGCTGCTCTTTAATCCTTCCAAAACGCAGGCGATTAACATCGGTAGCAGTTACTTTACCTCGAGGATTAATATAAAAGAAGTCCTACAGATCTGCATCGGTGCGGATGAGGTCCATTTCAGTTTCGAGGTTAAAACCTCTGTATCCTTATGGACGACAACCTCTCATGGCGGACACATATTCGAGAAATGCGACGCTAACTCTTCGGCCGATTTTGCTCGCTGAATAGGCTAAAAAATATCCTCCCGGAGGAGAGCAAGATTACGATTTTTCAGTCTGCTCTCCTACCCCTCCTGGATTATGGAGATGTCGCATTTCTCGTCCTCACATAGGAGTTACCCACCAAAGTTGAGCGTCTCCAAAATGTTTGCATTCGTTATATGCATGGCCTCAGAAAATTTGACCACATCACGGAGTACAGTGAGAAGCTTCATTGGCTGGCGACCCGGGAGAAAAGAGACATGCGAGTTCTTTGTATGCTTTTCAAGATCTTGAGTGGCGTCGCTCCCAATTACCTTACCGGCAGATTTACTGCACTATCGGCTCATGGACGCCCTCTGAGATCAAAAGACAACCTGCTACTCCCTATCCCTAGTCACATCACTGACTTCTTCTCATTCTCTTTTACCGTGCATGGAGCCCGTCTTTGGAATGCTTTTCCGAAAAATGTGAGAACCGCGCCAAGCATAACAACTTTTAAAAACAGACTCAGAGAGCATTTGAAATCTTCCAGATAAATTCCCGTTTCCCCTCCTTTTTAAACTATAGCGCCCTTATAAGTGTTCGATTATTTTGGTGTGGCACATCCTGTGCCCACAAAGAGTTAAGTATATATTTTTTTCTATCCTCTTTTATTTTATTTGTCAGACTCTTTATATAGGTTAAATTATGTAGTCTACTCGCAAATAATGTTCATACAATAGTATAGTTTAGCTCTAAAATATTGCCTGCAGGCATCGCCTTTTCTTAAGAATAAAGCGTTTTATTATCTTCTTCTTATTATTATTATTATAAATAAAGAAACTGAGGGAGAGAACAAGAGCGAAGTATCAATCTACATGTTACTATTTCGTTGTGTTGGTCTTTCGTTCCCTGCAACGAATATTTTACGAAATTTACACTTTTGACCTTCATCTGCGAGGCCGAGTCATCTTCAAGGCGTCATTCAATATACAGGATTCTTCCTAGATGTTTTAACACCTCATTTTCATCGATTGGTAAGTATATCATTTTGGTCCATCTATTTTATGGTTTCAGTAATAATTACTAGTTATTTACTAACCCAAATAAAAACGTATCCTCTGTCATATCACCGAAACCTTATACGGTACGGAATTGCCACACTTAAATCCCACATATATCTAGTTTATAGGGTACAGAATCTAGTTTTTTTTTTCTCCACCGCAGGTGTCACTGACTCGACATTTATGTATATTTCGTTCTTCATAATTCTAGACCGACATGTGTAATCGCATAAAAACAGTCGTTAAACTGGTTTATCCTATAAGTCCGAAGCTCCAGCATAGCCGCAAAGAGATATAAATTTGTTTGTCGGTCCGACAATAAGCATAAGCAGCCTACTTGATTCAATTGCAATAACTTTGCGTTGAAATATGTTTATAGCCGCGCGAGGCGATCCCAGCCATGGGCCCGTGCTTTACGCGTAAAACCCATTTGCATTAACTTTACTTAACCCTTCGACAAAAGAACAACGCTTTTAAATTAGATGGTAATCCGAGGAGTAAGACTGGACTAATAACGTATCTATTTATATAGCTAGATTTTCATTATTAGTAAGTAGTTGCTTCATGTACGATAATGATGAATTCTCTAAAAGCGTTTTCCACTGCATCTTGGGAATTAATTTTTGAATTGAAATTAGGGTAAGGAAAGTTTAGCTGCAGCTTTTAGAGATTATCTTCCTTGTAATTGTTGTGAAGAACGAAAATATATTTGCTACATTACAGACTGTCTCAAAATATGGTGGTGAACGGTTTCGTGCAGCTTGGGCCACAAGATCCATTTTGTTCTTGGATCGGCTTAACTCACGATTCAGCTCCTATTCAGAAGCCTTCTCGAGTGGAAGGCTATCCCGGGTAAAACTCCCGTGTCTCATGCCTCAGAGCTGGTGGACCAGTGTCTCCCGGCGGGATTGCATCCCGGCGCCACTGGACGGTTTGCGAACCGGTCGGCGAAGCCAATCGGTTGTGCATTCTGACTAATTGCTGAAGGGGTCTGGAGACTATGGAAATACTTTGTTTTCTAAGCAGCGGGGGTGGATGTTCACCTGTTGTCATATCACTCTTGAAATGACCTTGGGCCATTCGATCCCGTGTGGCACTACGGGCAACGAACGTCCTAACAACATACGTATTATAGCTACGTATATCCGCATCTAAAATACGGCATCATAATGTGGGGCAACTCAACAGAAGTCCAACGAATATTCAAAATACAGAAGTCTTGTGTTCAACTTCGAAACGGAGTAGCGCCAGACACTTCCTGCAGGCCGCTCTTCACTAGCATGTCTATGTTGACTGTACCCTCTCTGTATATACTGGAATATTGTGAATTCATTAAAAATAATCTCGATATCTACTCCTTACGAAGAGATGTACATTCAAGGTCTACGAGGAATAGAAACCTCATAAATTGTCCCTCAGTGAGAACAGAAATGTGTAAAAAGTTCTGAAAACAGTTCAGAAATGTATAAAAAGTTCAGAAATGTGTAAAAGGACCTGAGTTCTGTTGTGTTAAATATTTTAACGCTATTCCACAAAACATCAAATCAATGCAACAACTAGGATTCAAACAGACATAAAAGCACTGGCTCAAAAATAAATGCTATTACAGCGTGAATGGCTTTTTAAACGATTATAACAAATAAATAATATAACATATTTTTATTGTAATTCTCGAACATTTTAAATTTTAAACATTTATATTTAATTCTAGCTCTAAATCTGACAAACCGTAGATAGCCTAATAATTCCAGTTTGACAATTTAATTTAAAAACAAACTGACATTTGATTTATATATAGTAATGGGAATTTACTAAATTTGTAGATAATAGTTCTAATTATTATTTTTTTAATGTCTATGTCTAAAACGTAATACTTTTCGGATTTGTTTTCCTTCAACTGCGAAGTGAAGTTATATTAAATTATAGAAAAATACATATTGTACGCCTGATTGGTAAACTGTATAGCACATATAATAGTACCTATCCATTTTGTACGACCTACAGTTCACAATAAAAAATTATTATTATTATTATTATTCGTTTTTATATTTTGACTACTTGTATTTTTCATCAATACCTACTTAGGTGTTTTAGCACCTCGAAAAGTTTTTTAAATGACCTTATATTTGTATTGTAAATGTATTTAATAATTGTTTTTTTCGTTTAAAAAAATAGTCAATCTTTATAAAAATATATACCACATAAGGTATAACACATTTTCTTGTATAAAGAATTTGTCTAAGCCAAGAGTAGAGATAGCTACCAACTGGTTCATTTTATAAAAAAAAAAAAAATATATTTAAAAAGCAGTTAAAAAAATAAAACTGTCAAGGTTATTACGTTTATGTTATATTATTATATTTATATAACGCCGACGAAGAGTTGACAATGTTGTTACTTAATTCGATGAGAGCGTTTTCTCATATATCATCATGATATTATATTGGGTATACAACCTCCGAATATGGGTATATGTTAAAATTGGATATTCATCTTTCCTGGGGGAAACGATAGAATATATTACTTGCATATTACATATTATTTATTTTTCTTTAAAATACCATATAAAATATGAATAAAAACCACAACATTCCACTAAAAGAGAAGTGATGTAATCCACTGGACTAAACAGTAAGGAATGATAAATGTGGAATAATTAATATAGATAATAGCGAAAGGGGATTTAACAGATACTTTTGGACCGCTGTGGAAATAGTTACATGCAGAAATGCAATCATTTGGGCGATCCCCACACAATAGTCATAGTAAAAGGTTTGTGAATACAAGAAATTGACAACATACTTCTTACATAATTAATATATCACGATTAATATTAATGATATTATTAATTTTAATTTTATATTCTTCGTAGCCTGGATTTAATGATATTATAAATGGACATTTAGTATGGAAATACCTGGCGGCCATATTAAAACCCTTGCGACTGTAATACTTTAGATATGTTTTATATTACTGTAATTAAACATCGTAATCATCAGGATTATGATTATTTGTACAATAATTGATGTACTGCGTAGTTGTCGGTTAGTAGTATGTCTAACTAATAAATTATAATAAGGCGGGAGAGGTTAAAGAGGTCATCCCACGGCACGCTTCCTTCCCCACTAGTGAGTAGGGAGTTCCCCTATCCAAACACGAGAGAGTGGAGAGTGGGAGGAGGATGCCTGCTCCATATCCGCTAGATCAATTCACGCGTCCACTTTGTTTACGGATGTTATAATATTTGAACTGGAGGGACACGGACGATACGCTGCAAGCAAGAAATAGCATAGTAATATTCTCAATTTCAATAAAACCGATTAAATGTTGCTATGTTTTTATATCTAATGTAGGTACTTTGATTTTAAGAACACCTCATTTTTGTTTTATCCAGCGTGTTTTTTATTTTTTGTTGTGTTATGATTATTTTTTATTAATTCTTTTATTTATTGACTATGTTTAAACTATTTTTATTTTTTAAGGTTTATGGGTAAAAAAAAATATTGCGAGTTTATATTTAGGTACTGTTGTTTATTTTCCCATTAAATTTTAATTGTATTAGTAAAATAATTGTATACCTATATAATTTGACTTTTTGATAACTAACCTAATTGATTTTGTACTAATATTATAATATGTGTTTTTTATGATTGTCAAATCATTATTATCGCTATGCAATCATGTTGTAAAATAAATATTGTACTTAAAAACTCCATGTTTTACACCACAATTACAATAAAATAAATTGAAATAAATAAATTAAAATTTAATAACGAAACATTTCCACTAGAAAAATGAGGTTTAGCTGTGTTTGATGGTATTGATATTTAAAAAAACTAAGTAACATTTAGGACATATATTTATGCCTATATGAGTTTATACGCTCTTCATACGTTTTAGAAGATAATAGATAGATGTTTTTGCACGAATTGGTACAAAATTTTACGGTTGTAACAGTTTATATACTAAATTTTTAACTTTTAAATGATTCTTCGTGTCGCGCAATCATTAACATTGGTCGTTTCTGACTGTACTAAAATCGGATATAATAATGTCATATCGGCACAGTTAATTATCAAAATCAAAATCAAACTCAATGAACGTCAATAGATTAGATAGGACATTATATTTTATATTATTTTTTACGACAATATTCCACTGCAATATTACTAAATTAATATACCACTAAAAACACCTACAAAGAAAACCTGTGAAAAAATTGAAATATACACCGTCTCTCTCTCTTTCTCTCTTTAAAAAAACTGTCGTAAATATGAAAATACTACATCATTTTTGGAACAATACAATTTTAATGCTATACTAAAAAAATACTACGTTTGCTATCATACTCACTTGTCACAATCACTATCGGGTGGGAAAGGGGGGGGGGGGGGTTCGGGGTAAGGGTAAATCCTTCATGTATTGAAGTGAATAATTTATCCTATATGCTATATTACTTAATTGAAATAGTGAATGAGGATTGAGGGTTAAAGTATTTATAGCATATTTAGTATTGAGGAGACACGTTGGGTAAGAATACTCATATTATGTAGATTGATTCAATACTATGTATCTTTATCAGTTACGTAATTATTTTATTAATTTATATTTTCTGATTTGGCTATTTTTATATAAAATAATATTTTATTTGATATAACCTTATTCGCTGACATTTTATTCTTCATTCAGTTATTTCTCCTTCTTGTATTAATATCAAGCATTCAGTTATTTTATTATATTTTTTGCATTTATATTTTTTTGTTTATAAATGATGATTATGATATATTTTCTATCTAATAATAACAAATTTATTGACCAAAGGATATATGCCATTTTTATAGATATAGCATTGAGCAAACAAATACAAAATAAAATGTTTACATTAAAACAGGCCCCGGTCTAGTTAGGTGTCAATGCCACTGAATAATGCGATGTATTCATTTTCTTGTATCGACTTTATGTTAAATATATTTTTGTGCATAGTACCTTAGTTGTGAAATTTTGTAGGTACTCACATAATACAATAAAAAAATCTCACGGTAAAAATAATTAAATATAAGTTTCTACAGGAATATTATTATAAAAGTGGATACACTACCCAATAAAAGAGTAAACACGATTTTAATTTGAAACTTGGGAAATGAAGGCTCATCCATTTCTTTAATTATGTTTGTTTATACTCTTTATTGTGCCATTTCACAATGGGCGGATTTATTGTCATGCGACAATCTCTTCCAATCAACCCTACTATTAAGTGTTTATAAGTATGTGTGCGTGTAACATGTGGGTCTTGTTATTTCATTCGATCGACAGAAATGATATGTAAACCCGTTAAGGTTATCCAAACGGAAAACGGTAACCCAGCGAATTGTAAATCAAACCCGGGACCTTACAAAGTAATATCAGACGACCTAACCACTATGCCACCGAGCCGTATTACACTGTGGCGATCATTTACTTTTATGAACTTTCGTGCATATGCGATATTCCCACGGTACGGTTACCAGATTAACATTACCGAATGTAAAATTAATCGTTTACAAAGTTTTTGCTTGAACACGATTAATTAAATCTACGCGCATGCGGTCATGAATCGCCGACCTTATGTATTCTCGCTGCTATTTGTCTGAGGACAAAAAGTCTCTTCTTTATGTATCGTATGGCTCTGCGAATTTGGTCTGGGATGATGGATTGAGCGAGAGATCGCAACAAGTTTACCACAGCGAATCCACAACTAGAGTTGTCAACTGCAACGAGTGAGCCCGTCACCTCAGGAAGTTTTAACGATTAGTCGTTCTGTCTCCCTGGAGTGAGCGCAGAAGACTTGAGGACAAAACAGTCCACCGTCAAGCTCCGCCACAAGCCCGTAAGAGGCCAACGCCTTAACCGCGAGATAGCCAGGAATGTTACCCGGCGGGCCTACACTTACGCCCTTACTTCCAATTGTGACCAGATTACTCCGGTCTCTCGATTGGTTACGAGTTCGAGGTCGTTTGCGCGGTCCTCTCCTTTACGAAGCGGTAAAACGGTGTTTACCGAATCTATCGCGGACCACAGCGTCCTTTGCCCGGCTGTTCACCCAGGATCGGATGGCTGATGGTCATTTCAAGAGCAGTCGCCGTAAGGTCCGCAACCACCCCCGCTCTATAGGAAACAGTACTGCTTCCAGACTCCCCCGACTGTTAGTCAGAGTGCACAGTCGATTGGCTTACGCCGCACGGTGTGCAGACCGTCCAGGAGCGCCAGAAGGTTGATTCCTAAGGGAAACTGACCATAAGGCCAGAGTCCTACCCAGGCTCGCACTTCATGCGTCGAGGCCGTCGGATAGGTGATGACCCGTGAGTGTGACCAACCCTGATCAGAATGGGTCTTCGTGGCCAACTCAGCAAGGGGCCATTAACTCCCCATGCAACTCAGCAAGGGCCCATTAAATGGAACCATTGTCATCTCTGTACCGATCAAATTTACAAAGTGCAAAAAGTCTAAAACGACGGTCTTTGTACTGGGGCAGTGGTAAAAAATCGCCTCGGTAATGTGGGCGTACCGCTGGCCGATCCGTTTTTGCTCGGTTTCAACTTGACATGCTATAAAGTTGAGCGCGCCCTCGAGAGCTAAGTGTGTAATTGAACGACCATTAATAATAATTTCTGGTACTTTTAATACTATTATCTTCTTTATTTACAGTACGGAGACTGAGTGGTTTTAATTTAATTATGGCGATGATTTTGGCAGTAGTTGTAATAATATAGTATACAGGATTTAATGATTAACTGGTCTCATAAAATACATCGAGCAACTATTAAAATCCCGGCCTGTAAGGTATTACACTGTAAGGTTCCGGGTTTATTTCCCGGCTGGGTTACATTTTACGTTGGGATAAAATTAAAGGAAATATTTTGCATTTTCAATTCTGTCGATAGAATGCAATACACACACTTACACACACTTAACACACACAGACACACACACACTTACACACATATTACACAGACACTACAACGGGCGAACCCGTTACCTCAGGAAGTTTTAACGATTAGTCGTTCTATCTCCCTGGAGTAAGCGCAGAAGACTTGGACAAAACAGTCCACCGTCAAGCTCCGCCACATGCCCGTAAGAGGCCAACACCTTAACCGCCAGATAGCCAGGAGTGTTACCCAGCGGGCTTAGACTCACACCCTTACTCCAGTCTCTCGATTGGTTACGAGTTTGAGGTCGCTTGAGCGGTCCTCTCCCATAAGAAGCGGTGAAACGGTGTATACTGAATCTATCGCGGACCACGGCATCCTTTGCCCGGCTGTTCACCAAGGATCGGGTAACCGATGGTCGTTTGAAGAGCAGTTGCCGTAAGGTCTGCAACTACCCCCGCTCTATAGGAAACAGTACTGCTTCCAGACTCCCCCGACTGTTAGTCAGAGTGCACAATCGATTGGCTTACGCCGCACGGTGCGCAGACCGTCCAGGAGCGCCAGAAGGTTGATTCCTAGGGGAAACTAGCCAGGCTCGCACTTCATGCGTGGAGGCCGCCGGATGGGTGTTGACCCATGAGTGTGACCGACCCTGAACAGAAGGGGTCTTCGTGGCCAACTCAGCAAGGGCCCCTTAGCTCCCCCCACACACACACTTACACACATATTACACAGTATAACTATATAAGCATTTTATAGTAGGGTTGGTTGTAAAAGATTATCATATGATAGTATAATAAACCCGCCCATTGGAAAATTTTACAATAATAGTAGAAACAAAAAAAAAAAAATTTAATATAATCGACACATTTAATATTCTGAATTCCGTCGTAAATGATATCTCCCTTAGCGCGGGTCGACCAAAAAACAGCTGTAATACAAGAAACCGTCGTTGCTGTCCGCCAAATAATACAAAGACACCGGCATTCAAGAAAAGAGCAGACATTAAAATGACCGTGATCTGAACGATTCTATATGAGGCCCTAATGGTTCCGTGCAGCTTGGGCCACATGACCTGCTCCTTATCTTGGATCGTCATAACTCACGATTCAACTCCCATCCGGTAGCCTCATCTAAGATGAAAGAAGCTGGAAAGGAATGTGATCCCTGTCGCGGCTGTGTCTTGGACGGATGTGATCGGATCCTCTTGGGGAAGACCTCGGGAGCTGCTGGGCGGCCTGCGTATCATGCGTCGTTAGCTAATCGACTGTGCATTCCAGGGAATACCCGGGGGTCTGGAAACGATCTTATACTTTTTCTGCAGCGGGGGATGTTATTGAGCTGATGTCAGGTACTCTTTAAACGACCCGTTGTCCCCCTAGTACCGCATGGGTTGACCGGGCAAAGGGCGCCACGGTCTGCGATAAATTCGAACTGAATTACCGCTAATATCAGATAGAGGCCGCGCAAGCGACTTTGAATCTGTGACCAGACTGAAGGATGGAGAAACCCGGCCAAATCTGGTAGTAAGGGTGTGCGTCAGCCTGCTGGGTTTATTTTCCAGTGCCTCGCAGTAAGGCGTTAAAGCGTCACGGGCTCTACGGTGGAGCTAGAGAGTGGGCTGTCTTTGTTCGCCGTCTTTGCCTTCACTCTTTGGGAGATAAAACGACTTTATATCATTAAAACTCGCCCGTTGTTTTGACCCCTCTAGCTGGATGATGAGTTCGGCGCCAGAAAGCAAGTTTCCTGTTGTATGTAGCATAATTTGACCGAAGAGCAAAAGGCGGGTCGTGTTAATTAATGACATTTTGCTCCAATGCTTTTTATATCATCGCCTCAGGTAATCAATCGTGCATATACCTTCTCATCATATGGAATCATCAGCCCGAAAGAAAGTGTCTATCAGCTGCATGTTACTCGAAAATGACCCACAGAAGTCGTCAAATCTCGCATGCATATCGTGGAAAATGGTTGGGTCATTATTCGTCTCAAAATCAAGTCCACAATTCTCTCAAAAGAATGGAGAAGGTTTACCACAGATTAGTACACGATTGTGCTATTGCTAGAAATGATAACCGAACTCCGTAGATGAAAACCGAATTGTCAAATGCCTCAACAACGACAAGTTCTTAGGCCGCCCAGAAAACTACGGAGTTTTTAAAACAGGAACCGATTGATCAATCATGCTACGTAGGGTCCCAAAGATTATTTGGCATTACCAGTAATAAAAGATATGATACGTGGTCGGCGGTTTCAAGACACCGAATAAGCTGTGCAAGCGCTCAAAACGGCCGTTGTAACAACCCCAACTTCGGATTGCTATTATATTTTAACAATTACTTCTGGCAGATATTAAAATATACTGATATTAATTGAGGTTACTTCGAAATAGGAAAAAAATATTTTTCAGTCATTTTCCGTGTGTTGTTTTTCCTATTCCTGATCATGTCGCTTTGCCCCACGGATTTCAATGTAATAATTTTGGGCATAAGTAGATAATATTACACTAATTCCACTTTTCACGTCTCCTCCACGAAATTCTCGGTCTTGAAATTGATCAAAAATTACAATGGTCCGATCACTTAAATGATCTCAGTAAAAAATTGTGCAGTGCCATATTCGCCATTATAAAGATAAGAAGTTTTGCGGTTTTGAAGCAGCTAAATCCGTTTATTTTGCATATTTCCACTCCCTCATAACGTATGGTCTTCTGCTTTGGGGAATGGCACCAAATTCAAAAAGAATTTTTCTCCTCCAGAAAAGAGCGGTACGCAATTTATATAGTCTCACCAAGAAGTCCTTGTAAGCCGCTATTTGTAGAATCAGGAATAATGACTCTATTTTCTTTTTACATCTACCAAAATATTATCGTAGACACCTAACAGAAGTTCCGGTGAATAGTCATTTTCATCATCATGATACGAGGAATAAATCCAATCTCCACATAAACCGACAGCGACTTAGTAAAGTGCGATACAGTTTTATTCACCAAAATTTGTCCTACTATAAGAAGATTCAAGAGCAAATGGAAAACCTTGGAGAGGACCAATTTAAAGAGATAAATAAATAATTTGGTAAGAAACCCAATTTATGGTATAAGGGAGTTTGTAAATTCTGAGTTTATTTTCCATGTTGATGATTAATGAAATGTGTAAGTTTTAAACATGATGGTATGAAACTGATAGCTGACATTCTAATTTTCAAATAATTAATTATACATGTATTCGTTTTAAAAAAAATACGAAGGCATATTGCTGGATTAACAATATTTTTTTTTTTAATTATTCTGTATGGAATTTGCATTTCTATTTTAATATATTATTCTCCCTGACTCTTATCACATTACCTTATCACATTAGTATATTTTATAGACAATATCACATTAGTATATTTTGATTATTTGTATGTAGGTAATATTGAATATAATATTACAGCCATGACAACTATCATGATGGTATGTTTTTAATAATTAACTTTTTAATTAATTTTGCAATTTAATTTCCAATTCAATTTTCCAATTTAATTTTGTGACGCATCCAAGTGTAGGAATGCCTATCTACTGGAGTAGTTGATTGTATTGTATTGTATTGAGCTTTTCAGCGTCTTTCATAGTTGCAAGTATAATTTCTCACAAACAATACCCCACCTAATAACAGATCTACCGATATATAAGCGCGTACATTTAGCTTATTTAATCACTCTCGTTTGACGTTATCAATGGTAAGCCATATCTTCTATTAGCTTCTTTTGTAAGCTTCTTCCCATAGCTTCTTTTTTCACTATATTTTATTATTATTCAGTCCTTAAATTGTATAATATAACCATCGTGACTGGAATTCCAGCCAGACGGGTACGACTACTACGTAAAATATAACCGAAGCTAATCCTCACCTATGCTGTTACCTACCCACTATCCGCACACTTTTCAAACGTCGCACAATGTACTGATCTTCTTATTTATGCATATCATTTCGCTCGTAATTTATAACTCCTGATCACTTCATTTAAAAAGCGATGCGAGCTGCTGCTTGTAAACGCTACCGTACCGGGTCTCTATAATCTAGTATTAACTGTGTAAACGAGTCGATATAACGTTGGGGATTAGCTGTAGGTTATAATACTAGTGGGAGGAGGCTTTCAAAGACCGCTAATGCTATACGTAGATCTATATTTTAACGAATATTGATAATCGTTATATCTTTATATCAAATGGGCCGTAATTAGAATCTATAGACCTATAGGATAAACCTGTGGTGCGGGCCCTACCGGGGTTTTTAAAAAAAAATAAAGCTAGCAAAATCTCATTTGAGAGCAATTTTATAACTCACAAAGAAACATTCTAATTGTTTCAGTTAGTATTTAGATATTGTGAAATGATGGCAAAAATGGTATTCAACACGATTTATTATATGTACGAAGTAAGTGATTAAATAGTGTAAAAATGGTTACAATATGTAACCAGAGAACTCATTGAGACCTGTCAATCGAGTCCAAACTTGATAGGCTTATTGACAACCAATGAGAAGTCCCTTGAATAACATCCTACCTACATCATCATACAAGCTTAATGGTGTCCTATTATTGGAATGTCGCAAATGTGCTAAGTTATAAATCGATACGACAATTAGGTTGTACATTACCATACAGTGTTACAGGTCAAGCTAATACAAGCGTGTTAAAAAGAACACAAAGTCTATGTTCCCAAATATGCAAAAAAATATTATTGCATTTAAAAAAAAATAACATACTGTAACTTAGGGTAAACAAGCAAATTTTACTTACATTTACACTAAGAGAAAAACTTCCAGCAGTCGCAATGGTAAAACAGAAAATGCCAGACTAATTGTATTATACAGGGTCAGTGAGGACGGACGGTTTTAAAATAATCATAAAATAGTTAATTTTTGCTCAAAAACATATTTATTGATGGAATCAGGTTCGCAAGGAAATAGCATTTGAGACAGTCAAGTGTGGAAAATCACATCAGGCATGTGGTGGCCGAAATCGTTGATGGAGTGCTGGAGGCGTTTTTGGAAATTCGCGTAGACTCTCTCCAACATCGCTCTTTCAACTTGGGCGACTTCCACGCGAATTGCGTCCTTCAATTCGTCCAGAGTTCGGGGCTTGTTCTCGTATACTCTAGCTTGAGGTGTCCCCATAAGAAAAAATCATTCCAAATCATTTTATTTTAATTTTGAATATGAAGTGAACTGGATAGTCAAATATGCATAGAATATTTGCGTTTTTCATAACAAAGAAAACATAAATTCTAGATCAATACAATCAATGAATACAATCAATACAATTAATCGGTATAATCCAAGACAACCTATCTGTACTATTAATTACAATCAATTAAAAACCAACAAAAATCTATACAAAATTATGTACAAAATCAATACAACTAAAAAAATCTAGACAAATAAAATCAATAAAATCAATAAAATCGACAGCCAAGCCAAAAAGACAACCCAGCCAAAAAGGCAACAAAATCAATACAACTAAATGAGAGCACGTTAAGAACTTTACAAAGTAGATTTACTCGACCATATCTACTGTAAATGCTCAGTGGATAAAACCATTGATTTTATAATAAAACCAACCTTGATATAATAAATAGTTATATAAAAGAACTTCATTGTGAATATATATATATATATATATATATATATATATATATATATATATATATATATATATATATATATATATATATATATATATATATATATATATATATATATATATATATATATATATATATATATATATATATATATATATATATATATATATATATATATATATATATATATAGATTAGATTAGGTGGTACTAGCCTAGCCTGGGAGGTATACTAGAAAGTACATTTTAATATGAAGGCTAGGATCACCTGCTCCATGAATGATAAGGATAATAATATGAAAATAATCGACCGATTTTAAACAGCCGAGTGTAAATTATGGAAATCTGGATGAATTGGAATTAGGGTGGGGTAAGGGGGGAGGGGGGGAGAGGGGAGCAGAGTAATGTATTTTCTTTCTTCGGTTTTAATCGCTATAAAAAAAATATTAATATTTTTATTTTCTTTTATACTTTCATGGACAGGAACTTCGCCTTGGATGTTCATAAACTCACCCTGTACATGTGTAACAATACGCAGTTTTATTTAAAGATTTTTGCACAGAGAAGCACTATAATGTTTATATATTGTTCAGTTGCTGTGACAGAAAATCGAATAATTACAACTCGAAAATTCATATTTTTAAGACATGTATTTCTAAAGATAGCAGTAAACATGCTCACTCTGTAGTCTCTTAAAACTAGATAACTGATAAAGGCCTCCCTCTACGATTTAACTAAGCTTGTTAAGTTCAAACAAGCTTCACATTTAATACTGAAACTTGATATGTTCGAATTATTTAGCACTCGCAGCGCTGTCTAGATGGCACTAAAGACAGATAACTTCCCTTATCTAGTTTTAGCGCGTTAACGACTAAGCCTGCAGGGGTGACAACTGCCTGACACAACTAGATACCTTGTTTTTTTTACTTAATTCTGATGTACCAAGTCGAGTGAATATTTCCATAAATCTCCCCACCTCCGTCGAATATTACTATGTAACAATTTCTATGTCAGGACAGTTTATTTATTTATCTATTTATTTATTTATGAAATAATTACTATAAAACATTGATTTGTTTACAAAAATAACAGGAACCGAATGGCAAAACCTTAACCTTTTGCTTATTTGATTCTGTCACCCAACTGGGACTAGCCCGTTCTAGTATTAGCCCGTTCTAATATTACAATCAAGTTTGCTTGATTGCTTACAAATGTACAAGTTTTAGTAAAAAGCTAATAACTTTAAATTGCCCTAAAATGTGGTCTTCAAAAAAATAATAATAATAATAATAAATATTAAAAGATAATATAATAAATAAAATGCAGTTGGATAGTCAAAAAAGATAAAATCACAAAAGTTTCTCAAAAATTATAACTATCTTCAATATGGAACAAAGTCAATATGGACGATTCAAAACGTTAAAAAAACTTATTTGACGCGTTACCTCGCTACTAAATTGGAGTTGTGATCGTAGGACGACAAAATGTTTGATCGACAAAGTTTTGAAGGTGTGCAACTAAGGCACATTGGTATATTTGGATATAAAAACGTTTGTATAAACTAGCAAATTTATCTACATATAAAAGAGCATATGTAAAAACAAGAGATATATGTCGAAAATTACGGAATGGCGAGTTTATGTAGAAAATAGATGAACTTGTAAATTTGGCTAAAATCTCAAATTCAAAATAGAGCTTAGTATATTACAAATGGAAAGAGTAATAAATGCCAACAATAACCTTCCCTACATTTATGGCAGCGTGGATCACTTAACAAGAATTATTTACGTCACAGACCATGTCTTCAGTTTTTCTCGGAGGTTAGCGATGTTGGGATATCCCTTAGGCTTCGCAACCAATAATATTGGAAAATTATAGTTGTTAACACCAAATGATCTTATTGCCGTCTTGAAAGCGTTTCGTCGCGTTTTCTCCAACTGACGATGGATTTTTGAAAACTAAATTCTCACCGCATATATCGCATTTTCGTTTTGTCCTTCGCCATTTCGATTAAATTACGGAAAAAATATTTATTTTCGGAGATATAGATAGTATAGTTACCTAATTACGTTCCCTACCAATCTTTGTGTAGAAAATCAAATATGGTGATTTATGTTAAAAGCCTTTTCGTAGTGTTTATTACTATCATTTCATCAGGCATAGATCTGTTTCGTATTTTTATTATGGGGATTAGGGCTTCGAGAACCACCATTGTGCCATGGACCACCGTTTGGGAAACATTACCTACTCTATGACGTACCCGCTACATAGCCCTGTATTTAAGCATAATATTCAAATCGAACTTACCAAGATAATAGCATGTTCTGAAACCTTATAAAGGTCAATTTTTCTCTGACGGGACGTGACCAATCTTGAGCAATTTATCACGAAAAATTGTAGCATTTTATCGGCGATTGTTGCGGTTCAGAGATTACTTGGCAGGGCAGGTCGCGCTGATGCTGTAAATCAAATCGAAGTGGCGAAGAGCCAAGCGATCGCGAAAATTATAACACCTATAAAGCACACTTCGTTTAACAATAAATTTAAAAAATACCCAGATGGTCATAGCGTCATACAAAAAAAAACGTCTGTGTCACCCCAAGACTTTTGCGACAAGTAGCCAAGGAGTGATTTCATCTGAATAATAATTTCATAAATAAAATTGATGAGCGCCCTCTCACGCCCGACGTACGAACCCGTTTGGGTTCCATTACACGACCGCCTCTGTGGGCGCTGTTCGTTTCTCGGTTAGCCTCGGGCGGCTAGGCGTTACTATTTGATTAAAACGTATGGCGGAATTTAAGTATTACTAGTGCAGCTTGTATATGAGATATTCCAACCAAAACTTCACAATGTGATTTCGGCCCAATAACGTATATGTGTACCAAATTCCACGTCTTTAAGTCTCTCTATTTTGAGGATGATATATGAATAGTGCGCCCCCTGGTGAACCGATTTCAACCACAATCTTTTCAACTCTTGCCATGACCAAATGATGGCTGCATACCAAATTCAGCTCAATCGAATTAAGCGTTTGGGCGCTATCTATCGTGGTTGAGTACACACGGACACATAGACACACACACCGACATACTTACATTAGAAACTGGCCTTAATCGTCTCAGGGGGGCTCAAAATCAATATTTCCGTCTTCATCTCGAAAAAATAATTTTGCACGTCACAGTACTTTCCTTCCCGGTCGGTTGGCGGGCCGGGAAATTAAATTTTATATGTTCGATTGTTGAAAATGTTAAATCTCCGAAAGTTCTTCACCGATTGCTTTGATATTTTGAAACAACGTTGCATTCGAATACGGCCATATATTATATAACTATTATATAGATATCACACCTGTGACAGGTAAACACATTCTTTGAAAAAACACGTATGCTGAGCCACAGCAACGTGTGGCCGGGTACAGCTACTATGTACTAGCTCTGACGCGACAGCGCTGTACTGAATTCAAATCACTTTTCCCGATGGCAGTACCGGGTCAGCACTGACTTATCTCGAATTCGAAGTCAGTAACAAACTCTATGTAAATCAGCCTTGATGGATTCGTATGGGAGAAACATTCCAACTTTCGTCTTGCGCGATCTTATGAGCCGCTCTTGATGTTAAAGGACAATGGGCAAAAATGTATGGGCGCTAGGCCCACCTATTTAATAACAATAACGTATTTACCATTGGAAAGATCTATTTATCTAGAATATTTATGACTACTACAATTATGAGCCGTTTCGGAGTTTTGAATTTCGGAATTTTCTTAAATATGGCTAATTACACGAAAACCTTCATGCCAATTATTTATTAAAAATATATGATTTGCAATAAAGATCCATAAAATATATTATGATGTACGGTAACTGGTCACACCATGATGAACAGCTGACCTTAGCATATTACATGCGTCGGGAAAAAGAGCGGGATTGAAATCATGAGACACTTTACAGAGTTCAAGCAACATATCCTAGTATTTCCCCTCCATATTCTGCTGACAAACTCGGGCATTCTTAGGAATAAATAGATCGTACTGACGCGATGGTTTACGTTTACATAGTTTTTAAAAATATAATTCCTGGGTGTGTTAGGTGCCTTAGGTCTAAGGGGATGTAGGTAATCAGCAATATTTATTAGGATATAACACAGGAAAGGTTCATAATTGGGAGCAGTCATTGTAGTAATAAATTGGGAGTTAATGGGCCCTTGCTGGGTTGGCCACGAAGATCCATTCTGTTCAGGGTTGGTCACACTCACGGGTCAACACCTATCCGACGGCCTCCACGCATGAAGTGTGAGCCTGGCCTTATGGTTAGTTTCCCCTGGGAATCAACCTTCTGGCGCTCCTGGACGGTCTGCGCACCGTGCGGCTGAGCCAATCGACTGTGCACTCTGACTAACAGTTTAGAGTTTCAAGGCGATAGGTGAGGGCAGCAAACCCCGCCCACCGCCCGGGCAGTTATAACGACGAGGGTCGTCTTGTCTGCCCGGGATGTCGTGCTACGACAACCCTGCGCGTACCAGAAGGGTAGAACGCGTAGGGGGTGAAATAGGGTAAACCACCCCCCCCGTACCGCCCCGAGAACCCATTTATTTATAATAATAAAAGAATTTACAAAGTAAAAATTTACAAAAATAATACTAAATTTACCATATTCACAAAATAAAATAATAAAACAACAAATAACAAATTTAGGGCCGGTAAGCGGGGTAGAGGACGCTCCAGAAACGATGATGGTGGAGGCGCACGGTCCGTGGGCAGGTCTCGGAGCAGCCACGGGGGGGAGGAATCCCTGGATCCTGCAAAGAACGAAACGCCCTTCGGGGCGGCAAAGAGACGGACACAAAGACGGGCACTTCGGGCTGGAAGTAGCCGCCGAATCACGCCACCAAGGAAGAGGGTACCCCCTGGGGGGTATCCCGAGGCCTCATGCTTTCCCAAGAAGCCACCCAGTGCTCCACAAACTCGCCAAACGACTGGAAGCAGCTCCTACAACTGACCAGATCCGGGTACCAAATCGGAGAGCGCCCAACGCACGCGCCCACTGCATCCATCAATTTCTCCCGTGCAGCCGCTAGAATTGGGCAAGACCAAATTACGTGTTCCGCAGTTTGGCGACCATACCCACAGGCGCATCGGGGGTCATCGGCAAGTCCAAAGTCAAATAGTTTGGCTCTGAACTCTCCGTGGCCCCCAACCAGCTGCGTGGTATGGTGGTCGAGCCGCAGAAACGAATTTGCCATCCGCACTGCGACGGACGGGAAAAAGCAATGGGTGAGGCGGCCCGTACCCCCGGCGTCCCATCTAGCCTGCCAGACACGCAAGGACTCCACCCGAATCAGGCGGGCAAACTCACCAGCTCGGTGTGCCACCGGGTCGATCGACAGGCCATGAAGGACTACCGGCTCGCCCCGGCGGTACCGCGACAACGCTGCACGCTCCAGAATCTCCAGGTCAATCGGCAGAACGCCAGCGATGACGGGTAACGCAAGAGTGGCTCTGACTAACAGTCGGGGTAGTCTGGAAGCAGTACTGTTTTCTATAGAGTGGGGGTGGTTGGGGACCTTAAGGCGACTGCTCTTGAAATGACCATCGGCTACCCAATCCTGTGTAAACAGTCGGGCAAAGGACGCTGTGGTCCGCGATAGATTCGGTAAACACCGTTTCACCGCTTCGTAAGGGAGAGGACCGCGCAAGCGACCTCGAACTCGTAACCAATCGAGAGACCGGAATAATCTGATCACAATTGGAAGTAAGGGCGTGAGTGTAGGCCCGCCGGGTAACACTCCTGGCTATCTCGCGGTTAAGGCGTTGGCCTCTTACGGGCTTGTGGCGTAGCTAGACGGTGGACTGTTTTGGCCTCAAGTATTCTGCGCTCACTCCAGGGAGATAGAACGACTAATCGTTAAAACTTCATGAGGTGACGGGCTCGCCCGCTGTAGTCGACAACCCTAGTTGTAGTAATAAATGTTTTACATAAAGAAATCTTTACATTGGTAAGTGATTTACAGCAACTGAAAAAGTGGGCCCAAAATGCCCATTCTCTTTTCGTCGCTCGGAATGAGCGGCTCAGATAGGAGCGGTGCTCAGTGAGTCTTATAAGTTGAATATTATTTTGACCTCAAGAGCTATAAGGTGGCTCAAATCCATAATGTATTCTCAGCAACTAAGCTCCAGCGTTGAAATTAATTATAACAATTACGTTTCCTATTAAATATTCATATATTCATTCGGGTTTCTGTCTGCGTTGTCTCCACCCCTGTCGCGCAGTCGCGCATCGCTCGCCAAGGCCGGGAGAAAATACTGGGCACACCGTATCATATTGCATGCAAAATCGCCTTTATTTTCAGTGATTATTCTTTGTCTCAGCGCCTCTTTGGTGGGCGAAGCGTGACCGCTCTTTCCGTTTGTTTTTATTTTCTTATTTACCAACTTGACTTGTCCTGCAATAATAAAAAGCTCTTTTAATTTTAAAATGAACGTTTTAAAAAAGATGATGGGAGATGATCATGAAATTGACGACAATCGGGGCTTATGAATCGACGGCTATCCCGACTGAGTAACATTAAAAAATTATTATTTTATAAATCGCGGTTTATTTGATTCTGTAAAATAATGAGATAAACAGATAAACATTGAGACACGGAGATAAGTTTGCCGTCGGTACGATGTCCTGTCTATGCCTACAAACAGCTTACAAACTTTGGGAGCTAAAAGGCCCTGTTGCAGTTTGGCCACTAAGACCCATGTGTATAGGGTCGGTCAAACGCAAGGATCAACACCCATCCGGCTACCTCCACGCAGAAGTGTGACCCCGGGTAGGACTCTGGCCTACAAGCCAGTCTTTGGGCGCTCCTGGACGGTTTGCGCACCGTGCGGCATCAGCCAATCGATTGTGCGGGGGGAGTCTGGAAACAGTATTGTTTCCTAGAGAGCAAGGGGATTTGTCAACCTTACGGCAACTGATCTTGAAACGACGAATCGGCTACCCGATACTGGGTGAACAGCCGAGCAAAGGATGCCGTCGTCCGCGATAGATTCGGTAGACACCCTATCACTAATACGTAAGGGACAGGTCCGCGAGGGCGACCTTGAACCTGTAACTAGTCGGGAGACTGGAGTAATTTGGTTGAAACTGGAAGTAAGGGCGCGAATGTCGGCCCACTGGGTGATTAATCAGATTACCTCGCGGTAAGGTGTTGGTCTTTTACGGGCGTGTGGCGTAACTAGAGAGTGGTTTATTTCCTTTCCAATTCTTCTACGCTCACTTCACGGGAGACAGAACGATCTAATATCGTTAAAACTTCCTTACGGGACAAGTTCGCCCATGGTAGTTGACAGCTCTAGTTGTGACTACCAATAACAGGATATATTATCAATAAGCAGGTAGGTATTTTTTTTTACAAAATTGTTCTTGGGATAAAAAGAAACAAAAGCCTATATACTAGTACATGTAGAAAAATGTTAGCGGAACTATGGCTTTTATTAACCCTTTAAGGACATATGTGTCCCATGCATTCAAAAATCATTTTATAAATTATCGAATACGAATAATTTATAATTTGTATTTTTTCCATGTTATTGACATATCAGAATTTTAATATCAGCAAAAAAATATTCTTTAAAATGACACAGTATTATATCACAGACCAACGACTTTGATAAAAAAATTAAATATTTATGGCGACTTGATGTATGATGTTTGAGTTAAATAATAAATAAATGAAATTTTGGAAAAGTTCTCTTGATTGATCTTTATGGACCATCAATGTTTACAAAATCTATTGAACCAATTTCCACAAAACTTGACATACATGTTATTTACATCGCCCTTTAACAGTTTTATGTACCAAAAATATCCACGCTCTACCGCAAAGCTTATGGTCCACAAAGGGTTAAGGTTCAATTCTTGGACCATTGCTGTTCATAATTTACAAAAATGAGCTGAGCCCAAATTTATCCAAACGTGGTCACCAAATTTCAAGACGATATATAGGCTATAGTTGAAGCTGACAATATTAATACCCTCAATGCCATTATTCATACATTTCTTTGCGAACTTGATGATTTGTTTAATGCGAAAGAGATGTCTCTATATATGTTTTAATCGATAATTTTAAATTTTGAAACAGCAAGAAATCATCTTTAAAATTTTAAATATTATTTTAGACTCCAGACATTTTAAAATACTTTGGAAACAACATCCTATCTACCAATATAATTTAATGTAATACTTTTATGTTATTTGTTGTATTAGTCTTTTTTGTTAATTGGATTTTTTTAAATTAATTTAATGTACATACTTTTTTGTTAAATTAGGTAACTAATTCAAAATTAATTTAATATACTTGGTCATTCCTACACAGTTGTGAGGTTGTAATAAAAACAAATATTCTGTATTCTTTATTGTTTGATTACATATTAGGCAGTACTCAGGCGGTCACCCATCCAAGTACTGACCACGCTCGACGCTGCTTAAATTCGGTGATCTGACGAGAAATAGTGTTTCAACGTGGCTACGGACGTTACATTCTTGTTCCTGATTCTTCTCCTGTTCTCCAACACCACTCTCCTTCAGTTGCCTTTCATAAGTCCACCGTCTTCACTTTCGACCAATATAATCATTACGCTATTTCTCACGGGCCAGTCGTGCCGTGTAATAGGGTGCCAATGCTATAAGTCAATGCTGTCCAAGTTGCAGATAACGGCATATCCTGGAAGTGGCGTTCCAGAACTAGGTTCCGGCAGTCGACAGACAATGGCTGCCGGGCGGACAAAAAAGTGACGCATCGCCAAGATCCACGGAAGAAGATAAGGGCGGCTGCGGCAAGTACGGCAGCGCGAGAATAGGGCAGTTCGAACGTTAGAGATTGAATCAATACATTTTACGGTAATTGTCAATAAGAGTACGTAAACTTTAAACCACTAATTCATGCTGAGGTCTATTTACATTTTATAGATGAATTGTTAATTCTAAAGAAACTTTGATAATTGTTATCATTTCAATTTGTGCGGAATAATAATCACAATAATAACAATAGTCACAATAATCCTGGAGGTTATTGTAATACTTATGTGGATAATAAAAATATTCAAACAAACAAACAAATAATTAAAAGAATCGGTTCTGTCACCCCAAGACTTTCCGGGTAAGTAGCCAGGAACCTATTTCATCTGAATATACATTTCATAAATAAATCAGACGAGCCGTTGCCGTAAATTTCTAATAATATGCGATGTAATGTAATGAACATTTGAATCTCATACAATTTAAAAATAAAATTGCAAACGCAGGCCGCCATGAGCATTCGAATTCGCATTTCGAACAAGCCACGCATCGCAAGCGTCGACGCATACTATTTAGTTAATATATGGCGGACTTTAAATGTTATTTGTGTCGCTTGTATTTATATGAGATAATACAACCAAAATTTCACGATGGGATTTCAGCCCAACAAGGCACCTGTGTACCCAATTTCAAGTCCAATATTTCAAGATTGTAGTATGACTAGCGTGCCCTATGGTGGACCGATTTCAAGCACAATCTTTTCATCTTGCCATGACCAAATGATGTCCGCATGCCAAATTTCAGGTCAGTCGGATGAACCGTTTGAGCGGTATCGTGGAAGAATATGTACACACACACACAGACAGACAGAAAGACTTCAGTCTGGAAATGGTTTTAATGGTCTCGAAAGGGGGGACGGGGGGTCAAAATGTATATAACCGTCTTCACATCGTCGTCTTTATGTCGAAAAAAAAATCGCATTCACAATACTTTCCATTCTCATGGGTAAGGTTTGTGTGTAACCTAACAACGGTGTATGTGTGTGTAACCTAACAACGGTGTATATGTGTGTAACCCATTGTATTTTAGAAACTACACCACCAATATGGACCAAATTACAAACAGAAATAGTTCATTGTATGCCGAGATTTCAAAAGCTGATGTTCGTCATTTTGTTTCAAATTGACGGCTTATTCAGAATATAAAAATCGTAAGCTAATACTAGGCCTAAGAAAATAAATAAATGTGATTTAGAATTAATTTCTCTATCTCTTATTTGTACTTACGTCTCTTTTCGACATCTTCAGGGGGTTTGAATTTAAAATGTTATGTGTATAATCTGTTTTTTAATCGAATTTTCTAAATAAAGGATGTTGCACAACTATTTGCCTTTTCTTTGTGGCTGGTACTGGTACCAGTACCAGCCACAATCGGCTTTTCGTTTTTTGTGGTTGGTACTTGGTAAACTTATTCCCTGAGGAAGAACGAAAGAATAAGGTTTAAATTTCTAACATTTAATTGTTAGTTTCCCTTCTCCTTAAAAGCGAAAAGCGCTCAAAAATCGGAGTTATAAATTATTATTTTTTTGAGTCATAATTTCGTAGTTCGTAGTATAAACAATATTGTTTCATTTTGTTGTATCGTACAACTCTCTCTATTCGTGTGTCTCTATTCGCAGCAGAAAGCTCAACCAATTTCGATAAGCACAATCAAAGGTCAAACAAATTAACATATGTGGATCTTTTCTTCTGATCACCAAACAAAAATTATGTCAGAGTTCATTGAGCCACAAGTGTCACAGCAGTTTATCATAGTGACTTGAATAAAACTCACATGAAAGAAAAATGCACAAATCCCAATCTCTAGTGATTCGAAAGTCGATGACTCGAAAAGATTATAGTCGATGAAGTCGAAGGCGTCGCTGAGTCAAAATTTACTCAAATATACTCAATGTACTGAAATGTACTAAAATGTACTCAAATATACGATAATACTCAAAAGTCCAAATTTTACTAATGAACAGAGATGGTGGCTTGAATGGCATATTAAAGGTGCCCTACTTTGGGTCTACGCTGAAGGATTCTAAAGAGATACTGTAAGTAAAAAAAGGATATATTATAAAATAACTCTCGTATATGTATAACCCAAGATATATTAAAAATCGGCGATCCGCGAACATGTATTGGATAGTTGGACTAACCACTGAATGCAGTTTCAAAATGCCATTGTGCTATCTTAAGAACAATTTTACTTTCCTCGCATTATCCGGGAAGCCATTGAAATAAGAAGAACTCCGAACTTCAATAGAGTCGATGGTTACAAACTCTCTTTTACGTGGAACTCTCTTCTTAAAATGTTCTCAATTGTAATCGCCGAGGGCAAGGTCTTAACACAAAATATAGTGTGTGTTGTGTGCACGGTGGATTTTAGAAACTCGCGCACGCCGAGCCCGCCGCCCCACCACCCTTATAATCTGAGAAGTAACCGCAGTAGTTTACCACCTACTCGCGAATGGCGATTGCCAGTATACTTCAGTCTGCCCTGGGCAACGCCCATTGCAAACTCGCCGAAACGTCGGGTGCTACAAACTTCACGCGGTAAATTCGTCGCATCCTATGTATAATGTCAAACAACCGCAATAGTCTTCGATTTCATATAACCCAAGAGTTCAAGATAATTAAAAATCGGTTGTCTGTAAAGTCGGTTTACTAACGATAGTTTTACGTGACAACGTCATAAGAAAATACTGATGGAATGGTTGCATTTTTCAAAAGAAAATTTTAATTTTATTTGTTTGATAGATATTTTGTATGGATATAGAGAAGAAGGTAAATGGAAATCACAATTGAATTGATCAAGTTACATTTATTTGTACGCAGAAATACAATTATGTCAATTTTTTTTTCACAATGTGCATAGTTTTTACAAGTATGAATGTGCGTTGAGCAATTGTTTTACAACTTTTAATTACAACTTTTAAACATGTGTACTGTGAACAAGCCTTAAATGGAACGCCTCAGAGCGAGGTAACGCCGCATGAATCATGTTTTTTCGTGCGTGCAGCCGGCTCCATCGAATTATAAGACGTTGTCACGTCAAAAACATGATTATATTGCGTTAAGATATTACAATATTTTGTGCAGTCCCCTGGGTATTCTAATCATCTAAATCTAATGTGCCAAATCGGTCCACTGTAGTGGACCGATTCGACAACAATGTATTGTTGTCGAATCTTTACGGCAATGAGGACGGACTATCGCACATGACAACCCATCGCAGACCCCTCAAATATTTGACACGCTTAACAACTACACAACAACCAGCCAGAAACTCCACACAAAAGACCATCGATAATTTGTTCACAGTTTTTCATTCACACTGCGTTGCATAACTAGCTCTAATAATACAAAGTTCGACAGCACCGGACCATTAACAGGTGTAATAAGGAACTGCTAATTGTGAGCCATTCAGTCGGCTCGCATTATTAGCAACGTATCCAACGCTTTTTGTCCGCGCAGATTCGCTTTGTGCGGTTATGCAAGAAACGCAACCGACTGAGCAACTATGTGAAGATAGGTGACTTGCAACAGAGAAATTAGACGCACATATAATTGTTGGCTGTGTTGTAAGTTGGAATCCGAATGAGTGCGAAAGCTGGCAATTAAATTAGGCGATTTGCATTTCGCGAAGAGTAATTATAAACAGGCAATTTCGAGCCAGAACTAGTAATTGCTAAAATAGGGTAAAAACAGACTCTTCAGATCTTGGCGAAATATGCTTAACAACTGGATAAAGTAATGTATTGATGGAAGAATGACATATTTCATTATTTTATATTTATTAATTTAGATAACATGAAATAACCGTCTGCAGATTGTTATATTTTATTTATTTATTTATTTTTACTCTATCCTATTTTTATATTTACATAAAATAAATTGCGTTCATTTTTTAACACATTTAAAAAAATACATATTATAAAAATCGCGAAAGGGCATTACTTGTCAGGATTACATCACCCCACTAGGTAATACGCCTGTGTTGGGGTGATAGATACAAAGTTCTGTGGTATTTGCTGAGCCTGTACGCCTTGCCTGCTGTCCTTCTTCCTTCTCATAAAAAACAACACGTAATATAATTTAGCATAATATAATATAAATAATATAATATAATATAACATAATGCAATATAATATAATATCATATATTATAACATATAAAATAATGTACATATCATAGGTATAATATAGTATAACATAATAAAATATAACATAATATAATCTGTATATCTGTATATCCATAATTTACATCTGTATATCCTATAATTTGTGGTTAGAAATAAAATATTTTAATATATCATACTTTTGAATTCATCTCTGGTATAATTCGAGAGCCAATGAAACACTCGTCTCTTGAACTGGTTATTATTTATTATTTATTTATTTATTTAGGTACATAGGATTAGGTATACAGTTCATTCATAGGTCATGTAATCTTATAATAATTATATCAATTATTTAATAATTAATATAGGGAGGTTTAACACATCTTACATGACCTTTACTGCCAATAGCACATCTAACTAGGCGATAATTTGGCCCGTCTCTAGATGTGCATATTTTTATGCAATTTTAAGAAATGAAGTGTTTTTTTTTTAATAAATTATTTGGACCCACCACCTGTATATACACATAAATATACCAATTTTATAAAAAATATAGCTATGTAATAAATATATACATTTATAGTTGTCATTTAATAAAATTTAATTAAGAAAAATAGATAAGTGATACTAAATAAATTGTCGTGCGTTGCAAAGAAGTTGAGTCGCTAAGTCGCTGTCGATTTATGTGGAGATTGGATTTATTCCTCGTATCGTGATGATGAAAATCATTATTCACCGGAACTTCTGCTAGGTGCCTACGAGCGTACATAATATTTTGGTAGATGTAGGAAGAAAATAGAGTCATGATTCCTGATTCTACGAACAACGGCTTACAGGAACAATATTTCTAGGTCTTTAAAAATGTAATATTTTTAGGTATTTAAAAATGTCCTATTTCAAATGAAAACTGTTTCAAAACAAACGAAATAAAATTTTACACACAAGATAGAGGATTTAAGTTTCAGTTTATAATTTAATGAAATTCTTTGATAGCCGAAGAGAATGAACAAGTAAATATGGTAAATGGAATAAAGAACACGACTGCCATTACAAAGAGTGAACTACTTTATTTAAAGATACATATATATTTTCGGAATGTACTCAAACAGACCTTTCATTTGTCACCAAACATGATATATTTATATTATTTTATTGACATTTAGAGATTTTGGCATTTAGACATCTATTTACTGTATATTTGGACAGTTAAAATACCCTAGGACACTCAGGATGACAAAACGATTCTAACAACATCACATGCCTCTAAATCGGTCCGACTGTTTAGAAGTTATGGTGGAATAAAGAAAGTGAAACATACATAGATAAACAGTTGGGCAGTCGTGTAAAAATGGTGTTGATTACGTAACTACTATCTTTCTGTTTTCGCTCTGGAATGCAAAAAAAAAACAAATGATTTAAGTAGGGATCGTGTTATTGATTACGAAAATTAGGTTTGCCAAACGTCTATTGAACTCACACCTATCACGCCTATCAACATATTCTCAACTTCAGCGATCAAACAAAACGATAATTGTGATTGATTTGCTAAATACTTGCCTGGCGGTCTGCTGAGTGATTCACTCGAAAGTATTCGAGACCTTTTAAATTTGGCAGCCTCACGAAATTTTGAGCACGCGAAGCGAAGGCATTCGGCGCCCGCAGCGAGGAGTTTAAACCTCCCGTCGTAATAATACAAAGAAAAGTAGATCTGCGCTGGTCGGTGGCCATCGGATCAAAGTAAAGGTGCAGAATATAGTCCAATCCTTGACCTCATTTCGTAAGTCTTTTGGCTGCGAGTCTTCTGGAAGCGATTGCATGCATTCATAATGTATACAAGTAAATATTATAAAAATTAAAAAAAAAACACGACTGCCGTTACAGAAAGTGAACTATTGTGTTTACAATTATTTTCATTACAGTTTTTTTATGAAATATTTGTGGTTTATATATTTATCTGTATAGATAGATGTGTATTTTCGAAATGTACTCAATCAGACCTTTTATTCGACATTAAACACGATACATTTATGTGATTTTTTTGACATTTGGATATTTGGACATTTAGACAACTATTTAATAAATATTTGGGTATTTAAGGTAAACTGTCAAATCAGGGGGTAATAGATGTCATGAAGCGTATTGCCAGACTGAAGTGGGGCTGAGCAGGATACGTCGCAAGGCAGGAAAGACTCGAGGTGGCCGAATAGGCTTGTCCAGTGGAGACCAAGAACCACAAAGCGAACTACGATGGCTGGACGACATCAGAAAAGCAGCAGGGACAAACTGGCTGAGGGCAGCAGCTGACAGACAGACATGGAAGAAAAAGTAAGAGGCCTACCTACATGAGTGGGCCAAACCAGGCTGAGGAAGAAGAAAAGAGAAGGTAACCTGTGACAATCGGAATGACATAACGGTTCTAACTATAACAAACACTTTTACATTTAGAAGTTAAGATGGAATAAAGAAACGAAAACATACATAAATGAACCCTGAACACATTACACTGTTTTTTGTTTGGTAGTCGTGTTATAAATGTACCCAAAAGCGACATCTTAGTAATGACTGCTCAATGTTAGTTAAGTACCAACTGATTTATTTTATTTATTAGGAAATATGTATGTAACAACCAATGCAGAAAACATAATCAGTATAAATAGTTGAAAGGAGAAAAAAGAAATAGGCGTGGGTTGGGAGCTGGTATGTATTTATTTTCGTATGCATGCATTTCCTCTTTTTTCTCTCCTATACTATTGATTTTATACTATAAAATCAATGCCTATACTTATACTATCTTAAACAAACTAAATTATACTTCAGATAAAAAAAAACATTCTAGGTGAATTTGGGCAAGCATGACTGACGATATGAGTGACCGAATGAACGGTAGGCGTTGATAAATTCGAACCATGTTCCCGTTCGAAAGGAAAGTGTTTCTTTTTAGTCTGACTGAATGGACTGACCGTATCAAATGACCTAATCGTTTTTCAAATCAGTCACTACTGACAGAATCCCTTAATTTGAATGCCCGAAAGATGCATGTCCCATAGACACAGTCTCTTTAGTCAACGTAATACAAGGCCAGTGCGTTCACAATGTATTTTAATGTAATGTCCCCATTAATCAACAAGGAGGAATAGCATTGTGAACACGCATTTTTTTTTCTTCGAGATAATGACTGAAATATCCATGTCGAGCCCCCAAAAATAATTAAAACCATTCTTTGATGAACAGTCTGACGTCGAGTCTGTCTGTGTGTATTACTCCACGATAGTGACCAAACGCTCATTCCGATTAAGCTGACATTTGGAATGCAGGCATCTTTGGTTATGGCAAGAGTTAAAAAGGTTGTAGTTGAAATTGGTCCACCAGGGGCGCATTAGTCATATTTCAAATTCAAAATATTGCAAATATAGAGTTGAAATTGGACTCCAGATTGGATACCCAGTTGGGCCAAAATCACATCGAATTCTCGCCTGTCAGTATATTTGCGTAAACGATTGAATCGAACTTGTTTAATGCGTTGCATTCTCACTATCCGCACTCACATCACTTTCAATCAGTTCAACCCCCTTCCCGAAAGGACATTACGCTCAAAATCCTTCCATAACTCCTTGGCTACTTGCCGGTAAACTTTTGTGGTGACATATCCATTTTTTTAGTGTATGTCTACTCTAGAATTTTTGTATGACTGGTTTGGCAAACACGTGAAGCATTTTCGTACTCGATTCGCCCTTAGCAGCCCCAGTCTGGATCCTGTCCACTTTATGATCTCGTCGCAATTGCAATGATGCGTAAAGCTTCGCACTGGCAGACACGAGCCGCACATATTATTATTAGTATCGGCCGATGAAGATTTAGAAGCCGAGCCGCCTGCCTAATGACGGGTTGATGGCGTGTAATAAGGGGGTAATTTGAGATCGGCTGCTGCTACATTAAACTGCCTATTAATATTGCACGTCCACTGCACCATTTTATAAACAGGTCGAATGATTATTCAAACGAAATACCTGAGAGGAAATTTCCGTAGCTTTGAAGAGCATAATGGTCTTGACCGAACCCAAGCTTTAAGTTTCAAGTTTAGGTTTCTTGTAAATAAGTTCAGATGTAAAAATTACACATAATTAGAATTGTATAATCATAATTATACCAGGAAGATTGATATAATACAACGAAGATGACTAGAAACAGGGAAATAAAATTTGGCAATAATCTCGTCATCAAAGTAGAAAAAACTACAGCATTTATTTCAGCTATGAAAATAATAAATGATTAAAAAGAAGCATAGTTATAAAAAATATAAACAAGTGAGACGTAAAATAAGAATACTAATTACACTTCGAAGATAGGTATATTACAACGTACATGAGTAGAAACAGGGAAATAAAGTTTGGCAATAATCTGATGCAAAGTAGGAACATTTAAAGCATTAATTTCAGCAATCAATGAACTAAATTATTAAAAAAGGGCATAGTAATAATAATACAAAAAGATACATAAATGTTGACAAACAATTAACAAACAAACAAGTAACAACATAATAAATTGTCAATTTAAAACAAAATCAATCCAGAGAAACAAATAATATTACCTATATTAAAGAAAACAAATAAAAATATGATATAGTTGAATAATCAGGAATAGGAAATAAAATGCAAAAAACAAGGAAAACATCGTTATCCTAATTTATCTAAAATCCTCATTATCAAAAAATAAACTGAAAAATAATCATTGATATACAATTAATATTTTAAATAAAATCGTTGAAAAATAGAATAAAATGTCATAGGAATAAACATTTAAGCGCTAATATTAGGTCATGAAACTATAAATATATAATAGGTGATAGTCAAACACAAAATTAAATATAATCAATGGATGCATAAAATTAAATAGAAGCAATTTTAATGATAGTATTGGCCACAATGAAAAAAAAAAACGTTGCCTTTAAGAAGGAACAACTTCTTAGCTTCATATTTGAATATTCTGTGTCTCATAAATATGAACACAAGCTTAAATTACTCTAAATCCAGGAAATATTGTTGTTAGATACGTATTAGTGGAAATATTTATAGTAATCCGAAAGTGATAATATTTTTCTGTATTTTTAATATTCTGTGAATTGAGTCGTCTGTTTATAATGTGAGCTTGTAGGTTGTATGACTGAGACATGCATTTGATTTAGTGTATGTCGGCGTGAGTGCTATAAATTTTCATATATTTGAGAAATTCGCTTACATTTTCATGTACGGGGATACTACCTACCGTGAGATTTTGAAGTTCCTTACAAGATCTACAAGATTTCATCTGGCGGATTTCTATGATCCATCTTACTGGTTTTTTGTAACATAAAAATATACTATATATTTGAATCACTGCCTAAAGCAGTATGCCGTACCTTAAATTCAGTATGCCATACAAAAGCACTACTCATCAACGAAGTACGTCTTCAAAATATAAAGCTAGAGCCGGTTGTATCGTGGTTTTTTTCTTGATAAATTCCTATAATATTAATAAGAATAATACGTTTATTAGCAGGATTAAAATATAAATACATACAACGTAAGACCATAATGATGTACTAAAAAGACAAAAACTACGTTATAGAACTTCAGACGCTGTTAAAAGGTATGTCCTCAGAGCAAATAAATCCCAGATATTTAGGACGAATTTATCATATACTCGTCAAATACACTAAGAATATATATGATATATCTACTAATGTAGCTATATATGATAGAGTAGATACTAAAAGACAGAGCTATTCTTCGTTTAGTAACATTTCCTTCCGATCTTACCGAGTCACCCAATCAATTACTTTCAATCGCCGAATATTAAGAGTAACTGCCTTGAAAACTAGTCCTTTTGTGTTAGAGGATGGTAACTATTTTTTCTTGTATAAGATAACAGTCGCTATTGACATAAGAGAGTATAAATAGCGAGGCTGTTTACAATGCACTATTTCAAGGTCATAGATTGCAAGGTGAAGCTGTCTTCTTCTCTTCATGTTCAGCATAATCTTTCTGATAAGGAATGGATACTTCATGACCGGCTGATGTACCAAAACAAAACTTAACACGGGGATTTTGTATTATCTAAATCTCCGCTCTGCCTTGATATAGAGACATGGACCGTACTCACAGTCGCCATAGGGTGTCAATCACACCGAGCGAACCCGTCACGCCAGGGAGTTATAGCGGCATCGGGTCGTTCTATCTCCCATAGAGTGAACGTAAAAGAGCGGACAAAAACAATCCACTGTCTAACTACACCGACAAGAGGCACAAAGAAGAGGACCTAGCGGGCTGACCTCGCTCCATTGCTAGCGGATTTGGACGAATTTCACCATCCTACGGTCTGGTCCCAGATTCGAAGTCGCTTGCGCGGGCTCTATCTGATGTAAGCGGTAATTTAGTTCGAATTTAACGAGGACCGTTGCACCCTTTGCCCATCAATATCACAAGGGATCGTGTCGCCAACAGATCAGTTCAAAGTTGGTTGACATCAGGGCAACAACAACGATTATTCGTCGGAGTGCACAATCGACTGGCTAAAGCCGCGCGTTTCCCCAGATTGGAACCTTCGTTCTCACCTGTCCACGACAGGCATAGTTCACAGAGTCTTTTCCAGGTCGGTCCATCTTTGAGGAGGCTACCGGATGGGAGCTGAACCGTGAGTTGAACCGACCTAAGATAACAGACTGGCTATCAGGCCCAAGTTGCACGGTACCGTTAGGTACCAGTCGCCATAGTCCATAATCGAAAAGATTCCCATAATCGAAATGTACAAGGTTCTTTCGCTCTCAACAGTGTTCTCCATTAGATTTTTTTTCGGTATGCTTCCATGCTGTCCTTTGATAATAATGTTAAAATCTGAGACAATAATATTTCAGTTCCCCAAGTTCTTTGATTTTAATTTCAACTTGGACGTAGCCTCAGTAATACAACTTACAATAAAACGATACGAAAAACTTCGGGAATTAGAAAATTTACAAAGTTATCCCTTGGTTTAGTTTAGCGACTAGTCGATCCTGGCAGTTTGAGTCATATCGCACATCTCTCGTCTCGCGGCGAGTTGCACTTACTTCTATCTGCTTTTATTGTTTTTTGATTGATTCGCAGACTGCTCGGCGATTAGAAACAGCGAATAGAGTTAATGATGTATTACAAAATCCAATCAAATTGTAATTTATAGACTGTTTTTATATTTAAAAAAAAAGTCTGTCCGTCCTTTCTATCTCAGAAACTCCTAGGTAAAAAGCTGTCCTAGTCCTAGAAAAAAAATTGTTTAAGGCAAATGACCCGGTATGGTCTGAAACGGGTTCCTTTTCCCTATTGTGTTTTATTGACTATTGTGTTTTATAACCTTTTAATCTAAGTCGGTCAATTTCTTGATACTTTCGTACGGGTTGGCCTTATCCAACATTATTGACGCTTGCGGCCAGTTTGAAACAAGCGTGCAAACAACTTAAGGTGATATGATCCCTTGGAACGACCATATCTCAACAACTTTCGTTTCATGTTTAAAAATATATATATTAGCACCTATTTTAAAAATATTTCTAAACGAATAGGATCAATGTTTAATTTAGATTCAAGAAAGTTGCTCATTGCATTAGACATTCAGGCTTTAAACTAATTTCAAAAACTTTCAGACGCGATTACTCCTACAATGTAAGCGGTGAGTGTATTTTATTTTAATTTAATTATATTGACTGGTTAGTTTTCTAGCATCTCGCTTAGACATTTTTTTTATTTAGGTCCTAAATTAATTACAATTAATTAAAACGTGAGAGCGCTCTAAGAGTTACGCTAAATATACTTTACCATTAACACCCTTATATCACCACTGCGGAAAGATAGCTTTATTGTGACAGCGCTGCGATCGAACGATTAGTATCCGCACGCTCAACGGTGCATACGCACGTGGAATCGTGCCTGACGCTTTATCAAGGCTGGATTTTTATTAGTCAAATCCTACAGAAGTGACTACATCTATTTCTTCGCGGTTCCGTCAATTTCAGATATTTTTTTGAAGTAGTATGCCGCCTTAAGTAGAAGAATAGAGCATTAAGGCCGGATGATGGGTATTGCTCCCCACTAATACTCCTACAACATTTTCTACAAAATTTCTTGGTATCTTTCTTGCACACACAAAAGCGTCTCAACGCCTCCTGGCTATATGCCTAATAGTCCGACAATTTCATTAGTACAGCCTAATTAACTTTGTCAGTATATATATAAAAGCAATCTACTTCGATAGGACGCTTGTAAGAAATACCATCCGTTGTTTTTTGCTATTTAAAAGTGCTAATTCACCTGCATACATGAGTTTTATGATACGTTTACGAAATTTTACAGAATCTCTTTGCGTCTAGGTGCACGGGAAATTAATTTCGAGAATCACCTATGTTTTGCTTTTAGTTTATGAACGCGAAACAATTTGTTTTGCAGCTCACAAAATGAAGCAGGTTGATAGAGAAGAAATTGAATTGTGCAAAGCTCCGGTTTTCAATTCTCTCTCAATTGAATTTCAATTCAATTATATATTTCAATACAAGTGTGGCAGCCGAATTATGTTTATTAAGTGTGTTAAGTATTTCTGAGACAGAATTCTAGTCAAGTTTTCAAAAAACGTCATTTTAGAAGCATTTCTTATTACTTTCATGCAAAAGGTCTTTTCCCCCTATTTCGACTCTGCTGAAACCGAAAATACCGTTTGCCCAAGCGAAATCCTGACCGGAAGTGAGGCACGTCACGCTCGGTCTTACGTCAAAAAAGAGTATTAGGGTGCTGGCGCCATCTTGGTCGCCATCTTGAAAAAACCTAACCAATGTTTTTTACATTGTATTTTTGAATTGGTTATGCTTAAAAACATACCACTAGATATTTTGGACGCGCTCCTATGTCAAAGGGGGAGGGAGGGGGGGGGGCGATGTCGGGCTTCGGCGCTATATTTGAAATCTCAATTCCGATCGTGATTCCGCTTGGGTTAGCAAGCATTTTCAGATTCAGCAAGGTCGAATTAGGAAAAATTACCTTTTACCCAAAAGTAATATGAAATGCTTCTATAAGTAAAACGAATAGCTTTTAGAGATATTTCAACTAGACTATTAGTAGTTACTAGATCATTAATAGTCTAGACTATACTATTTGCAAAAAATCTAAAACTTCAATTTTTGCATCCCGAATCATATGGCTTCGAAGGGGGGTGAATGGGTGATAAGGTGGACGCTCACATGTGGCAAGACAGCTTCCCTAAACCTACTACAGCCGGTCGTTAGTTGAGTCCACCGCTCATCCCTCAAAAGTATAATAACAATATTATGATATGATATGATACGGTCCGTGAATTCCATGTCAGCTCCGTTTGTATCTATTATTCCTTATTTAATTTGGAATATCTTAAAGTCAACTACGCCGGTTTATTGTTTGTGAATGTGTAGTTTACTCGCTCGTGGATGCAGGACTGTCAGTGGCAGGCTTTAGTGACGGGATGCGGTTACACTGACGCAAGGCTGACGCAACGCGACGCGGAGGGCGACGCACGCGGCGACACCGCGACGGCTGATTGACGAGATAATGCCGGACGACCGCTTATTTGCATACAATCCCTGCTGCAACGTGCCGCCGCAGGTAATACGAGCACTCTCCCACCGCCGCACCGTCTCGTCCACGTCTCGTCAAATTATCATCGCGTTGCGAAACAGTTTTACGTGCCCCGGCTGCCTTTGAACACCCCCTTCAGATGCCATCAGCCAAATCACTGCCAAACGCACCTACGCTCTTTAGTGCAAGTGCACCGAATTCAGCCCAGTCGCAGTGGGGTATATATAGTCCGTGTCATTTCGGATGGTTCAAAGCACGTAACTGTGGTGTAAACTGTAGTGCCCAAAATCTAATGATCGAGAGAAACGTTACTCCGTCTCACAAACACCGTAAACCCAGTATCGGAAAAGGAAACGCGGAAAAGGTATCTAGAATGCTTACAGACGCGCAGAAAATTACTAGACGAAAGATTTCGCTACTCTCTTTGCATTTGTTACAACAAGATTCCGACCGTTTTTCGATTTGATTCTTAAATATAGACGAAAAACGGCTTTCCCATTACGCTCATGAAATTTTGAAAAAATGTCCACGATCTGAAAACGGCCATCATAAACAAATTCAAGTTAAGAATAACTTGACAAATTCAAGTCAAGAATGAATTTGTATATATATTAGAATATGTAATTGAATTCGTACGAATAGAAATTTGCCGGTAAGATCGTGAGCTCTCTTTTCTGGGTCAGACGGAGGGTCGTGATGATTGAATATATTGATCATGGAGCTACTATAACGGGGGATGTAAATGCTGAACAAATAAAAACATGCGAAATGAAGAGGCAAACTCTCTAAAATTGTTTTGTTTTGCCAAGATGACGCCCCAGCACATAAGTCCTGAGTTGCGATGGCTGCCATTGAAGACGCTGTCTTTGAAGCACTAGAACGTCCTGCAGAATCATCGGACCTTTCCTCTAGTGATTTCTATATATTTTCGATGTTATCGGAACACCTGAGGCCGAAAAATTGAACATGATGATTCAGGAATATTCGCAGGAAGACGCAGTTCAGGAGTTCGGGATGAAGAGTTTTTAGGAAAGGTATTTTATGTTTATGTGTATAAAACTAAAAGATGACTATATCGTCAACTAGAAGAAGTTCCAATGTAAAAAATCTTCATCATAATCATTATCACATTTTTATTGAATGCTGTAGTATTTATTAATAGCATACTGTCACGCCGTAGTATACTGTGCAACAGCCACATATTGTACAATTGTATGATGAATTTCCTGATGAAAGAACCATATCAGAATTGTAACAACAATCGAAATCGGAATCGTAATCGGTAAATCAATAATCTTACCGTAGTTACAAATCACCAGTGTAAAACCACAGCCCATATCATTTAATTAACAGTAATATAATAATATAAAATCGAAGACTATCGCGGTTGTTTGACATTATAAATAGGATAAAAACGAATTTACCACGTGAAATTTGTAGCACCCGACGTTTCGGTGACGTTGCAGCCGCCGTTGTCCAGGGTAGACTGAAAGAGCTGTCAATCCGTTGTTTTGCGGGTAGGCCGCATACCGCTGCCGCCACTGCGTAGGTTATAACGGTAATGGGGGGCAGGGCTCGGAGCGCGCGAATTTCGATAATCCGTCTTGCACACATTTTGCCTTATTTTGTAGTTTATATATAGTCACGTTAATTAGACGCAGTTGTTTGATGAACGACTCCCTGGTATAAAACTTCAAAATCAGGCATTTTTGGTAAATATAAAAAAAACATATTTCCTGCGGTTTACGATCCCCTCCCATCCCGCGACCCGATGCTTGATCGTCTAAAGAGCGCTTTACAAAAGCGTGTATTTATTATTTTATTTTTCATTTATTAGTCTTCTCACAAAACGGGATAAAACTTAAAAGTACTTTTAGTTTAGTTAGTGTAGGTTTCCTGTGTATTAACGTATTTTACACAACGTCATTATAAAGCTATCCTTAAATTTAGAGAAATTTAATTATTTAATTGAAATGCGAATATAAACTGTTTTGAAATATACATCTGCTCCTATCTGCTTCAAAATTGTCCTAAATGCCGATTTTTCAATATTCATTATTTTTGTCCCAACCTATAATATCACCATTCATTGAAAAAGTGCATTTTTTTCCAAATATTCATCATTGTACATCAACAATAGCTGCAAATAAACAAATAGACAAACAAACAAACGAAGTTTTTTTGGTAACCAACCATCTAAAAATATCTTCGCGGTCGAACGGTCGGCCGATGTCGACACCTTTGCCGCCTTTGCCATCTATACTACTGGAATGATAGTACATTGGTATAAAGCAGCATCCTCGCGAAGCTAATTCGAGCCGTGCGCGCCTGAAAGAGACGGAAATGAAACTTGTTCTGTGAATGGGAAACCGCGAGCTTTGCTGGCTGGCAACAACTTCCGGCGTGGCGCGAGGCGCTGCACAATACTCGTCCCTTCCTGTGTAAGACAATAAATACTATACGGTTGAAATCAAATATGCCGACAAACTTCCCTGGCTAAGCGGGGACTTGAGCATAACTGCCTTGATAGGGTTCAGTGAAACTTTGATGAGGAAAATTGGAGGAGTTTCGGTTTTGTTTAAGGTTTCATTTTAATTTTTCATTTCGTTTATTAACTAGGTATGTTTTTAATCATGTATATTACACGGAATATATTATACTAGCTGTTGCCCGCGGCTTCGCTTCGCGTAAAGTTTTGAATCAATTTCTTAATTTAAGTAGAATGGCGCTTATTTGTCTTTTTAGACGCTCCCTTTAGATATATAGTGCAAGACGATTTGCATTTACATACACGTATTTATTAGTAATATATAATTATAAATAGGACAGAAAACGAATTTACCGCGTGAAATTTGTAGGACCCGACGTTTCGGTGACGTTGCAGCCGCCGTTGTCTAGGGTAGACTGAAGACCTGTCAGTCCGTTGTTTTGCGGGTAGGCCGCAAACCGCTGCCGCCACTGCGTAGGTTATAACGGTGGTGGGGAATGTTTAAATTCCGTCTTGCACACAACACTCACTGTATCCTGTTTTACGTCTTTGCGTTCGGTGTTCGGCGGCGGGAACATTTTAAGAAGAGGGTTCCACGTAGAAGAGAGTTTGTAGCCGTCATCTCTATTGAAGTTCGGAGTTCTTCTTATTTCAATGGCTTCCCGGATCATGCGAGGAAAGTAGAATTGTTCCTTGGATAGAACAATGGGATTTTGAAACTGCATCCAGTGGTTACTTCCGCTATCCAATATATGTTCGCAGATCGCCGATTTTTCTCGCTGAACGTTTTTAACAGCTTTGATGTGTTCTGTCAGTCGCGTGGCTATGGGCCGTTTCGTTTGTCCAACGTAGGCTAGACCGCAGCTGCATTCGACTTTATACAAACCCGGGGTTTGCAGTGGTATTACATCCTTTACAGGCCTCAAAAATCGAGCTATATTTTGGGTCGGTTTGAAGATCGTTTTTATATCGAATCTGTTTAGCATCTTACTTATTCGATCAGTCACCCCCTTGACGTATGGTAAGAATGCTCTTGATCTGCTCGGTTTTTGAGTTTCGTCCGTATTAGATCGTGTGCGTGTCTCGTGATATTTTCCGTATCCATTTTTCCTAAGGACATCATTGACATGTTCCATCTCCTTCGGAAAATGCTCAGTGTCGCATAGATCGCGTGCTCGATTCACGAGCGACGTTTGCACTGAACGTAGATGGTAGGGATGATGGTGTGAGCTTGCATGCAAATATCTGTCCGTATGTGTGGGCTTCCGATATACCGTATGTCCGAGAGTATTGTCACTTCTCCTCGTCACTTTGACATCCAAAAATGGTAAGGAGCCGTCCTTCTCTACTTCATAGAGATATAACAAACAAACAAACACTCGCAAGCGTGAGGATCGTTGATGTTTGACTTGCCTGCTCTTGCCAAACGTAGGTATGTAGGTACACGCGGTTTGTGGCAAGCGTGTGGATGTAGCATAAGAACATTCCAGTAAGGTAGCGTTTGTAGCCGACTACGCTGAGCGCCACTTCGCGCCCCGCCCACTTCTTAATTGTATTAGGAACTAATTATCCTCCGTTCTGCCCGCACCACAGAATATTTATTCCCGTACCGCCCGAGGTACCGAGTACCATCTACCGACTGTCCGGCCATCCCGTTCCGCAGCCCGCCGGCTAATGACGTTTTGATAATGCGTTTTATTTGTAACGCCTAGCAGCCATTAATAAAAGCCACCGGCGAAATCAAATCGAATGGTCTATACTCGTTACTGAAAGGTACTCGTATAATAAAGGCAGCGATAATTTATGTATCTTTTATATTATAAAATAAATAACCTTACACTAAGGATTCCGGAACTCTCAGACAATATGAGGAGTCGGCGAACAAAACGATCTAAATCGGTTTTGGACCCAAACATGTTTTTTTTAATCGATACGCCTTGGGCCGTTCTATCGATTGGTAAAACTATTTACTTCCAAAACGACCTAGAAACCGTAAAAATGAAGCAGAAATCACCAATTTCGTTCAAAACGATCTATCGATGGTTGAAAATGGTTGATTATTCGGAATTAAAATGAATTTCTTTCAAAATGATCTAAATCTCAAAGCCCGTAAAAATGTTTTCTTTGAAAACGGTGTAAATATATTTTATTTGGCACCTTTTCTTGCTTTTGTTGTGGTATCCCTAATTTACATTATGGCAACATTTACATTTGAGCATAGCTTCGGTAAAGTTAGTTACTTTGCAAATTGGTTTTGTGTAGGGTAAATGGTGAAAAAAATGTCATCTGGTACGGTTGCGGCACTCAACGCCTGTTCTAAGAAGACATATTCACATATTTCTTAAATAATATTAATTATTTTGAGAAATTTTTACATATTCATTAATTAGGGCCTTAATAGATTAGCGATGTAGAAATATAAAAAAAACGTTTAAATGTTTTAATTTCCTCCTTTTCTAACACCAGTAGCAATCTAAACGGTATAATTTATGAATACAGTTGCGATCAAAACGATCTAAATATTCCGTTTTCAATCGAAACGATCTAAATGAAAATTGTTCTTTTTAATTATGTCGCATGCTTGCAATGAAAAATTACTTGCAAATGCTAGATCTTAAACAAATCAGCCACGGTATTACCTAAAAAAATATACAAATAAACAAATGAAAGAATGCTATTTAGTTTTTTGCCTCTCCTGTAAAATTGAGTTCAACGCTTTTAGATCGTTTTGTTTGCTGACTCCTCATATTTGTTATCATTTAATTATTTTTCTATTTAATTATTTTTTAGAATTTACTGTAAACTTATTTTTTTTTTAATATTAATTATTGTTAATTTTTAAGAATATTCATTTTTATACTGATCTTGTGAATCTTGAGATAAACGGCACATATAAGAATAAGAATATGTAATTAATACATAAGCATGTGGAGTACGAATGATTACGAGTGATAATCAACGTATTGTTAGAGTATTGTTTGTTTACCAATTATACTAAATAAATAAAAAAACTCTAACGAGCCAATTTAAATTTATAATGAGATATACAACTTTTTATTAAAGACAGTTCATGCCTGCATTTCGGTTCCATCGTATATCGTCACCGCCGATTTACTTGACCAGATTGATAGCCTTTCGAATTATTTAAGTCATTTTAAAACCTTCGATTCGTGCTGTATAACTTTTTTTCCTGTATATTTTTTTATTTTGTACAATTAAAAAATGTTGTAAGCAATACTAGTAATAATAATAGAATAATAATAAAATTTGTTAAGATATATTTCTCGTTAAAGACCTAATAATTAAAATATATAAAACCCAATTACCACTAGGAGATTAGAGGTGAGATTTAGTTTTTTAATAGAACTAAATTTTTCCTAGATATGTATGCCACTCTTAAGCTTATTGGTTGGTGGGCCTAAAGTCCATTCAAACAATAGCATTCTCCCTTAACGAAATTCATTTCAACGAAACCTTGATTCAAGAAATGTGAATTTGGCCTTATTTTTGACTTGTTATGGTTTGACTGGATATGTACCTAGATGTGCGTCAATTTTTTCGCGTTTTTTTTTCATCTAAGTTGTATAATATTAGGATTCGTTCGGTATGTAGCTCCTTAGATATTCTATTATATTGATCTCTTTATGATTTGTTGTCTGCATGGTTGAACCTTAATGAAATAAAACTTCCCTCGTTATTTTTAATTCGATGTTGCCGACCACTGGACTGCCTCTATGCAGGGATGCAGCGGTGTTCTTGACTGTGGCCGTGGCCAGCGCGGGGCAAACGCTGGGTTAACCCGCGTGGCGACACTACGTGACGCGCGACGACCCGCGCCGCACAGTGTACCAAATCAAGCAAACAAGCTAAATTAAATAATAACAGACAAAATTTTAACAAAAAAAAACCGACTCCAACCTTTTTTATGAGTGCAGCAGACATGTCATAGTGAAACGTAGAACAGGCTATCATAAGTGAATGTCTATACAAAATTTCGTGTCTGTGCTATTGACCGTTGATGAGTCCCCTATTTGGGAGAGAATCGGGTCATTCTTACCATAAATAAATTAATAGTTTTTTAAAAAAACACTAAAAACACGCTTTACACGGCTATGATACGATAGTCCACAATGGAATGCCAGTGCCTATCTTCCGGCTTCATCATCAGACCTTGAAACCTAATTGTGGTCAAAGTTCATTCGAAGACTTTTCTAACAAGTCCAAACACAGCTATAATACGATGTTCCATGATGAAGTTCCAGTTCCGACTCCATCATCTTCCGACTCCATCATCAGATCAGTTCGACAGTACCATATTATTGTATTGTCATCAGAACTACATACAGCTGCGAATTTTCATGACGCTACGATCCTTGGAAGATGGTTAAATTAGTTACCTTAGATTCCATTACATAGTTACATACAGGTCGACCTAATAAAAGCGTGTTAAAAATGCATTGTCATCGGAACTAAACCAACATGTACATTTTCAAGTTCGTATGATAATATTTGAGGAGTATCCTCAATTCCTCATGTATCCCATGATCAGAACAGGATGTTGATAAAAATTGAACAAATCTGAAAGTATATACTTTAAATTAAAAAAAAAAGAATTTTCCAAATCGGTTCATAAATGATGGAGTTCTGACGTAAGAAACATTTAAAAAATACAACCGAATTAAGATTTTCCTCCTTTTTTTAAGTAAGTTGAAAAAAATAGTAATCACAATCACCTGCTATTGAATACATCGTCTACGAAATTATTCGTGGTCCGGCCGGCCTTTATCTGTAGCCTGCAGAAGATGTGTTTAGTTTTTTATTACCATTTTTTTACACCTAGCCGTTCTCTTAATTTGGCGGTTACAGAAATCACACGTTCATTTTTTTTAATTTTCTCTTTTGACGACTTTTTTATGTTTCTCTTTCGATAACACATTTGCAGACCGAAATCTTTTTTTAGACACTCAACCAAATTTTTACACCTGGCCGTTGTCTTAATATGGCGGTTAAAGGAAAAACACGTTTCAAATTAATATATAGATTATGCATGAGTTCGCGCCTTTGTTTTTTTAATTTGTTTTAATTTTATGGTAATTTATTTTATTTGGTAAACAAACAGCGGTAACAGAAATTTAATCACAAAAAGATAATAATTGTCTTATTTAATGTTTACGCTGTTGACCGTTAACTATGTATATGTGCACAGTATCTCCGTTATTATACATTGCTTTAGCAGTTATTTTGGTATTAGAGCAAAAAACAGAAAAAAGCTTGTGCCACCCTAAGACTTACCCGGCAAGTAGACAAGCCTTTTCCCTCCCCCTCGCCTCCACCCAGTGAGTGGGCACTATCGTGGAGGAATACACACAGTCACAGATATATAGACACACAGAAGTGCGTTCACAATACTTCCCCTCTTCCGGGAAAATAAAATTTCACATTGAAATTTTAAACATTATTACTTGCTTTGCACCGATGGTATATATGGTATATATATATATTATATATATATTATATATATATATATATATATATATATATATATATATATATATATATATATATATATATATATATATATATATATATATATATATATATATATATATATATATATATATATATATATATATATATATATATATATATATATATATATATATATATATATATATATATATATATATATATATATATATATATATATATATATATATATATATATATATATATATATATATATATATATATATATATATATATATATATATATATATATATATATATATATATATATATATATATATATATATATATATATATATATATATATTATAAAATTCATACGATTATGAGACATTCGATAAGAAAGGGAGGGACCGTTTCAACTATTAGAAAATTGTTTCAGTTCTTGGACTAAAATGACCTTCTAGTGGTTTCTTTGAAGTGACTTTTAACAGACGCGAAAATATCAACTTACCAGAATTTAACATTGTACGTTGTCATAGCTCTGTTTATTAGGAAGTGCTTGGTATAGTTGGTATTGTATCTATTTGTATAAAAATGCATGCAGAAGGGAATGCTAGAGAAAAATGGTTAAAGGCAAACCACTCGGTATGATCTAAAACGCATACTCCGTTTCATATAGTGTTTAATTTCGTTTCTTTTTGGTTGATTTCCTAAGGGTCAATATTTTCGAACAGTATTGATGCATGCCCGCCTGCTTTAGAACATCATACGAATCGTATTCAAAGTGCCGAAATGCTTTCGTATGGATGGTGAATTGTCTAGGTAAGGCTGTCCTTCACAAGCAAGAGCAAATATAAATTTCAGTTTTATTTTTTGTCATATAAATTATAGTTTAGATAATGGTCGCGGTGATCACTGCTAATTTCATCCACCAGAGGGCGAGGAAGCCAACGAGCTTATGCCAGCGTTGCCACATGTACAATTTAAATCCTAATTGTACAATTAGGTATTATGCTATTAGCGGTTTCACAACCGCTAACATAATCGTACAATTAGGTAAAATAATTGTGCAATCTTACGATTTACTATCGCAAGATCTTCCAACTAGATATGCATTATGCAAAACTAGTTTAGTGCAATTTTGTTTAATTCCTGAAATGTGCTGAAATGGGTAAGTACTTACGGCTTTTTAGACGGCTGTACTATTTTATCGAGATATTCCTGGAGACGTGTGACGTACACTGTGCTCCGCCTGTTCCCGGTTCTGCATAAACGTCAAATCGCCACCGTGATATATAAAATATACCAGAATATATTTGCTAAAAGTATAAAGTCTCTTGTAAGATCACACTGCGTGTTTTTTTTACCGATCTTGTTTTTGTGAAAGGAATTACTGTGCGACGGGGAGCGCGTCGGGTGAGTGGCGTTGGGTCGGGGGCGGGCGTCGCGGCGCCGGAGGGCCGCGAGACGCGCGAGACGTCTGGCAGGTTGCCTGGCAACGTGGTTGCCCCGCAGACGCCGCCGTCGAGACGCGCCAATCAATACAGCCACCCGCGGCGACGCCATGCGCCAGCTACGCCAGTACCGTAATTTCCATCCTGATCTCAGTACCTTTGATTTCAAAGGCGAATTTTAATGTTTAATGCTTAAAATGTTTACAGAAAAATAATTTATAACAAAAAAAAAACAAACTACAAAATATTCAAAAATACATGCCGTTCAATACACTCGGAAGCACTTGGACGCCAAGAATACTTGTTTATTTAAATAAAAATTATTTTATAGATTATTTATTACTACTCAAATAAAATTAATAAAACTTCTTGGTTAAAAGTAATGCAATGAAAAAGGCTATAACAAAAAAATATCTTTTGAAAATTGACCACGAATTCACTGCATTTGTTTCTGTTCTGTCACAAAAAATTAAGTATTGAATTATCTTCTTAGTTTTCTAGCATTCTTAGTTTCTACTAGCATTCTTAGTATTTGAGATATCCATACGCTTATGTTTGTGACCCGGATTCATTGCTCCCGAGTGTAGCTGAGTTTATACAAGGACCAATGAAACGAAAAAGGGACCAAGGGACTTAGCTATTAGTACCCACCTGAAAATCGTCCAAAAAGCACGATGGACTTTTTGCCCGACTGCCCATCAAAAAGAAGTGTAATGTGTTCAGGGTTCATTTATGTGTCTTTACCGTTTATGTAATTTACTATAACTTCGAAACGCTCGAACCGATGTTGAAGTATAATATATTTTTAGAACCGTTATGTCATTCCGAGTGTCATGGTGTACCCTAATTGTCAACATATTAATTAAATAGTTGTATATATGTCTAAATCTCCAAATATCAATAAATTAACAAAAATATATCGTGTTTAGCGTCAAATGAAAGGTCTGATTAAGTACATTCCTAAAATATAGCTGTATCTACATGGATAAATACATAAATATTTCAATAAAAAAACCGTAAGAAAAATATAAATATACTGTAGTTTAGTTTCTGTAACGGTAGTCGTGTTTTTTATTCTTTTTAATATATTTACTTGGTAACCAAGCTGTAGATTTGCAACAAGCTATAGATTTGCAACAAGCTATAGATTTGCAACAAGCGATAGATTTGCAACAAGCAATAGATTTGCAACAAGCTATAGATTTAACAAAATTGTTTTGAAAACTTGTCGCCCTATGATAATGTACGACACCAAGATATTATCGTGCTCGACTGAGTGCTCGTGCTGGGAACGATACCATGCTATCGAACGATACCATGCTATCGATGGATATCGTGATTCGTCAGATCGTACAATCTACACAACATACGATGCTAAGTGTAGTTGACTCTGTTGTCCTATAAGGTATTCAGCATATTTGCTCTTTTGAGGAAAGGTGGGATTTGAATCTATTGCAGTGGGCTTTGATTGGAATCTAGTGCAGTCGTTCTGCATTCTCTGAAGCCTACGCTCCGTCTTATTGTACAGACACAGTTGGGCGGTGTCGACTACAACGGGCGAACCCGCCACCCCAGGTTGGTATAATGATATGTGGTCGTTCTTTCAGCCATCTTGCGGTGTCGACTACAACGGGCGAGCCCGTCACCACAGGACGTTTTAACGATTAGTCGTTCTGTCGCCCTGCAGTGAACGTAGAAGACTTTGGACAGTACAATTCTACGTCCAGCTACGTCACAACCCGTGAGAGTCCAACGCCTTACCGCGAGTGAGCCAGGAATAAACCCGGCGGGCTCGAGATACTCGCGCCCTCACTTCCAATTGTGACCAGATTTCTCCGGTCTCTCGATTGGTTCCGAGTTCGAGGTCGCTTGCGCGGTCCTCTCCCTTACGAAGCGGTGAAACAGAGTGCACCGAATCAGTCGCGGACCAAGGCGTCCTTTGCCCGACTCTGAACCGGGATCGGATGGCCAATGGTCATTTCAAGAGCAGTCGCCGTAAGGTAGACAACTACCCCCGCTCTATAGAAAACAATACAGTTCCCAGACTCCCCCGATTGTTAGTCGGAGAGCACAATCGATTGGCTTGCGCCGCTCGGTGCGCAGACCGTCCAGGAGCGCCAGAGGATTGATTCCCAGGGGAGACTGGTTGACCCAGTGTCCTACCCAGGCTCGCACCCCATGCGTGGAGGCCATCGGATGGGTGTTGACCCGTGAGTGTGACCGACCCTGAAACAGAATGGGTCTTCGTGGCCAACTCAGCAAGGGCCCATTAGTTCTTTCAGCCGTGGGATGAGCGTCGAGACCTTAGAGACAATATACAATCCACTAACTAGCTCCGCCAACGCTCGCGAGAGACCAACCAATACCGCCCGACACCGGGTAGTTCACCCAGCGAGCAGACCAAGCACCCTCGCTACCAGTTATGGCCAGATATCTCCGACCTCCCGACACGCTCGAAGTCGCTTGCGCGATCCTCTCCCTAGTGTAGTGGTGATCGGTGTATACCGAATCTATCGCGGACCACGGCATCCTTTACCTGTCTTTCAACCGGTATCGGGTAGCCGAATGGTCGTTTCAAGATAGGCAAGCTGCCAATCTTGAAACGACCATTCGTCTACGATCTGCCAATAGGCAAACAACCGCCCATGTTCTATAGGAAACAATACTGTTTTCAGGCTCCCCGGCTGTCAGTCGGAATGCACAAGCGATTGGCTGACGCCGCACGGTGTGCAAACCGACTAGGAGCGCAAGATTGACTCCTAAGGGAAACTAGCCCGCAGGTCAGAGTCCTACCCGGGCTCGCACTTCTGTGTGGAGGCCGCCGGATGGGTGTTGACCCGTGACCGACTCCAACAGGTTTTTGACCGACCCCAACAGACACACCACTAACATTCACAAACACTGTACAGACAAAGGCCATACACACAGTTGCCCACACAGATACAATCAAAGCATCGACTAGGATAATTCAGACTCTGACGCTTAGGTACCCCCGTAACCTATATTTGGGTAGCGAATGGTTTCGTGAAGCTTGGGCCATAAGATCCTTTGTGTTCTCGTAACGGTCCAACTCACGATTTACCCCCTATTCAGTAGCATCCTCGTGTGGAAGGCTACCTCGGGTAAGACTCTCGCGTCTCAGACCTCACGGCTGGTGGATTGGTTTCCCTGGGGGAAAACCTTTCGCCGCTACTGGACAGTTTGCGCACCGTTCGGCGACGCCAGTAGGTTGTGCACTCTGACTATTACTGAAGAAGTCTGGAGACTATGAAAATATTTTGTCTCCTAAGCAGCGGGGTGGATGTTGAACTGTCGTCAACCACTCTTGAAATTACCAATGGCTACCTGATCCTGAATTTAAAGCCAGACAAAAGATACCATTGGTCCGCGATAGATTAAAACTACATCACAGCTGAATATGCGGCAGTTAGAGGTCACGCAAGCGACTTCGGACCCGTAACCAGTCGGGAAGTTGAAGGTATCCTGATGGTTAATTCCAGACGGAGATCTGGTATATTCCACCTGGATAATTCCAGATGGTTAATTCCAGACGGAGTTCCAAAACTGGTAGACAGGGGGCAAGGCTGTCCGCTTGGTACCTTTCCCGGTGCCTCGCCGTAAGGCGTTGGCCTTTGTTGGGCATGTAGGCTTAGCTAGACGGTAGATTTGTATTGTCTCTAAGTCATCTACGCTCACCTCACGGGAGATAGACGATCACTACTTCCTGAAGTGACGGGTTCGCCCGTTGTAGTTGACAACCCTATATAGAGAATTAAGCCCAACAAAGCACCATCCCACTCTTCTGCTGATATGTTCTTCGAATAGTAGTTTCAAATCAAATAATATACCTAAATTTATAGCCGTTATCGCCTCAGGGATCTGCGAGTCGTTCGGGGAAATATAAAAAAAAACGCATTGTCAGTAACTTCATTTCTAGTTTCCGTTTCCCAGATTATATCGATTAGATGCCAGGAGTCACCCTGACCTAATCACCGGTATACCAGGGGGCTTTTTAAGTATATGTAGGATAGAAAAAGTTTCTCCATTAATGTTTAAAAAAATCGAATAATAGACCGGCATTAAACAACCTAAGGCCAATAGCGTAAACGTAAGTTAGAAATCTGGATGAGAGAGAGTAGAGTAATGTTTTTTTTTCTTAGTCCCCTTCGTAATTGGTTTGAATATAGTTGTCATCGGGTCCACCTTCGTCCAGGACATATTATGTTACTGTTAGGTTTCTTATATGGTCTATTCTCATTTTTTCTCAGTTTTCCCATTTTTCCATCGTTACGTCACATCGTAGTATTCCACGTCATGTTTCAATGAGTTATTTCTTGTATATATCTTTCTCCCCACCTTTCGGTTTCCTGCTGAGTATCTTGTTGTTGTCGATCATATTTTGCGTGACTCTCTTTTTATAAAATAGGTAGCATTTAAAATATAGTAATATTTTTTATCAAAAATCCCCACAATTTCATGTTTAGCACCCATAAAATTAATAAAAAAAAACACCACTTTACACTATCTCACACTGCAATATAAAACCGCTTATATTTCCCGTATTTGTATGTAATGGTCATAGCACCAAGCACATATCACAAAGTGAAAACCGAACGAAGATCCAAGAGAAGATCTGCCGAGGCTGTATGCTATGGCCAAAGGGTCTATCCAAATTTCTGTCTGTTAACATCATAACAAAATAAGCTTTCCTAGTAAGTTTTTCCCTACAAGTTGGATCAGACATTCCCTACAGCTTGGATCAGACAGTCAACTGCATTCCAATATTATTAAATTTCGATTCCGGCCCTGTTTCATAAACAGTGACACGTTTTCTCTATTTCTTTGCGGTAGTCTTAAGGGTCCTTGCTTCTCCCCCTTTCAGAATTTAATTTCCCGCTGATATTTTCATCCGGTATGCCTAGGCGTGGGAGGACATGCTTTGTGATCATTATTCCGCTGAGTTGATTTATCTTTCCCCGGCTCCTAGCTAGATAATCAAACCGGGAAACGAAAATCAAGACCGCAATTAAACAATGGGTGAGTGTTGTCAATGAATTATACGGTTTGATAAGGCTTCTCTGAAGGTTTTTCGTGAAAATCAAAAGTTGATCCACGTCTTTTATCGTATCTTGGGTTCGGTAGGGTCAAAGATTTTAGGTCTTTGGTCTGTAATCCGTTTTATTTAGTTATTTATTCAGAGAAATATACAGCATTTATGAACTTAATTTCAGAAAGTAATATGCATTAAAAAAGTGATAGTTATAATCATTTGATTATCACGTCGAAAAATTATGTACATGTATAAGTTGGAAAAGTATTATTTGTGTGGATGTGTTCCTAATATTTATATTCGTGCTTGATCGCATCATATTTTCGCGCATCCGTTCTCACGCACTAACCTTACGAGGTGGAACTTGTTATGCTTTGCGACGCGAGCGCTTAAATAAGATATATAGCACCAGATTCAGTTATTTTGCTGCCAACCATCATCTGTTTAAATTACAGGCAATTATTTATTTATTCTTATATGAGCTATCATACTAGCTATAGTATTTTAAAAGACATTTATTAATTTTACAGTTCAATGGATAGGTTTTTTTCTGTAATATTGATTAGTGAATATACAAACAAATAAAATATTAAGACAGTTCCAAGGATCAGGGCCATCGTCATTTTTTGACAAAAATGGCTATAATATTTCTAGGATATTCCCAGAAAGGCTCGGACCATAAAAATGGCAGTCTGCCTAATGCGGGCGGTTGCGTTTGGCGGGAATCTGGAGTTTAAATCTCCCGAAAAGTAGCAAGTGAATAAAGCTACCATGGCCTAGTTAAATCATAACATTTTGTCGGAAGTCCAAATCAAGCTAAAAGTTACGAAAACAACGGAGAATAAAATATTTTCAATAGCTTGAGGATGGAGTTTTTAACTGACGTTACAAAATTGTGATTTAAGAAGATCGTGTGAAGTATATATGTACACAACGGAGAAAATTGGTAGTATCATATCGAAAAAAAACGGATACAAATCTCGCACAGCTACTTTCAGCGAACAACTACTTCAAATGTATATATGTTTAGGAAAGAAATTTTCAACATTTCCAGATATTTTTTTAGCATTACTTTTGTAATGAGCTTATTTTGTTTAATATATATTTTTTCCTATATTATAATAACTATCCCATTGCCGGATTTAAGTAATGAGTTTTATTATATTTGCTCCCGAATCCCGGAACACGGAACCACTCCCGGTAGTCAGACTGGCGTTTCTATATTCCTGAGACATCAAAAACGTGACCTATTGCCTCTCTTAGACTATAACAATAAGCCAGGCAAAAAGATAACTGCATTGAACGGAAGAAGAAAGCTCGCTCAAGGATCGCTTCCGTGTTCGCTCGTTATAGAAAGGCAAAAAGTAAGAGCTGCACATAAAGCGGCTGGGAGATTTATCTTAAATAATTCATAGAGGACTAACGTGGCGCGTGAGAGTGTGCAGCCATTGCTAAAACCATACACAAGACATCAGATTGCCGCATCCTTTGTTGCCAACAAACTGAGAAATTGGTTGTTTTTACGCGAAACGTCTGTAAGTTACGAATGCTCTCGCGATTGGTTCGCTTTTAGCAATTGAAAAGCGATAATCGTTTTATATGTCATTACAAATACTCCTGCCAATGCGATTTATTAAATTCATATCTTTTTTCAGGAAGAAAACAGTATAATAATATAACAATAAGTAAAAAAACTTATTCAATATATACCGGAAAAATATTTTTCAACAAATTACAAAAAATTTAATAAAAAAACATAGTGAAACCGGGAGTAGGATAGAGAGGGTGGAACCAGGAAGAGAATGAAAGATATCACAACAATACGTGCTTACAAGTGTTTCATAACTGATGAAGGTACATTCATAAATATATACATATAGATATGATACATATGATACACATATATACATATAAATATGATACATATTACTTTCACAGGATATGAAATATGATTATGTATATGTAATACAAAATGTGTTAAGACACATTAACATTATATTATCTTATATATAACATTATATCATCATATAATATTATAACATTATATCATCAGACCTCTTCAACAACTTTTTGAATCCATTGTTCGATTCGACGAATATATCGATTGACTCATATCGATCGTCGTACACGTGGTTTATGGGTTCTGCCAGTTGTTGACAATGATTCAAATGAAATAATGTGGACTGCCTTTTCGTTTTGAAAGAGGTTCGGAATTGTATTAGGTGAACTAGATCCACGCAGAATTGCGAAAACTATCGTTTTGAGTCGCATCCCTAGCGGCGAGTGCCGAACTTCCTCCGATCGCAGCGAGAATCGTTTAGGTCGTTATCAGTATTAAGATTGCTATTTTGCGTCGTTCTCGTGCTGTTCTAGAGAAGGAAAAGTGGGAAAAATCGATATAACAACATTTGTCCACGAAGTTTTTGTAATGTCGTGGGATTAACATGTGTCGCAAAATCTATTCGATATTATTCGCTCTATTCGATCTATTCGATATTAGTACTTTGATGCGATACTAGTACTTAGTATCGATGCCAAAAGTAATGGTATCGAATGGTGAGTATCGATACTTAAGTAGTACTCGGTATTATGAAATCGAATACTATTGCGGTTATCTGACATTATAAATAGGATAAAACGAATTTACCGAGTGAAATTTGTAGCACCCGACGTTTCGGTGACGTTGCAGCCGCCGTTGTCCAGAGTAGACTAAAGCACTGTTAATCGTCATCCGTTGTTCTGAGGGTAGGTGGCAAACTTCTTCTGTTACTCCGCAAATTATAGCGGTGCTGGGGCGGCGGGGTCGGTGAGAGCGAATTTTGAAAAACTGCTCTGCACACAACACTAACTGTATCTTGTATCCCGTCCTTGCGCTCGGCGATGGGCATTGAAAATATTTTAAGAAGAGGGTTCCAGGTAGTAGAGAGTTTGTAACCGTCGTCTCTATTGAAGTTCTGGGTTCTTCTTATTTCATTGGCTTCCTGGATCACGCGGGAAAAGTAAAACTGTTCTTTGGATAGCACAATGAGATTTTGAAACTGCACCCAGTGGTTGCTTCCGCTATCCAATATGTATTCGCATATTGCCGATTTTTCGCGCTGAACGTTTTTAACAGCTGTGATGTGTTCCATCAGTCGAGTAGCTATCGGCCGTGTTGTTGGTCCAACTTAGGCTAAACCACATCAGCATTGGATTTTATAGACACCCGGAGTTTGCGGGGAATTACATCCTTTACAGGCCTCAGAGATCTAGATATACGAAGAAGAACATTTTTATATCCAATTTGTTTAGCATCTTACTTATTCGATCTGTCACGCCCTTGACGTATGGTGAACATGCTGGTGATCTGTTGGGTTTTTGAGTTTTGTCGGTATTGGATCGTGTGCGTCTCTCGTGATATTTTCCGTAACCATTCCGTAACCACAGTAGGTACTCGGTAGTATCGCATTTAACCTTAGCTGCATCCATTGCATTCGAGTCGTAACCACCGGATACTTGATTAGCGATTTGCGACGTGTCGCTGGTAAAGATAGTGGGTCATAGACAAACCATGCAAAAACTTGCCATCTCTTATTTTTTGACATTTCCCGCTTTCACCGCGACGAAAATCTTCACTTTCGCACGGCAAGGTTGTGTCGGTCGATCTGTTTGCAGTGAGCCCAGCCAGCCGCCAGCGCGGTGCGAGTCCGCCAACCAATTAACGCGGAAGTCATAAAGATAGATAATTAGATGTTTGCATATTTAAGGGAGACCACGGCAAATAATTGCACTTCCGAGATAGCTCGTATGAGATTATGAAGGCTCTGAGAATGCTTGGATTGCACGCGCGGCGGGAAATATAGTGATCGTGCTCGCGTTGCTGCTGCCGCGTTGCAGCGTAAAATGTAGGTTTTCGCTTTCGTGCTACAGGCTGGAAAATAAGCATTTCATTGAAAATAAAATATAACTGATCAAATGTGAGTTTTAGTCGCGCACAGAGGGCTCCGTACCATATTAAAAAGGGTTCTTGCCTTTAAACCCTTTCACGCATTTGAAAAGATAGCGTTAGCAGTCCATTGAATATAGAAGCCAGCGGGCCGTCTTCTCGCCTTTACTACCAGATTTGGACGGATTTGTCAGACCTCTAGTCAGATCACGGATTCGAGGTCTCTTATGCGGCCTCTAGTTGACGTTAGCGGTAATTCACATTGAATTTACATTGAATCATAAAGAACGCCAATACGAGACAAGCTGCGCGGAACCATTAGCAACCAAAATTAATCATATAAATAGAATTTCGTGTGTTGTACCTAATAATATGGCAACGCTGGCACACGCTCGTTAGCTAGCTTACCCTCTAGTAGGAGAAATTGGCAGCGGCGAGAGCGATTGTCATCTAAATTATAATTATATGAAAAACGTCTAAAAATTTAAAGAACATATTTTTTTTAAACACACTAGGAAGCGGTGAAACCGTTTTAGCCTATAACGAGTGCTTTACCATTACCAATTTTTCTCTAACACTTAAGGCTTCTGAGATCCGGTTGTGATCGGATGGACAGACAGACAGATGGATGGACAGACTCGTTACATAAAAAAATAAAAGTAAAAAGTCTAAATTCATGAACGCGAAGGAGAGGAAAGGCTAGCTAAAGTACCAAAAGGGGTAGGGATGTGAATTTATATGAAAGAATTCATATTCATATTAGCAATAGCGGTTTCATGCTAACCGTCCCTTATTACATGGTAATTAAAATGATTCGTACTAAGCATTATTGCCGATCACCAACGGTCACATACAGACAGGCTGATTCAGGTTGTACGCTTTGGTATGAAATCTAAATATATCTATAATTCATCGAGCAACAAGTTAGAAACCCAATTGCGCAAATGTCAATCAAAATGGAAACCTTTCGTTTGTAATATGTAAATGTAGCAATGACAGAACCGCCAGCATGATTCATTGACGTTTTGTGTTTCTGATTGAGGCGGTCTGAAAATAGCTGTTTGCTATTCTGCCGCCATCTCATAAGGGAAGTATATGATTTGTCAACAAATGAAACCATACCAAACGCCCCGAAAGATGTTTTTTTTCGGAAGGCCGGAACTGATCGGCTACGCCTGCGAGTAGAGAGTGATATTGAAATATAAAAGGGAATCGAATTCGATTGCGATTCGATCGCCAATGGGTTTGAATACGAATAATAGCATCCATCGTTACCATACAAGACACGGCAATTCACTTCTCTTGGTGAGTTACGCAGGACAAAATGTGAACAGCCTTTATAGGTCTTTGGGTCATCTATACACCCCGCGCTAATGCTAGAAAATGCATATTTTTCACCAATCTGTGAGCAGTCGACGGGGCTTGTCCAAGGCCCTGTGATGTATTTCTTTGGGCAATATTGTCCTTTAAAGGGGCTGCACATGGTCGGGACCATTTACCCGGCTTTCTGGTTGTGGCATCGCAGTCTATTTAATTGTGTCTATATGAATAAAGAACATTTTGATTGATCGATCATCCACTTTTCCAATTTCAAAAGATTAAGATTATGCGGTCTATCCTAGTTTATAATGGTTAATTCGACTTTACAACGCTATTCAAAATGTTTATTTTTTCCCGATGCGTGGATACGGTTATTCATTAGAAACATTAATGAACGGAATAATTTCAAATGTTCTGATATCTTTATTTCTTGATAGCTAATGACAGCGACGCCTGCTTGAATTTCGTCGACTATACTAATATATTAATAAAAATAGCATCGATTATAAACCCGCTGAAAGCTCTGTATTTACCATCCCTACAATGATATTCCGAACACGTCTGCAGATTTTTTAAAAGTGGATGTGTTCTCACTACTTTTAATTCTAGGGCCAATGAACGTGAAATGGCGCTGGCCAAATGTTGTGTAAGATCTTGGCACCATCATATCACCAGTTCTTGTTGCTCTCGTCTTTCCAACTCGTTGATTATAAGGTGTCATTTTATTTTTAGTATATATTAGGGCCATGCGAACATAAAGCTGTCTTACATCCAAAACCTCGGACTGGATGTAAAGAGTGTCTGACGGAAATCGATACGGTTTACGTGCGATTATTTTTAAAATACATTTTTGCGCTACTTCTAGAGGGTGTAGAGTGGACCTTGTACAACCGCCCCATCCTATAATACCATAGCATAGTATTGACTGACACAATGCATAGTAGGTGTTTTTCAGTGTTCTAGGGTCCACAATATCTCTTATTTCCCTGAATATACATGCGAGTTTGCGCACCTTCATCGCCAGCTTATCAATATGTGGTTGCCAACGCATCTTATTGTCGATCGTTATACCCAGGTATTGTACCTGTTGTACTCTTTCTAAAGTAGTGCAGTTGCAATGCTGAGTATTTCTGTCGCAGTCATGAATGGTCAGTCTATGGTTTAAATGTGGTTGGCCTTTACTATTGTTGCTGAACGTAAGGTACTTAGTTTTATGTATGTTCAGGCTAAGTAGAGAATTGTCTAACCATTCATGTACTTCATTAATACCCTCATTGGCTACGGAGAATGTTTCATTCCAGTTATATCCCTCAAAAATAACGACCGTATCATCGGCGAAGGAAATTGTTTTGCCGACTATAGATTGGAGAGTTTGTTGATGTAAATAAGAAATAAAATGGGCCCGAGAACAGTGCCTTGAGGGACACCATACTGGGGGTATTCTGGCTTACTGTGTGTATTGTTAACGGTAATAATTTGTTTCCTATTTGTCAAATAGCTTGTAAACCAGTCCAGAGTGATACCACTAAATCCCACATTCCCTAACCTCTGAAGCAGTTTGACGTGTGAAACCGTATCGAATGCCTTCGCTAGATCTAGGAAAATAGCTAAACATTTTTTCCTCTTATCCACATTATCATAAATTATACTTGTTACCTCTGCAATAGCATCAGTAGTGCCCATACCCTCTCTAAATCCAAATTGATTTTTTGATAGAATATTGTTTTCTTGCAGGTATTTCGAAAGACGCTTTTTAACCACTTTCTCTATGATTTTAGATAGAGTGTTTAGTAGGGATATGGGTCTATAGTTGTCAATGTTTAATTTATCGCCGTTTTTGTAAATAGGGATGACTTTTGCACATTTAAGTATGTCGGGGAAAATGCCTGATTTAAAACTAGAATTCACAATATGAGAAATGGGACAACTTAGTTCTCTTTTTGAAAGCTTGAATATTCTTGAATTAAGATTGTCAATACCAGGAGCCGAGTCTAATTTTAGGGATCCTATTGTTTGCATAATTTCATATGGCGTTGTTGGAGTCAGGAAAAGAGACACAGGAAAATCTATCGACGGAGGCAAATGTCTCGAGAGAGTAATTCTTTTTTGTATTTTTTGCGCTAAGTTGTGCCCAACATTTGTGAAATGTTTATTTATATAATCTGCAAGTCTCTGCGGTGCGGTATCCCTACTGATTGTTTCATTTCCATCGATTAATTGGTCAATTGTATGTTTGGCGGGTATTCTATTAGCAATCTCGTTAATAATTTTCCATGTTTTTTTTGGATCTCCGTTAACTTTCTCTAATTCGTTTTTGTAGTATCTAACTTTGGTATTATGGATTAATTTATTGCACAAGTTGCGATATTGCTTGGACCGATTTTTCAAATCGAGGTTATCAGGGTTACGTCGAGATGCCGAGTGGAGTTTATCTCTTCTATGTATGCAGAAGATAAGCCCTTTCGTAATCCATGGTTTGTATATTTTTTCTTTATGTCTTAGTTTAATAAGTTTAACCGTACAATTAGTATTTATCACCTTTTGGATTTGCTGTAATAGTGATTCGGTGGCAGTATTAATATCCTTTTCCTTGTAGACAATCGACCAGTCTATGTCAGATATTTCTTTCTGTATTTTCTTATAGTCATATGTTTGTTTTGTAATATTTTCAGTATCTTTTTTTTTTGGATAGTCAGCATTATAGTTCATTTTTAATAAAAGAACGTGATGGTCAAAGATTGTAGTTTGATACACTAAGGAGATTGTCGGATTGGGCGATCTACACATGATATGGTCTATACATGTTTTCGAGTTATTTGCTTCTCGGGTCGGTGTGTCAACTAGACAGTGGAGCCCATGTAGCGAAAGGAGCTCTAGATATTCGTTAGCCTCTTTGCTTTTGTTCCCATGTATGTCTATGTTTAAGTCCCCTGTTAGGATTAAATTTTTGATGCTGGAATTCTGTGTTAGTAAGCGATCTAGGCTCTTTAGGAAATTGTTAATATTAAGAACCGAAGGACTTCTGTAAATAGCTATTATGCAAGTTCTTTTGTTTAATGTAATATGTAAGCAATTTGCTCCAAATAAATTAATCTCATTGACCATTATGTCTGTGAATTTAGCACTTACACAAATACCCACTCCATCATTTTGAAGGTGGTTGTTTTTAGTATGAAAGAAACTGTACCCTGGTATACCTATATGAGAAAAATGTTTTCCTATCCAAGCTTCCGTTAAAATCAGAATGTCGAATTCAATTTTTAAATCATACATCATAACGAGCAGTTGGTCCAAATTCTTCTGCAAACTTCTGATGTTAAGGCATAGCATCCTTAGGGCCGAGCCTCCTGTTAATACTCGTCTGCAAGTATCGACATTCGATGACACATGAGACTCGTGTTGAGTGACATCAATGACATTCGCTACATTATCATCCAGCATTTAAAATAACAAGGGTATGTGCTAATTACTAAATCTATGCTCAGAAAATGACTGGAAGAGAAGAATGAAGGAGAGACTGGGTGGCGAAGCTTGTTGTACTTTGAATGATATATAAGGTGATCGATGTATGTATGCTATTTCTGTGTAGAAGAATATTAAACAATGAAATTGTGAGAGTACGACTATTTTGGTTAAATAATAATAAAACATTAAACTAGTTAGTAAATAATCAGAAAAATATAAATCCTTAGTGAAAATAGTTAAAAAAATTAAGAGCATTAAGAGCAATATTTCCCATAGATAACATATATAAGAATTAAAAAGATATTGAAACAAAATATAACCTAATATTTGGATTAGTAAGACAGCAATTATTGTTCTTATAAATGCAGATCTAAAAAAACATTTTCATTATTAATTAGAACAGGTGTTGTGGTATCGCTTTTTCGAATGAATACCCTGCCATTGCTTATCCACACATATTTAAATTTATGTTCTCGAGCGAATGATTTTGAGCGACCTAACAAATACTTCGTGCGTTGCGTTAGGTGCTCTGAGACATATACAGGTGAAATGTTGCCGGAGATTCTTAAATCTTTCGAATTAAATTTTTTGCTAACATCTTTACAGAGTCTATTGTGGTCTTTAATGGCCTTGAGTAGAATATTCCGCTTCGCTTCCTGGTTAAATTTGACAATGATGGTCCTGGGTTTTGTATCCGATTTTCTGTAGGTAGGCCGAAAAATATTACAAATATCGTCCGGTTTAATGTCGGATTTCACTTGGGACCCAATGTTTTCCATAAGAAGCTGTAGGTTTTCGTATTCATCGGGAATTCCTCGAATTTCTAGGTCACATTTCCTCTGTTGCTGTTCGTAATTGTCCGTTTTGTATTGAACAAGTGATATCTTTTCTATCAATTCCTTGTTGGTTTTCTGCAGTATAGGTATTACGGTATTCTGCTTCTCTAGAGCGTCAAGTCTTTCAGTTAATTTATCAAAACGATTAGCAAGGAAATCGGTCGTTTTGATTATTTCTTCATTTTCTTTCCTACGTGATTCCATATTTTTGTATATAGTGCTCATTTTGTCATCTATGTACGTAATTATTGATGATTTGAAGACAGTTAGATGTTTTTCGATTAGTGAAGTTAGTTCGTCTAAATCAAGTAAGTTCGATCCTGGGCTTAGTGACGCCTTCTTTGAGCTTGTTGGGGTAGGAGTTATTGCTGGTGAATGTACAGAGTTATCTAGACCAGCATTTTTTGTATGCCGTGGATCTTGGGACGTGCATTGTTGACATTGCCACTGGGCTATATTCTTTTCAGTGAGTTTATTGAAGTTCATCTTTAACATACTGGCACATTTTAAATGAAAATGTTGCCTGCAGTGTGCGCAGGATAATTTATCTTTACTTAGTAAGGGCTTGTCACATTTTCCGCACTCCATTATAAGATAAGTATAAAAATTGAGCAGTTACGATCAAACTACTATTTTACGATCAATTTTTGCTTATGTCGTTATCGTACGATAATCTTAAGAAAACGGATTGTCACGTCCCTATGTTGGCGAAGTCGGTTAAAGTTAGGTGGTAATGTGACGATCTCTACGAGTCGCGTCCGCCGAACGTTTCCGATCCGACCCGACCAGCGAAATTGACAGCCGAAATTTCAAAAGCCGAAATATTCAAACAGCAATAACTCACGAATTCGCAGACAAAGATGCACAAAAACGTAACCATGCGAACGCCGTTTCACGCTTTCATTGGTAGTCGTAACAGTTTAACTATTCCGATTCCGATTATTTCGAAAAATAATCGCCGATACCGATCCCGACTACCGTCACAGTTCTGACCTAATTCATTAATCCTGCACACAACTGTGTTGCAAACATTATAGAATGTTTTTATATAGAAAAAGAAGTACGTATATTTATTGTCCGAAGTGTAGTGGTACATTTATACTGATAATTCGTAACATTATGTCTCTCACAATTACCTGTTATCGTAACAGATTGTCACGATAACAGGCAGTTATCGTAACAGAGTGTCAGGGGTGCGATGGAGGTCTACCTCCTCGTGAGCATGGTCGCATCCCTCTGGCCCAGACTAGTGTCCCAAACTAGGATGGGAAATAGGGGCCATGTCGGTGCACCCTGGAAACTCCGGTTAGCTACACTAGGGAGGGATCCCTAAAGTTGATGACTTGGAGGCCAAAAGACCTCCACCCCAAGCCAAGGTGTTACCCGTACCGTGCCAAGGGCTGCGTGGCTGAGGAAGAGCTCAATCTCTAACGGTGGCTTAGAGAGAGCGCTCAGAAACAAGGGCGAATCAGGAAGTAGAAAAGCTCTTTGACCGATAACGGGCTCTGTCGGTTTTTTGACGACCCTTTCCTGACTACTCGTGGAAACAAATATGGATATGAAAGAAAATAAAAATTCCCCTCAAAACTCCGACCAGTGCGATACCGTCTGGGAAGGAAATATTTCGGAGCCAAGGAGCACGACCTAAGTCGACCCTTTGCCCGAACAAATCTCAGCTGTCGCAGGGACAAGCAAAGGTGCAGACAGAGTAGGAAATGACTCTGATAAGCCCAAAGAAATGGACCAAGACAGTGATACAAACGAGAAGCACAGGACAAAGGTGTCCGGTGCTGCTCGAAAACGTCTCAGGATGCTGAGGGCAGCAAACGTGAGTGCTAAAAAAACTTCTATAGAATGCCTCCAGCCCTGGAAAGATATTAAGAGCCTGACCCGTCAGAGCACTCCCATATCTGATGACCAAAGGGCGTCTAAACGCACACGGTCAGAGAAGGAGTCACCAAGGGAACACTCAAAAAATGCTCCTAAGATATACCCTGAAGAAGGCATCAAGCCAAACTTCAGGGAGGTGGTTGGTTCTTCACGTGTGGGAAAAAAAAACCACTCTCTACTGACGCTGATTAAAAACATCACTGTCAGAGGCTCGGCCACAAAATTTCTGGGTTTCACTCACATGCCTGGCTGGATCCTGATCACATGTGAAAATCAGAAGAGACAGGATTGGCTTGTGGGAGAAAAACCTCAAACCATGGCCTGAGGCAAAGCCGTCAATCATGACGGAAAGGGATATTCCTAAGCCACTAGTTTTGCATAACGTTTCATAATTCATTTATCCTGCACACAGCTGCACACAACCTGCACAAAATATGACTGTTGCACAGTAGATATATTTCGTGCATTTTATTAATAATATATTTATGTTATTATATGTATTTGTATTGTTAACCTACTTATAATGACAATATTTTGTTTTTTTTTTTACTTAAATAGACTTTTTATTTGCTTAAATTGTTTTTTTTTTAATTTATCCAAGTTTTATTAGGAAAGTGTTATAGCCAGGGTTACCCTAGGGTTAAGGCTTGTAGTTAAAATAAGAGTCGCGTAAGAGTTTTTTTACCAAAAGGGGGTCATGACCTAAAAAAGGTTGATAAACACTGTTCTACGAGACAGTGGGCTAAGGGGCCCATGATGAGTTGGCCACGAAGACCCATTCTGTTTAGGGTTGGTCACACTCACGGGTCAACACCCATCCGGCGGCCTCTACGCACAAAGTGCGAGCCTGGGCAGGACTCTCGCCTTAGGGCTAGTTTCCCCTAGGAATCGACCTACTGGCGCTCCTGGACGGTCTGCGCACCGTGCGGCGTAAGCCAATCGATTGTGCACTCTGACAAGTCAGGGGAGCCTGGAAGCAGTACTGTTTCCTATAGAGCGGGGGTGGTTGCGGACCTTACGGCGACTGCTCTTGAAACGACCATCGGCTACCCGATCCTGGGTGAACAGCCGGGCAAAGGATGCCGTCGTCCGCGATAGATTCGGTAGATACCGTTTAACCGCTTCGTAAGGGAGAGGACCGCGCAAGCGACCTCGAACTCGTAACCAATCGAGAGACTGGAGTAATCTGGTCGCAATTGAAAGTAAGGGCGTGAGTGTAATCCCGCTGGGTAACACTCCTTGGCTATCTCGCGGTTAATGCGTTGGCCTCTTACGGGCATTTGGCGGAGCTTGACGGTGGACTGTTTTGTCCAAGTCTTCTACGCTCACTCCAGGGAGATAGAACGACTAATCGTTAAAACTTCCTGAGGTGCCGGATTCGCCCGTTGTAGTTGACAACTCTAGTTGTTCTACGAGACACTCATGACAAAAGTCCTAACTTACACGTCAGAAACATGAACTGTAACCAAAGCTGATGAAAATGCACTAGATGTTTTTGAAAGCGAAACAGTCCGCAGGATCGTCGGTGTCGTGCAGGAGGTGGCGCGTGTAGATGTCGAACAAACAAAGAACTGTATACCCTATATAATCTGCATGTTCTGAGATTCCTAAAAATCGGAAGGCTCGGGTGGTTAGAGTATGTAAAAAGGGTGGAAAATGAGAAGCAAGTGAAACGTATTATTGATGGAAATCCCGAAGGGCATCGTAAAGTCGAAGGACCAAAACTGTGATGGCTGAATTTCTTGGTTACAGATCTAAATGCACTTCGATTAGATAACTGGAAAACCAAATTCCAGAATAGGGTGGAATGGAAGACAATTCTGGACGAAACCAAGACTCACGATGACGATGATTGTTTTTGTGTCTTTATTGTGAAATTTCACAATGGTCGGGTTTTTTGTGATACGACAATCTCTTACAACCAACCTTACTATGAAGTATTTATATGCATACATGTATGTGCGTGTAACATGAGTGTAAGTGTGTGTCTTGCAATTGCAATCGATTGACATATTGAAATGCAATTCAGCCGCAGATCGAACCATGCAGCCGGGAATCGAACCCGGGACCTTACAATATAAGATCAAGCGACCTAACCACTATGCCAATGTGTATGATTCAATATGATGCTGATTTTGATAGCACAACACACTCAGCATAACGTAGGCTGGATTCTTCTTGACACTATCGGTGAAATTCTATTCCAGTTCTCCAGAGATTTGCATAAAAAGTATATTTTACTGAGATTTGTTTATGGTGTAGGAATGCCTTGGTTATGAACCGCTATTTACACCAGATTTCCTACACTTTAGTCCCATGTTGCGCTATAGGCACCCTCTGTTCAGAATTCACTACAATGTACCACAAAATATATTCTCGTTTCACATACGGAAGCAAATCGTCGGGATAAAATATTATCCGTGGCAACAGCGCGTCATCGCAAGATAATATAATGGGGGATGAAAAGCCAGAGATCCCCTATTTCTGCAACACTTGTCCACCCCACCTGAGTGTACCCTGCAAATTGCGCAGGAGAATCAAAGAGAGGGACGCAACTAGAGAGGTCGGGGATTTTAGAGGGAGAGAGGGAAGGAGGGATAGCGTATGTAAGGGGGGTAGTGTCGCAGGCTGCGTGTGCGAGAACGTGCTCATGCATTTCATTCAGCCCTCTCCGTATTTAATCACCCTCGTACATATTATGTTGTAGACTATGTATGTTGCTATTTTTCAAGGCTAATTTTTGAGTAGCCGAAACTGCCAATAGGTGACAGTAATCATGCCCAGTTCTGAGGCACATGCCGTCCTGGCGAATATTTTTCTGTTGCCCCTATAAAGAAACAACGATATCTACCAACATTAAATAATCCAATGCTCATATCCATGTGGACCCATGAGGTAGAGCGTGTTATCGGTGGTTGGATTCAACATGTCTTTTTCTCTACTGAATTTTTTTCTACACCAGGCTGGAAAGGAGAACTATCTCTGAAGTTGCTATATCGGAAAGATCTGAAAGTTGACCTATTTCCAATAAATGTAGAGAAATATTATGTTAACTACTGATGCTGATGATGTAATACGAGCTTATTGAATAAAAACATATTTTTTCTCTTCAATTTAGACGTCTTTCTATCTGCAGCACTGATAAACTGCTACTTAACTAACCATAACTTCTATTCTGAAGTAAGTACTAATCGTAAAAGAAAATAAACACAACATAATAAAACATAGTAATATAATACCAATGTAAAGTAATATCTAAACATGCAAGTGAGCCGAGCGAAATGCGCGTACGACCGATAACGAGAACAAGCGAAATTACCTCCAAATGCCAATACCGCAAAATTATTATGAAGTTGAATGCGGAAAGGAGACAATCAGTAGGGAGGAAGCTGATACAATAGTTATTTCTCCGTCACTCCCATACGGTGGAGAAATGGAAATCGATCTGAAATCATCAGACTTTATCTTACTGGACCATTCTGATAAGCGATTAAACAAAAGATTCAATTTAGTGTTTGATGAAACATGTAACTACTCATTCCAGAAATTTCGTATACTCGTAAGGAAATTTGATCCTTATGTAGTTAAAATTGCCTCAGTCATCTTAATAACAGTTTCTTTGAGACCATCAACTGCAGTATAAATTGAGAATACCAATCACGCCTTATCAAATTAATTTAGATAGATATATTTCAGGTCATTGGTTATCTATTACTTTTACTTTTCAATCACTCTTGGGTGTACTTCGACTCTGTGATTTATTGTGATTGCTTCTATCGTTACCGTAGATCCGGTTTAAGAAGTTTCAGGCACTCTTTATTATTGCGTTTTCTAATGATTATATTATGATTATACGTACTAGTGGAATATTACACAGTGTTGCCCGGGTGGCGTTCATGGCGAGTTCATGGCGATCGGTTGAACAGTATAGAAGTTAATGTGCTGCAGTGCCATCCGCAGGTGGTTAGTTACAAAAAAGTGGATGGTGTGAAAGTAATAGGCTCGATTGCGTTTCGTCGTGAACTAAAACCGGAAATTAGTTTACATGAACGAGACAGGGCAATACGCTAGAGCGTAATGTGAAATGAGCTGTTGTCACTTTTTCGCATTAAAACTGCTGACCAAAAAGATATAAGACCGCACTATATGTGTTCAACCTTATTCCGACGACTATAAGTTCGACAGGTAGTTTTAAAACGGAAAATCGACGATCGCTCGTTTCTATTCCGCTCTAACGAATTGATCTATCTCGTTCCCTTGAACTAATTTCAGTTTTAATTTCGGGCTTAATATCCGTGTTCCAAAACCGATGTAAGAATAGCAATTTTCATGGCGATCGGTTGAACAGCATGGACGTTGATGTGCTGCAGCGCCATCTAGTGGCAAGTTAAAACACGGTGAATAGCGCGAAAATATTATCAGTTCTCAAATACCCAATCATACCAATTTACATGGCAATCGGTTGAACGGTATAGAAGTTGATGTGCTGCAACGCCACTAGACAACAAAGTGGATAGCATATAAATCATCTACATGAAAAAATACATACGTATATATGTACTAACTTTTACGGTGATCGGTCAAACGATGACGAAGTCTATTAAGCTCAGACAGATATATACCAACATGTATTTTAAAATCGAAGACTATCGCGGTTGTTTAACATTATAAATAGGATAGAAACGAATTTACGGCGTGAAATTTGTAGCACCCGACGTTTCGGTGACGTTGCAACGTCACCGAAACGTCGGGTGCTACAAATTTCACGCGGTAAATTCGTTTCTATCCTATTTAAACATGTCTTTTTATTTATTTAGATTAAATAAAGTCAGCTTTGAAATTTCCCTGCCTCACGACTCGTCATAAAACCCAAAATATTGAAACATTTAAATGATTCATATCCAACTAAAACGGCGAGTTTTATCACTGGCGCCGACCGCGAATCCCAAAGCAGGTCGGACCTTTCGCCTAAAAAGTAATCACTTTAGTGGAAAGGCCAAAAGGGTAGTCGCTTGAGTGTCGGTATGAATATTGCAGATGCGGATTCGTCAAAGGCACCTCCATTATACGGGTTGACGACGCTCGTATATTCGCGAATGAGAAATTTACATGTGCCTCACGACTGGCAGCAGTTAGTTAGTTAGTTAGTTTGTCTGGGCTTTTTCCCGCACTTGACCTCTTGATTGGGCCGTTGTGCGTGGCTCATGTTTCTATTTATGTTACTCCAGCCAACCCAGGCTGTCCCAGAAGGTTAGCAGCCTGTTTGGGTTGCTACAGGCCTCCGGGACAGATGCTGGAGATTGTAGTATTCTTGCCCGTTGCTCTGCCACGCTCCTGCATTCCATGAGCACATGCTGTGGCGTTTCTTCTTCCTCCATGCATCCTCTGCATAGAGGGCTGTCTGTCACACCTATGGTAAACAGGTGTTTGTTTAGGGGACAGTGGCCTGTCATAGTACCTATGACTTTACGGATTTTGTCCCTTTTTAATCTGGTGAGGTTGCGGGCAAGTTTTTTGGATGCTTCCGGAACCGCGTTCTTTGTTTGCCTGCATCCTGCGTTCTTTTTCCATTCTGTAAGGTGGGTTTCTTCGGTGTTCCTGCGTAGCCATGTTTTTATTTGGGCCTGGGGAATGGGCATCAAGGGTTCCGGTCCATATAATATTTCCTTTGATCCCCTTTTGGCCAGTTCGTCTGCCGCGTCGTTTCCCAGTGAGTCGCTGTGCCCTTTAATCCATTGCAGGGTCACTCTATTTGACCCTGCAATGGATTGGAGCGCATTGTGGCATTCCAGTACAAGGACAGAGGTTATAGTATTTTTTGCTAGCGCTTGTAGCACGGAGGCACTGTCGGAGACAAATTTCAAGCTTAGGTCTCCGACATCTTTGGCTGCAACTGCTTGTGCTGCTCTGGTGATGCCAATGCATTCTGCTTGGAAGATCGTATTTAGGTTGCCTAGGGTAGTTGATATTTTGATGTTTAGATCATTTGAGAAGACGCCGGCTCCGGTACCTTGAGTGGTTTTGGAGCCATCTGTGTATATCCTTACTTCATTTGTACCAGAGTGATCTGCTGGTTCTTCAATGAGTTGGATATTGTATCTTCGATCAAAGACATGATGGCATATTATCCTGTCCATGGGTGCGTCCAGAAGAGGTATTTCTTCTAGAACCCGTTTCAGAATTTTTGAGTGTGGTGTTTCTGTGTTTTGTTTCCACAGTCCATTTGCTCTTAGTCTTAGAGCGGCTGCCTTAGCCTCCTCTTGGATGACAAGATCCAGAGGTCTCATGTTTAGGAGGTACTCTAGTGCGGCCGATGGTGTGGTTCTCATACATCCAGTGGCTGCTACACACGCTAAGCGTTGCAGGCTCTGGAGTCTCGCTTTCACTGTGGTCAGTTGTGTTCTGGGCCACCATACAACTGATCCATAAGTCAGAGAGGGCCTGATGACTGATGTGTACAGCCAGAGTGTGATTTTTGGGTTGAGACCCCATTTTTTCCCCACTAGTCTCCGACACTGCCAAAAAGTTAGGCAGGCCCTCTTTGTTTTGGCTTCGATATGACTCGCCCAGTTTAATTTGCTGTCAAGGATGACTCCCAGATATTTCACCTCTGTAGATAGGGAGAGTTTGGTGTTGAATAATTTTGGTGCTTGTAGTTCTGGCAACTTCCTCTTCTTGGTGAAGAGGATGAGTTCTGTCTTTTTCGGATTTACTGACAATTTATGTTCGTCACACCATTTTTCTACTATCTGCAAAGCTGAGCGCATGACTTTACATAGCATATTTTCTGCGTTTCCATTAATCATTATTGTTAGGTCGTCGGCATAACCAATAGTAGTGTAACCCCTTTCATTTAGTGTTTTTATGAGGCTGTCCACTACTATGTTCCATAGAAGTGGTGATAGGACCCCCCCTTGGGGGCATCCTTTAACTACCTTCGCTCTTGTGGTAGTATTCATCACTATCTGGACCGCCCTTTTGCTAACCAGCTCCGTGATCCATTTTATGGTGACTGGTTCCACCTTAAGTTCTTGTAGGGCGTGGTTTATGCTGTTGTGCATGGTTTTGTCAAAAGCGCCTTCTATGTCTATAAAGGCGGCGAGTGTTGACAGCTTATTTGTTAGAGCCGATTCTATTTTGTGCACCACCATGTGTAGTGCCGACTCTGTTGATTTGCCTTTTGTGTAGGCGTGTTGTTGTGGGTGTAGTTGTTTATTTCTTAGTGCCCCATCCCTTAGGTGACGGTCCATCAGTCTTTCTAACGTCTTTAGTAAGAAAGACGTTAGGCTGATAGGTCTGAAGGATTTGGCGTGTGAGTAGTCCTCCTTTCCCGGTTTCGGTAAGAAGACTACTTTCGCCTCTCTCCATGCCTTTGGAATGTATTTGAAGGCTATGCAGGCCCTATAGATTGGTAGTAAGTATTTTGTTGCATGGGTTGGTTGCCATTGTAGTAGTGCTGGGAAAATGCCATCCAGCCCTGCGGATTTGAATGGTTTGAAGCTTTTCAGGGCCCATTTTATCTTGTCCGCAGTTACTATCTTGTTTGCGACTTCCCATTCTTGGGTTGTTGGTGTGCTGTAGTTTTCGTCCGGCCACTCAGGATCTTCTGTGATTTGACATCCAGGAAAGTGTGTTTCCAGGAGTACTGAGCTGGTTTCTACATCTGTGTTTGTGTAAGTGCCGTCTTCCTTTTTTAGGGAGCCTAGGAGGTTGGGCTCACCTTTAGCTAGGATTTTCTTTATTCTACCGGCTTGGTTTGTTGAGTTTATGCTACTACAGAAGTTGTGCCAGGATTCTGTTCTCCGGAATCTGATCCGCTTCTTGTAGTGTTTTTGTGCCATTTTGTATTTATCCCAGTCCTCACTGGTTCTGGTATTTTTTGCTCGGTTAAAGAGTGTCCTGAGTCCTCGACGTAGCCTTTCCAGCTCTGGCCCCCACCATGAGCTTTTTCCTGGGTCTTTAGGTTTCACAACAGGACATGCCAGTTCAAAACTACTTATAAGGGTTGTAGTTAGGATCTGTACGTTTGTTTCTATGTTTTCTGTGCTAAGTGCTGCGTTAGTTAGTTGTTTGTCTCCTAGCGCTTTGTTTAGCAAGTTTGTGTACCCTGTAATATCTGTTTTACGGGGGTTACGATATGGGACAGGGTCTGTTAGCTTGTACCGTATTTGAAAACAGACGCGGCGGTGGTCTGCAAACGATGGCTCGTTTGATACGTGCCATCCCTCAATCAAACTGGCCGCCGCGTCCGTTGCCAAGGTAATGTCTATGATAGTTTGGTACCTAGAGTTTACAAATGTAGGTTCCCTACCTCTGTTTATAATGTTTAGGTTTGTTTGAAATAGATATTCTGCTAAGGACTCACCCCTTCTGTTGGTGTCTTTGCTTCCCCACAGAGAGTGATGGGCATTGGAGTCCGCAGATATGATCAGATCCCAGTCGTGTGCTTCACAATGCTGCACCAGTCTGGCTAGTTCTCCTGAAGGAGTTTCGCTCTCGCTCGGCATGTACACTGAAGCTAGGACTAGGACAGTTTGTTCTTCTGTGGTGAGTTTCACTGCAGTTAGGTCTCTTGAACAGAATTGGTTAAGCAAAGTGGTTGCTAAAGATTTTGGCATGTATATGCATGTTCTTGGGTTTTCAACAGAGGTGTCTAACATTAACTTACCTCCGATGCTGTTTAGACCGCAGATCTTGTTGTTTCTGATCCAGGGTTCCTGGATCATGGCGACGGTCTGGTTGTTCGTCTCCAGCACTCTGCGTAGGGTGGCCGCCGCTATTTGTTTGTGCTGGAGGTTGGTTTGGATGACGTTAAGAGAGAGGGAGCTATGGGCTGCGCAGGAAGTCATCTTCGTCACTGGTGTATCCCTCAAACCGCAGTGGCGAATTCGTCTCCATTCCTCCGTCACTGCCCCTCCGTTGGGGGGCAGAGGTGGAGGGTTCCGGATTCGCCGCTGCGGTTGCTGTCTCGGCCATTGTGGTCTCTTCTGTGGGGAAGAAGCGGATGTATCCACTTCCCGACATATGGGCTACTCGGCGGTCTCTGTCCAAGATTATTTGCCTCTGGTCTTCAGGGATTCCAAGAATTAGGTGCACCACCTTTTCTCCTGAATCACCCTCCTGAGACTTTTCATCCACAGACATGTCGTAACACTGCCACGAGTCAACTTTGTACCACGGGTTTTGGGCACAGAGGACTCTGTGTAGTGTGGTTGCGTCCGTAATACGGGTATGGATAAGAAGCCCTGCCTTGAGCCTCTTCTTCATCTCTGACTGCCTGATGACAGCCAGGGTGGTGTTGGGTATGGGTGATGCCATTGTCATGACTGCGTTTTCCAGCCAGCTGAGCGCGTTTTCGTCCTCACACCACATCGCTAATACCCCGTCCATCAGGAAGGGGCGTCCGCGGAAAGATGGGGCGTGCGCGCTCGGGGAGGGTGGAGACAGTACAGCTTGTAGGATGCTATCGTCGATAGTCTTCCTAAGCTGCTCTGCTTGAGCTTGTGACAGGTCTCTCGGCGGGACAGTGATGACCGCCACCTTCATGTGCGACTGAGCCGCATCTGCGTAACTCATCGCCCGTTTGGGTTTCGCTTCGGTTTTCGCGCGTTTGGACTCCCCTCTAGGAGACTGGGTCTCGTCCAGACGAGCCCGCTTCGAAGAAACTTTCTCGTCTGGCCCAGCCCCCGTCCCCGGTTGTTCCTTTTCAGGAGCAGCGGGAGCCCTCGCAGCGTTCCGCCTACCGCGAAAACCTCTCGGGTTTTGCCGTCTCTTCGACTGGCTGGGTGGTGGTGGTGGTGTTGGTTGTGGTCCTGCCACTGTGGCCGGTACAGGTTCGCGCTGCGTTCTCGCTGCTGCGGTGCCTGTATCGGTGTGTGGTGTGGTTACTTTGGGCTGGAAGTCTTTCCTTCTCGCGCGCCTATTAAGGCGACTGCGTTCCGGTTTGCCTTCCTGCCCTTTGCTTTTGGTATTTGCCGTTGTGTTAGTGGTCCCCCTTTTGCAAGGGCGCTTGTGAGCGATTAAGGTCCACTGTGACACAACGGCAGTGTCTGGTGTTGGTAGTGGTATTGCCTCTTTGAGGCTTGACAGGTCCAGGCTTGAACCTGTTTTGTGGCACGAGTTGCCCCCCCCAGAATATGAGGGGCAGACCGAGCTGGGCTCGGTGAGGGATTCTCCACTATCCTTGGAAGGGATTGTGGTACCCTCCTGGGGTAAATTATCTTTAACTTGTGCTTCCATTTTTGTTTAGTTGAGCTGATGGGATAACGCACACACTACCCGCCCTTGGTAGGTGTGGTACACTTTTGTGGGGGGGGGTTTAGTGCCCCAGAGGCTGTGTGGGCCTGGTGTAGGTTGGTGCCGCCTGGTTCGGCACTGTGGGATTGACTGAGGAGACTGGGATGTGACTGAGGGTTAGGATCTTGAGTGCCGGCCAGGGGTTTTTGTTATACCATTTACCTAGGGCAATTGGTCAATAACAGGCGGCAACCTCGAGAAGGATAGTCCCCTGGCCTTGTTTAGGGGATCTGTGCGACCTGCGCTACTCCCTAAACCGTTCGCCAAACCCAGCATCGGACAGATGCTGGGAGTAGGGGAATAGTCAGACAATTCCAAAACTCAAATTGCCTGACCATGCCCCCGCCTGACTGGCAGCAGTTAAAAGCCCTTTTATATACGAGTTGCATATAAACAGCATTGTCGTACACACAGTGAAAATAAGAATTATTGAACTTCTTATTTTAAGACCTTTATCCTCTTTAGCCAGGCCATAAAAAGTACAACCGTAATACTTAACCATTATACTTACTCATCATTACATTTACTCTATCTACTACTACAACCATTATACTTACATTATACTACAACCATCAACATTAATCATTATACTACAACCATCATTTTCAAAACTAGTTTAAATGTATTACGTCTTAGAACCTCCGAGAAATCACGCCCAAAGAAAGTCAATTATTTTACAATTTTCGCTAGTTCGACAAACTAGATTCATAAATATGGAATCGAGGACTATCGCGGTTGTTTGACATTATAAATAGGATAGAAACGAAGAAAGATCATCGAGAAAAATCGGCTATCTGCGAACGTATATTGGATAGCGGAAGTAACCACTGGATGCAGTTTCAAAATCAAATCGCGCGCTCTGAGCTTGGGCCCCCCACCACCGTTATAACCTACGCAGTGGCGGCAGCGGTATGCGGCCTACCCGCGGAACAACGGATTGACAGCTCTTTCAGTCTACCCTAGACAACGGCGGGTGTAACGTCACCGAAATGTCGGGTGCTACAAATTTCACGCGGTAAATTCGTTTCTATCCTATTAGATTCAGAAACTATAGTAACTAAGCCTGAGGTACGTAAAGCGTTTTGTATCGTTTAAAATACAATTAAATTTTTTTCCTGGTCGATCAAAAGACGAGTAGGGTAATATTTATTGTGTAATAATTAAAAGTTTTTTTTTCAAGATGTTCGACAATTTTTTATTTTGAGCCCCCCTGAGACGATTAAGACTATTTCCAGATTGAAGTATTTCTGTGTGTCTGTATACAGTCCGTGTGGACCTTACTGGGCTGAAATCTCACTGTGAAACTTTGGTTGGAATATCTCATATATAAGCTACACTAATAATATTTAAATTACGCCATACATTTTAATTAAATATTAGCGCCAGCTTTTGGCGCTTGGCCCATCGTGCCCTTAGCCTAGAAACGAACCGCGCCACCCGAGGCAGTTGCAAGGGAACCCAACCGGGTTCATCGATTGCGTTGCGTCGGTTGCGAGAGGGCGTTCATAGATTTTACTTATAAAATTAATATTCAGATAAAATTAGTCCTTGGTTACTTTTCGACAAAGTGTTGGGTGAGCCAACCGTTTTTAAGGTTTCGGTAAAGTTCTCTGCACTGCGGCTCTCATGAACGAGCCTTCGATTTTGACTTCCCAGCAGAGGAAATTGTTGTGAACGAGCAATTTTTTTTTCGAGGTGGAGGCGGATGTATACATTTAAGGCCTCCCCCCCCCCCCCCCCCCCCAACAATTAAGACCATTTCCACTAAGTGTGTCTGTGAGTGTGTGTGAGTGTGTATATTCCTCTAGGGAGCTAATGGGCAGTCGCCTTAAGGTCCGCCACCACCCCCGCTCTGTAGGAAACCGTACTGCTTCCAGACTCCCCCGGCTGTTAGTCAAAATGCACAATTGATTGGCTTAAGCCGCATGGTGCGCAGACCGTCCAGGAGCGCCAGAAGTTTGATTCCTAGGGGAAACTAGCCCTAAGGCCAAAGTCCTGCCCGGGTTCGCACTTCATGCGTGGAGGCCGCCGGATGGTTGTTGAACCGTGAGTTTGACCAACCCTGAACAGAATGGGTCTTCATGGCCAACTCAGCAAGGGCCCATTAGCTCCCATTAGCTTCCATATTTAACTATCAGCCTCAAAATAATTGATTAAATTCACCCCAGGGCGGCGGGCCGAGATGGCGCGTGGTGATGGCGCCGAGTGCAGCATTTTCCTGCCGTGTCGCTGCAAAAATCTCATTATTCGGTAGCGAATTTTCCCAAATTTTATGCGAATTTATTCATAATTTTACCTCAAAGTTGCCGATAACGACTGTAATATATTTGGGTTCCATATTTGAAACAAACTAAACGTTATCCCAAATTCAACATTAAAGCCAGTTTTCGTTAATTAGTTCAGACATCCATCAAATAAATTAAGTACAGCTACCAAACCATTTTACTTTTTCCGCATTCTCAACATAATTTCTTTGACAATATTATTTTCAAACATTTAAAGTATGATGGGGCTGAATACGGTTTCTGTGTACTTTGGTAGCGTGCTCTCGAATATCCAAACAATCTGATAAAATTGGTAAGCCACCAGAGGCAAAGTTCCCCAGCATCAACCAGGTTTATTTGTCACGATGCTTAAGATTCGATATATTCAATCTAGCCTGATATCCACTTTAGCAAAGTTGCGGCACATCGGATCAGTATTTTAAAGACTATAGACATCGTGTCGCATGTCGCTTCACTAAGCATAGCTTGTGCTAGAGCAGACATTACACTGAATTATCTAATCGATTTGAAATTATTAAATATATTAATATTCTATATTAGATATTAGTTAGGTAGTTAATATAGAAGGATTTTGAATAAACAGCAATTGCTCGCGAGTCAATTTTATGTCGATATTGCGATTTTTTTTACGCTGTTCCGGGGAAAAGTTGATAATCCCAGCATGATAGCGAAGGTTTGTCTCTTTGTTCCGGACAATTATAATCATGCTCGCACTCATAATCTATTTGCGGAGCCGTCCTCGCGCACCAACCTAAGTCGATGGAGTCTACTTACCCGACTTTGCGGCACATAAATGCGCTATGTTCGACAGCGTCAGACCTTGATATTTTTACAGCGAGCCCGCATCTTTTCAAGGTGTGGGCATTGCGCTACCTGTTTATGCCGGAATAAGATAAATTGTTTTCATTCTTTATGTACTGTAAGTTTGTAAGTTTTTCTATTTTTAATGCCTGTATTTGTGTTTAATGCTTATTTAAACATATTGTGTATATACATGTAAGAATTCTATTATTTTTTATATTTATGATTATATTGCATTTCAAAGGATTGGTATAAACTATTGTTGATTTGCTTATGAAATAAATAAATAAATAAATGATACGACTTCATTTTCGGTCAGTTTAGTTTGTCCATCTTAGAATGTCAACCTGAGTCGCAAAGGCTTTGAAAGGAAAACGATCCACTGATCCAGTTCCCCCAAGGTCCGAAAGTAGCCTTCCTCAAACGGCGAGAACACTGGCAAGCCACTGGAAGGAAACAACCCAGGTAGGCAAGAACACTGGAAGGAAACCCTCGCCCCCTGTCTTCGTATATGATTCTTCGCAAACGTGTATCTCTAGACCTGCAAAATTAAAAGAGTATCTAACCCTGCAAACTTACCAAACTTGGATTTTGTTTGGATATTTGCTGCCGATACTCTAGCAAGTTAAAGTATATATAGATGAAGCTATACTAAAAAAATATTGATTCCATCGCTTTTTTTTTAAATCTGATCTAGAAAATACATGAAATATCTGAAAGACTGTTTAATATCTTCTATTTATGCTTTAAATACGAACCTGTATAAAATTGAAAATACCTTTGACAACCATTGAGATCTCATCACAGCGGATAAATCGAAGTAGTAAAATACTCTACAAAGCCCCCGTCGATGTGATCGATTTCTAATAAATTCGCGCACCCACAGTCGTAAAGTTGGGAAACCATAGCCGAGAAACTAGATTTGAAACTCAATGTAACTGATCTCGTAAAGTTGCAACCTTGGACCGGACGACAGCTTTACTTGAATTATAGAAACTATATATTTAAGGTGGATACACAGTAGGTAAATAAATGATTAAATGTTGAAAGGATATAAAGAAATGAATGACATGAAAGAAAGAAATTTTATAGAGAAATTGAAAAATTTGAAAACTATTACAAAAAATTTCTAATTCTTTTAATATTTATAACATTAGAATAATTGAAGAGGTCGATTTGAAAGAGAAATATCAAACTATAAAAAATCATGAAATAGTAGGCATGGCAATGACAATATCGTCAAGGATGTTGACGATCAAAAGCAGATTAGTCGATAAACGCTGTTTCGTGACGACAGAAAACTATTGAGGGTTGTTATCATGTCATGCTATCAAAACAGACAATATTTCAAAACTGGGTAGACTAGCATATCATTCTGAAAAATATATAAAGTACGTTTATAACATTACAAAAATCGTCAAATTATAAAATATAGTTGAAACTTATCATAGTAATTTAATATCGGAATGTTTCGCTCTTGGCTTGGTAGAATATGGATGGGTTCTTCGTTTGACGTTGTTCACTATTATCCCTGTTATGTTATATTATATCCTTCTTATATTATATTAGTTGAGGCGTGTATGAATTTATGTCACTTCATACTTCAGAGTATTGAAAATTTTATTTTTATTTCGGTGTCTTCTTGGCAATGACATCACTAATATCAACAAGGTTCCCAACAATCGATATTATTCCCAATTTTATTTTCTGGCCCAAAAAAAGGTCGACTTTTAGTCTAAAGTATAACCCGTCTCAGGCATCGTAAAATCCAAAACGGTATATATAGAGACTTACTTTTAATGAAAGTACTGCAATAATATTGTTCACAATATGCTATTTACAATACCTACTATTTGTATTATGATCGCTTCGTTCGCTATGTTCGCTTGTTCCTTATTATAAAAAATGTAAAAATGGTATATGATGTTGTAGTACACTATTCGGTAAAATAAATGTTACATTGTGCACATCTAGCAATTACAATATATTATTCATTTTAGATAAAACATATAAGGAATTCAGTTATAACAGTTATAGCAAACTGACAACGTTTCCCACAAAGTGGCCAATCGAAATTCTGGATTCTGTTATTGGATGCCATGGAGAATTATTTAGGCTGTTAATATTATTCAAATTATTATTATTAAGTATTTGTTTTGATGTTAATCATATTTTTTTATTATAATATCGGATTGTTTCGGAAAATACGTAGACGAAATAAATAACAACTATACGTCTGACGAAATAACTTGTTTAAAAAGAAATGAGTGGATTTTAACTTTTTTAAATACTTATAATGGTTATTAAAACTTTCAAAATCCCAATACGGAGAACCGCCGATGATTTAGTAGTGGTTTAGTGCTATTTTTAGCCGTTTCGTGGATAAATTACTAAACAATCTGATTTTCACGTCAATTGGCGCTACGAAAAGTAATATATAAATTTCGGTAAAAAACAGTATATAATATTCGGTGGTGTCCCTCGTTCACAATGCCTACTTTTAAAAGTACTTAAATCTGTCTGAAGTTTTTTTTTGGCAAAGCAGAAAACCTACTAGATTACTCTCTTGTTCAGATACAAAAACAATCTTCTATAAAATATCGGTAAAACAATCACAGGGCGAATAATACATACAGTATTACTTATAAAGTGTATTCTATAAATATTGCACTTAACTTGTTTTAAAACTATTAAAACGATTCAGCTGACTTTTGCAATCGCTGTGACGACCATGTTAATTTTCTGAACTGTTATAAAAGCAGCAGAGCACCTAAAATATTAAGCTAGTTTTGCAACTTCATTTTCGAATTCCGCCATTGTGATTTATTATGGCATTTAGCTGGTTTTTGAAAAGTTGAATTTTGAAAATGTACAAATCTGGATATGACTGACTTGGCTTGGCTGTTATTTTAATAGGTTTATAGTTGAATCCATTTGACATTTTAAATGCTTGGGTGAGAAGTTAAAATATGCAGGGGCATGCAACAATATTTTATTTTTTGAATAATTCGGATTTGCGTTCGGAATTAGGCAACTCATAGAATAAAATAACCTGCATCCAAGATAGATAGGCATAACTCACAAGGACAAATACATATTATATTCTGGCTTACAGAGAATATGGCACCGTGAAAAAATACGACCTAGTGTGTACGCACCTTTACGCGTATCTTGCTCCTTGATGGATTATTTTGGTCCACCCTGACTCGGGAATGATCTGCATCCTTATAAATATTGAGCGCAACTATTTTACGACGAACCATTTAACTTGGAATAGGGAATTGTGGACAAACGTAAATGTTACATAGCGTTTTATTATTCAAGAATCGAATAGGGAAGACTTGACTTGTGCTTGCGGCTTCCCTGCGGCTTCCCTGCGCACTTTAACGTTAAACAATTCAAGTGCAAAGACGTACATAGAGTTCGCATCACTTCGAATATACAAATAGGTGGAAAGCATATCCTATTATGTTTTGTCGCATCGCCTTTCCGACGACGCTGTAAAGATTAATAACGAAATGTGTAAGCGGGACGATTGTACCTACTCGCTCATCAGGTTTGGGCTCAACAGTTCGTCTTGCTCATCAGGTTTTGGCCTTCCAAAGTTCAACATTCCTACATTAAATAAAGGGATTTCCGTCAATTATTACAAAGATAACAGTCAGTAATGCAACATTTTCGTAACCAATTCCTGATTGAATTTGAAAAAATCTTTAAATCACCGAAAGCGCATTTTTCATAATATTTCATAGACTTCTCCTGTTGCTTCAGGGCGCAATTTCTGGAGTATAATGGATGTCCACATCACTGATTTGTCCAAGTCCTCTTTTAAGCTAATAGGTTTTGTAATTTTCAACCTAAAGCATTTTCACAATGTACGGGTTATGCATACGTACATGTAATTCAATTGTGACAAGTAGATTGGAAACGAATGCAGAATGCAATATGGAATCCACATCCGGATCATTATCACTATGTTGAAAAAAAAAACAAAAATGTTTCTTACGTTTTATATATTTCAAGCAACCGATTCGTACTTATACTATAATAGTTTTTTACTAGGCATGGTGGGCTATAACTCTCTTTAATTGCGTAGAGAAATGCTCGCCATGGCCTACGTTTTTAAGCTGATCGGGGGAAGAGTTGATAATACTAGCATGCTAGCGAAGGCTTGTCTCTTCGTTCCGGATAATTATAATCGTGCTCACACTCATAATCTATTTGCGAAGCCGTCCTCGCGCACCAACCTAAGTCGATGGAGTCTGCTTACGCGAGCTTTGCGGCACATAAATGCGCTATGTTCGACAGCATCAGACCTTGATATTTTTACAGTGAGGCTACATCTCTTCAAAGTGTGAGCATTGCGCTACTTGTTTATGTCAGAATAAGATAAATTGTTTTCATTATTAACGTACTTTGTAAATTTGTTTTTTTTTTAATTTTTAATGCCTGTATGTATGTGTAAAGCTTATTTAAACATCTTGTGTATGTACTTGCAACATTTTATTTTTTATATTTATGTTTATATTACATATCAACGAATTGGTCTAAACTCTAAACTGTTATTATGATTTTATTTTGATTGATTTTTTTCTTATTTCCATAGATATTTTTATTGTAATTGATAGTTTAAAATTCTAGTATTAGTTTACCTATCTGTGTAATTCTAGGCTTTTGCGAATATTTTAAATTGATTTCCCGGCATTCTTCAATGTTTTATTTAATTATCATTAGGCAGTATTTAATTATACGTATCTCAGCCTACCTTAGTGCAGACGTCTCTTGCGATCCAGTTAGGTTAGGTTTATTTAATATGTATGTGTATCTATGATTTTTGATAAATAAAGAATTTGAAATTGATTTTTTTTTGGTTATGAAATGAAATAAATAATATTTTATACTTTACTGCGACGTAAAGAATTTAAATAATAAAAAATAAGAGTATACGCCTCCCAAGGAATTCGTTGATTCCTATTAATTATTGTTGCAGAAACTTTTATTTTTATTTTTTATAAACACTTTTGACATAGTTTTACTGAAAATATAGTAGTTTTTTTTGTACATGATAACTACCTCATATTGTTTATGAACCATTGTTCATCAATTTGCTTATTATTATTTTTTAGTATGTGTACTTTCTGTGTAAAAGATGTTTTTAGCGAAAATTGCAGGATTCGGACCTAAAGATTGCACCATTAAATGCATTGAAGGGTCAGGATTGTCAGGGATCAAAACAAGCAGCTCGAATATTTTTCATAAATAGAATTCCTATGAGAGATTTATCATATCTTTCCGGACGATTGTGATGCAAATGCCGTATATGAGCGGATGGCAGTATTGGAGACGTGCCCAAGTTAAAATCATTTCTTGGCATCTATTCATCGGCTGCGCGTCAGGCATACCAAATAGAGAGATACCAATATCGCCGCAATGAAATCCAGGCAATATTGTTCGCTATCGTATCTGTACAATATTCGCAATCCATTGCAATATTCGCATCGACAATAAAATTTAAAGGGGTCCTGGGAATGTTAGACGTTTGTACTGATTTAACCTCTGTTAACAAGTAAATAACATAAGAATAACATAACATAAGATAAAAAGAAATATAGAAAAAAACATGACCGCTGTTACAGAAAGTGAACTATTGTATTTATAATCCATATTGATAGATGTATATTTCCGGAATACTCAATTATACCTTTTCTTTGACTTACAACACGATATATTTATGTTATTTTATTAACAATTGGACATTTAGACAACCAATTACATGCTATTTGGACAGTTAAAATACCCTATGACACTGAGGATAACATAACGGTTCTAACAATACCACACACTTTTAAATCGGTCCAAGCGTTTATAGGTTATGGTGGCATAAAGACAAGGAAAACATACATAGATGAAACATGAACACATTACACTCCTTTTTTGTTGGTCAGTCGTGTAAAAATAAGGGTCATTCTTGTTAACTTGAATTTCGGAAAGGATTTAAACTTTTTATTACACTATAACTTTTAAAAGAGCGTACTTTCAAGTACCTATATTATTTATATTAAGAAATGTATCCAAAACTCTTACTTTACTAATTTTTCATAAGAACTGAAATGAATCTTCGGTTAACAATAAACAAAAATTAAAAAAACAAATGTCCATAAATTGTAGGCACCAGTATTTCAGATATTTTTTTAATTTATTGTAAGTTGTATTTTCCTTATTTTTTTTTCTAAATGTTACATAACTCCTTTTGTCATAATAAAAATATTTTCATTTTTACATGTAGGTACATCTTTTTGTCCTTCCTTTTTAATAATGTTAAAGTATTCCTAACATACATACTTAAGTATTTAGTATACTTTTATAGTTGTTTTTAATGAGTGAAAATAAAACTTAGGTAAAGTTTGAAAGTATTACCTGTTCCTATTATAAAATTATAAAGACGTACCGGGCCGTTTATAAGCGCTGGCGACCTTGGACGACTGACTTGAAATTTGAAACGTAGACTCCTGAAGAATCAAGTAAGCGGTGTAAAAATTAAAATATTAAGGGATCATAGCAATAGGGTGGCCAAAATGCCGTTGATGGTGACCTTATGCGATTTCCTTAAAATTTGAAACGTAGGTACTCTTGAGGAGTCAAGTGAGCGGTGTGATTCATAGAAAGGGATCATTGCATTAAGGTGGCCAACGGGCCGTTTTTAAGGGAAGGTGACCTAGGCCGATTGACTTGAATTTGGAACATAGACTCCTAATTATTAGAGTAAGCGGTGTGATTCAAAGAAAGGGATCATAGCAATCGGGTGACCAACAGGCCGTTCCTTAATATAATTTTAATAATGTTAGGGGGAGGGTAGGGGTCGAGGGTGTGTCTGCTTGCCGGGAAAGTCTTGGGGTGACAACTGTTTATTTTTTATCTTGAGCATCACTGTATTTTTTTTTATCTCTTTTGAGACTTTCTTATTTATATAATAACATCAATATTTAATTTAAAAAAAAAACAGAATAATCAGAAGTGCAAAAATAATGTGAATCAGAAATCCTTTACGGTGGTTTAATCCGGTCGGTTTAACCCTTACGGTTTAACCGGTTTAACCCTTACGGTGGTTTAATCAGAAATCCTTTACATGTACGTATAATATAATAGTGATGGGAAACGATTTTACTTGTACCATTCTCCCTGAAAAGAAGGCAAATGTAATTCTGACGAAAATATTGAATATTGAATAAAGAATATTGAATACTTAAAGCGTAAATCAGTAGGTACTCAAATACCCGGTGGGCCTAATAATATGACCATTTACTGTAGTTACAATATAATACAATCAACTACTCCAGTAGATAGGCATTCCTACACTTGGATGCGTCACAAAATTAAATGCTAAAAATTAAATTATTAAAAACATAACTATCGTGATAGCTGTTATGGCTGTAATATTATATTAAATATTACCTACATACAAATAATCAAAATATACTAATGTGATTTAAGAGTCAGGGAGAATAACATATTAAAATAGAAATGCAAATTCTATAAAGAATAATCAAAAAATATATATTTTATTGTCAATCCAGCAATATGCCTTCGTATTTTTTTTTAAATGAATAGATGTATAATAAATTATATGAAAATTAGAATGTCAGCTATCATAATACCATTATGTTTAAAACTTTACGCATTTCATTAATCATCAACATGGAAAATAAACTCAGAATTTTCAAACTACCTTATACCATAAATTGGGTTTCTTACCAAATTATGTATAATTATCTTTTTAAATTGGTCCTCTCCAAGGCTTTTTATTTGCTCTGGAATCTTATTATAGAAGGACAATTTTGGTGAATAAAACTGTATCGCACTTACACTTATCGCAGTTACGTAATCTAACCTGCAAAAGAGAATAAAATCTTTGGTTTATGGTGGAATGTTCCCATAGAACCGAATGTTTTACACAAACATATGGCGACTTGAAATTATCTCTTAAATAGACTTGTACCATTCTCCCTGAAAAGAAGGCAAATGTAATTCTGACGAAAATATTGAATATTGAATAAAGAATATTGAATACTTGAAGCGTAAATCAGTAGGTACTCAAATACCCGGTGGGCCTAATAATATGACCATTTACTGTAGTGACGTAATCTAACCTGCAAAAGAAAATAAAATCTTTGGTTTATGGTGGAATGTTCCCATAGAACCGAATGTTTCCATAAACATATGGCGAAATAAATTATCTCTTAAATAGACAAGTAGAGATAAGTAATGAACTGCAACGCGTACAGCTTGGATATATGTAAATTCATGGTTTCCAGTGACTCTCAGTTGTGGTTCAGACGATTCAGCTAAATTAACTGAGTAGGTAGACAAGTGTGTGAGTGAGATTATCCTTCGTCTCGCTCTTCGCGCTCGCGCCCCTAACTCGTTAAAACATTCTGGAAATACCACCCATGAGCCAATAAAATTGGATAATATCACATAATTTTTTTCTTCTTGGTTGTCTGGCAGAAATGCTAAAAATGTCTGGCAGGTTGGCAACGGAATCCCTGCGCGTCAGCACCGTCTGGAAATATCACGAGGTCCCTTTTAACAATAGGAGAAAAGGAATGGCTAGCAGTCGTGCTGGAAGGCAGTGGGTACTATCCTCACGACCGAGGCATACTTCCTTTTGCCAACCTCTATCGATGGCTCACGTTTCGCCAATGTTTTTATCGACATACCTATGTTTGCCACTTAGGACTTAACGTAGATAGGTAGCACTAGTAGCGTATTCGATTGGATTAAAGTCACGTTTTAGCAAAATGGTATGAATTACAATATAAATTAATAATTATTTTTTATATATCAGTTTCAAACTACTAAATGCGCTGCCTCGCTCATTACAGCCTGTTGTATATTACACCTCATTACGATCCTAAATATGGTAGAAATTCTTATGGTAGTATATGGGTAGGTACCAATGTACCAATGTACATTCAGTGTACAATGTACCAAAGTACAATGTACCATTCAATGTACATTGTAAAAATGTACATTCAGGTACCAATGTACCTGATAAAACATGAGTGCTTGATATAATTAATATCTGAATATGTAATTTTCTGTTTTTGTAATAAGACATTGTTGTCTTGATATTCTTGACTATTTATTTTCAACAATTTTTTAATTTTATAATCATCTAATGTCTAAGAAATTTAGGTAAGGTATTTTTTCATTTTTTTTTATTTTATAAAATAAACCATTTAGGAGGTATCCCTACTCTTGGCATAGTCAAATTCTTTAAACAAGAGAATATGTTATACCTTATGTGGTATAATTATTTTTTATACAGATTGATTATTTTTTTTTAACGGAAAAAACAATTATTAAATAAATTGACAGTAAAAATATATAAGCCTGTTTACAACAGGCGATTTGCTATGATGAACGATAGAATGAGAACATGTTCCAATAGTAGATTCTGCGAACATGTTCCAACAGTAGATGCTGCTAGAAAATGTGCGTGCATGTGTGTGATTGTGTGTGTGTGTGTGAGAGAGAGTGTGTGAGTATGCCTGCATATGTAAGTGTGTGTGTGTGTGGGTTTGTATTTAAGTAAGTATTCATACAATATTTTATATTATATTTTATTGTACTGTATTTTATATTGTATGTTAGGGAACGTTGCCAGCCGTTAAACTTTGATCGGTGCTTAGAATCAGTTCGTACGTTTTAAACGCTGAAAATGTCGACCGGAAATGTTAACAATCCGGATGCAACACATAAAACAGATCAAGCACTCAAGCGCATCAATCCATTAGAATGAGAAATACACGAAATTAGTTTGGTAATAATGCTAATAAGTTTTTGAAAAAATACTCATACATTTTAGATGAGTGCCATCATAGTGATAGTATACATTTAATTTCATCTTTTATGATACATCCAAGGATAATCGAGTTTTGCTTACCGAATAAAACACTCGCACTTCTTATTATTGAGATGCCTGTTGTGTAATTAATAAATTATAATAATGCCAGATATAAATTTAAATGAACAATGATAAAAAATAATGAACTCCTGGAAGGGCTACAGAGTATCGAAGCATACAGATTCTGTATTTATCTGCAGACGAGCCCATGGAGACGACAAAAATAGAAGATTTATTGCCTTTTACAGAATGAACTAGACTATTTAATTAAAGCATTGCAGAAAAAAGTAGCATGTCTGTATTAAGATGTATTACAGACATCTTTACGCCTCTGCTTATTGACTACTGATTACAGATTTGAATTACAAATTGAAAGTAATCTGTCGCAGACTTGTTTACTCTTTGATTTAATGGTTTTATTTCAAGCACAGCCGATAAAATAAGACATCACGTTAAGTATAATTCTGGATGTAGTTTAGTAAAAAAATGTAATTACTCTGTTTTTAGATAATTTATCGGTCCTAGATCAACTGTTGTATGAGTATGTTCATTGGGAAGTGTGGTGTAGTGTAGTCTTTCAAATTGTGAAATCGTATTATGGCGTCCAGCTGTGGATACTTAGGAAACACACTAGTGGTCGCGGATTTATTGGACCTTTGGAGCTGTCATCTGCAACGGGCGAACCCGACACCTCATGTTGTTATAGCGGTATAGATCGTTCTTTCAGCCGTGAGGTGATTACACAGAGACTCGGGGACAACACAGTATACAGTCTAGCTCCGCCAAAATGCCCGTAAGAAGCCGACGCCTTACCGCGAGTTACTGGAATGGCCACCCAGCGGGCCAACCTCAGGCCCTTACTACCAAATTTGGCCGGATTTCTTGGTCCTCCGGTCTGGTCACGGTTTCGAAGTCGCTTGCGCGGCCTCTGACAGCGGAGGGTAGTTGTCGACCAGACGGAAACAATAGGAATCATACGTCTCCAGACCCCTCTGGTTTTTCGCCAGCTGGGCATTCAACACCTAGCATACCGGATGGTGCACCAACTGCCTAGTTCCGCCCGAGGTATTCCCCAGAATTTTGAGGGACCTATTCTTGGCGTCGTCTTGTTTTTGTTATAAAAATTGTATATATCAGATAACTGTTTGTACAGAAGATACGAAGCTCATATCCTATCTTATAAATCCCGATCGACCTGATTCTGCTGAGACGAATAAACATATATTGAAAAACTGTCCGCTATGACTATCAATATACTGGTCGGATATTTCGTAGGTTGCATGTAAGTTTCCGGGTTCTCTTCCCGGCTGGGTCACCATTTTCTGTTGGGATAAAATTAATGCAATTGCAATTCAATTCTACAACTGAGAGAGGTAGTATCATTTAAGCCGAGCTTTAAAGGATTCTACATAAGGTGAGTTATTATTTTAACCGAAAGACCATTCCAAAGTTATGCATCATGCGCACTAAATGAATACGAAAAAAGTGCGTCCTGTGGTGGTAAGAGATTTTCAAAAGATTGCCAGAGCCAGAAAGCAGCTGTATGCCGCGAAAAGACAGTGGCTCTAACAGGTCTAAAAAAAGGGGTGGAGACGATAAGAAAACGCGATAATAAAAACCCAATAATGGAAGCAATGATAACAATAATAACATTCAATTACTAGTGCCAGATGTCGCATATCTTTATACAGAGGGAATTACATCACAGACATAATACGGAGAGGTAGAATACTGTCTTTTGGTCTATTTTAACTTAAAGTGCGTAATTATTACGTATTGAAACCTGTTAATTAAAAATGTACATGTTTATGTAAATAAAATTAAAATATTACAAGCTATGATTTAAAAATTCATTTGTTATAATATTATTATTTTATACCGTATAGGCGTGTTTGGACCGCTATCGCCAGGCGGAGCACTAGCTCGCCATATTTCAAAAATAATAATTTATTTTAGGATCTATGTATGACTGCCACCTAAACGTTGCGTTTCGTGGTAAAATACTGGTTTCCAAATCGTAGTACGTCGTTGAGCAATCTAATACGCTATATAATCAGTAATGGCGTGCGCCGTCCGCATACGCCCCTTTTGCTAGGAAAAGAGTTAAATGAAATGATTATAGAGTAATCTGGCACGAAGTTAAGCTAAAGACGTTGTGTACGTTGATCAGTCGTGCGTGTCGGAGTCATCAAACCCTGTGACGCGGAGGGAATATTACACCTCCCTGTCGCACGCCTTCGTCACTCGCTCTCCGGGTGGACCCAGCCTCGAGGTGGCGCGGTACGCCGCCGGAGCGCTTTTTCATTGTACAACTCCTCGGTTGCAGAGAAACATTTTTGCAATGGCACACACGTTAATTTAATTTAATTGAAAGCAATTCACAAGTATTATAATTTACATCAAATAAAATATCATATGACTAAACCACTTAATCCACAGCAAGAATTTAAAATCTAATTTTAAATATTGCCTTGTCCGATGTTGCCTAACTAAAGCTTGCGCTTAGACGGAAATTCCGTATACATACATAGAGTCACACCAATTAATGTGTGAATACGTTAAAAAACCTAAATGGCCACGAGCAATTTTATTTAATACACAGCCAAACATGAATAAGGAGACGACTACAGCAATAAAAAATCCAAAATCACAAATAAAAATATTAAACAATTACCAAAAATAAGAGTAGGTAAAAATACTCATAGTTATAAAGTATTTATAGTGTCAAAAAAACATATACGAGTGTTATATTACAAAAAATAAGAATAGTAATATAGCCAGACACGATATTGTTATTAAAAGGTCATCAAAAACCTATAATCAAATAGTATATAAATTATATATTAAGCAAATTTAATCAGTTATAAAAAAGATAAGCAGTAAAAAAGACGACGTACTTTAGCGAACCGCAATATTAGGGTATCTTATTAGATGCTTTCAATCAAATATATCAGTGATTCAAAAATCAACAAACAAAATTAGCAAAAACGTTGGATTGTAGCTTGGTAGTATTTTTTAAAAATGGTTTCATTGATACGCAAGGAATTGAATTAAACGATACTGTAAACATTCAGGAAATCTTAAAAACCGCAATTTATTCCATAGATTTAATTAGTATTATCATTAATGCAACGACTAAGTTGTAACGGCAAGCTTACCGCGTCATTTTCTTCGTTCTATTCTATGTTTCTAAAAAAGAAGTTTTATCACGATATTGTGAATTTAATAGTAAGCGAAGGTGGAAATTGAATCGTACAATGCTTATGTTTGAACGAGATGTATGTATGGATGTGCACAAATTTTGACTATGCTATGTTGGTTTAATGGGAGTCCCTTTTTTACCGGGGAACGATCACCCTTCATCCATTCATCTCAAAAACTAAGCTCAACCTTTGCAAATTAAAAACTCTCCAATAGAGTTGAATTCAATCGAAAAACAATGAATAAAGCACGTGAATTGAATCGGTGAATGCCGTTGTTTAAATATAGGATGACAGTTGAAAATACTTGAAAATTTGGAATATATTAAATTATTTTATTTTAAAGATGGTAAATGATGCTGCGCCCGTTATCAGAGACAGCCATTACATCAAAATAATATGGAACAATAATTAAAAAAATAAAAACAAGACTGCCCTTACAGAAAGTGAACGTACGTATTTAGAATTATTAGATACATGTTGTTCGCGCTGAAAGCACGTTGTGTAAGCGAATAAAGTTCGCCCCGCCCTGCGGTAGGTATCTTGAAACGGTCGCGTGCCGCTGCGCCGCCGCCGCACTTTAGTCGGTTGCCCTCGGTGAAGTAATAAAAACGGTTTTATATGAAATATTTGTGGTTTGTGTATTTATTCGTGTAGATGCATAAATATTTCCGAACTTTCATCTGATACTAAACACGAAATATTTATCCTAATTAATTGACATTTGGACATTTAGATAAATATTTATTTGGCATTTTCTACCTAAAGTCCGGACACTGGATAACATATCGATTTTAACAATATCACACACTTATAAATCGGTTCAACAGTTTAGAAGTTATGGTGGAAGAAAGAAACGAAAAACTTAAATACATGAACCATGAACACATAACGCTCCTTTTTGTTGGGCATTCATTTATTTTGTTTTTTTTTCATTTGTTTAAACCCATAAAATTACATTTAGTTACAAAAACATTCTCTTAACCTAATATTTCATAATTAATTAAACAGTTTTCCAATTTACTTCCTAACTCGGAAATAGATTCAGAAATGATAGTTTGTGGTGTACCACCTCACTAGGAATGACCTGTATCGAGGTGGTACCAACAGAAATTGTATATTGCCTGCCGAAGGGGCATGATATATCCGCTCTTAGGTTTTTATTTTATTTTAATTATTTTTTAAACTTTATATTGCAATGCTATTTAAATTTAATAATTACAAGGATGGAGGTAGATACTTTATTTTAAAATTTATAAATTTTGAAGAGAAAATTTTGAAGATTCGTGTCAAAACGTTTGATACGCGTCGTTCTGACACAGTAGTGGTTCGGTCAACGTCGAGTTGATGATGAACTATGACTGCCTTCTCTATTATAGCAATTGAAAACCAGACAGAGGACTCTTAAAAAATATACACGCGTATTAGGTACTTGGCTGTGATCCTATATTTTCCCCGAATAATTTCGTTAATTATTGTTTTCCTTTTAGTTTAACTAGCGAATCCGAAGCAGGAAAATATAAATGGACTCTAAATCTACTACGGAAGTCCTTATATATATATATATATATATATATATATATATATATATATATATATATATATATATATATATATATATATATATATATATATATATATATATATATATATATATATATATATATATATATATATATATATATATATATATATATATATATATATATATATATATATATATATATATATATATATATATATATATATATATATATATATATATATATATATATATATATATATATATATATATATATATATGTATATATATATCGATTGGAAAATATCTGCGTTAATAATAATATAATTCCTGGTCGCGCCAGGACGTAGCAGCGCGACGACTCGATGGTTTCAGTATCCTGTTTGTATAACCACACATTATCGTAATCAGGATACAGAAAAAATATTGTAGGCAGTTAAAGATTTAAATGAGATAATCGTTTCCTATGAAGTCGATATCGCTTTCTGTCTCAAATAGGATTGCCATCACCAGTTTGAAAATAAGTAGCATAGGGGGACCAAAAACCCTAACATTTGGAATAAACTTGGAACTCGGAGAGTTGCCAAAATATTCAATTTTAATTGCATAAACAAAGCAATATATTAAAAAGAATAAAAAACACGACTGCCGTTAGAGAAAATGAGCTATTGTATTTATAATTATTTTTAATGCCTTTTTTTAATGAAATATTTGTGGTTTATGTATTTATCCATATAGATAGAAGTTTATTACCGGAATGTACTTAAATAGACCTTTAATTTGACACCAAACACAGTATATCTATTGAAATTTTGACATTTAGACATTTAGACAAGTATTTTTTAACATTTGGACAATTTAGGTCCCCACCCTATGATACTTAAAATGACAACAATTCTAACAATCTCACACACTTCTAAATCGGTTCAAGCGTTTAGAAGTTATGGTGGAATTAAAAATCATAGTTTAATCATTAATATATACCGGATTTTTTTCAAGTACAATTGCTTAGCTGTTATTTAAAAATCGGTAATGTTTTGTGGAGTGTAATAATTAAACAATTTGTTTTGCTAAATTTCTCTTCGTTACTAGGCCTACCGGATCTATTCCTGGCGGCCACGAAGAGGAAGAACGGAAAAAACTAAACTGTTAAATGATAAATGTCAACACGCACCGCGTAACACGGCGATTTATATTAAAGACGCTGCTTTTTCCTTATATGAGGACAAGGGGTTGCGTACGCATAACACTCGCGAGGATAAAACGATTCTATCAATATGACACATTCCTAAATCGGTTCAAACGTTTAGAAGTTATAATGGAATAAAGAAACGGAAAACATACCCTTTGGGCAGTCGTGAAAAAAGTCAAATTTCATAATAAGGTGAGTTTCTATAAGTACATTATTTTAAAATATTAAAACAAACCAAATATTTTTTACTAAGTATAAACACACTTTCTTGGTTGAGCTTATTTCGCCCCTATCATCATGCGCCCTTGACCACGAGCTCGCCATCTATTAGCGCGCGACAAACTACACTCTATATATAATTCGTAACTTTTTGTTTGTGACGAGTAGGCTGACTCTCAGCCGTCAGTTGTATTATCGGTTATACGGGATATTAGACTGCTATATACCATACGAAGACTTGGCAGCCAGGATTTTACTACAAAACGCAACGAGTAGAAGGCACTCATAGTTCCAAATATTGTTAAATCTTCTCTTATGTTTAATATGGCGGCATTCGTGGTATATCAGTAATTAGAAGCGCGAATTATAGATGGCGCTCCAAACGCGACTATATGGTAACCTATCTTGAAATAAAATAATAACAAACGAATTTTTAGATCACAGATGTTATTATTTTAATATTATTTAAATATTATTTGTATTTGGCATGCAGGCTTAATGCGTAATAATTGCACAGTTGAATGTTCAGCTTTTCTAATAGATGGCTTAATAATCTTTCCGTATTATTTCTGTGATGTAAAGACCTAAATAAAATGCCATAGATGGCACTAATATTTGAATGTTATTATTATTATCATTAGTTAAATTTAAATTATTGGGTTTTTATAATCAATCAATCTATTATAAAAACCATTCATTATCAATGTTATTATAGATGAAGGAATAAACTGCTATTAGTTTCGCTGTCAATGCTAAGAGCGCCCCCTGTATGTCGCCGGCGCAAAAGGATTGCCAAAACGTACTATGAATTTTAGTAATGTCATACCATATTTAATCAACGGTTGTATCTTGCAGCCAGGAAACCTAATAGTTGCATTTTAACGTAATGGAAATACGCGTAATAAGTACCTATATCATTCTATTTGGATCACTGGCAAGCGATTCATATATTTCACCTTGCCATAAAAAATGACGCTATTAATAATGGCGTTTCGACGTGACAATATGTTGAGATCCAACCAGTGCAATGGTATTACCGTTGAAAAATTGACTATACGTGTATTTTCGACGTAATCGAGGCATAACACAGATTCAGGTGTGTAATACAATTAGGGCAGCGCCACACTTGTCCCACGTACGCAACGTAAGCAACGCATTATGACGTCTAGGCCCATGAATTTGTATGCTTAAAGATACACTTATCCTATGCAACGTTAAGTGGGGTTAGTGTGTTTAAGCATGCAAATTCAAGGGTCCAGACGTTACGCGGGACAAGTGTGGCCCTGTCCTTAGTCGGGCGTTTTCCGTTTCACCGTTGCGATTGCTGTAAGTTTTTCTCTCAGCCACGGGCATCGAAGGTACCTAGTAGAGAGTGCCCGGCATTCTAGTGTTAGTCCGGCCCTGGCGATTGCCCATATTGGCGATTCCGGAAACATCATATTGTCTAACATTTCATCCGCAGAGCAGAGCCTCGGGCGTGCATGCGGTGTGAGGACTACGGGTTCGGTTGGATACATTGTACGTAATCTGTGCTTCAATCGAACGCTCGTAAAACATGTTAGCAGCACCCGAGCCGCAGTCGCGATGTGAGCTTTTGATGCGAGATTATTTGCAGCGGCGCACAGTGGAACACCTTCTAAATAAATAGTATTAACATTGATTATATAGCGTATTATATCGCTACGACGTACTACAATTTGGAAATCAGTATTTTACTACGGTTTCGTAGTATAATAGTATGGTGGAGAACTGTATTAAAATATTAATATAATAACAAAGGATTTTAATTAGTTATTAGTTAGTTTTTATTATTTTTTATTTGTTAATATAATAACAAGTGGAATCACTTATTTACACTGAATTAAATATTCTACGAAACGTTCCAAAAAACTGATTAATACACCAAATAATGTGAACGCGCGATTTTTTTCAACCGTATACGGCTAAACCTTATCAGAAAACCGATTCGTAATAACCGTAATAGCGTGGACGGCCTGTTATATGGGTATTTCGCGTTATCTAATTCGTTGGAACTTACCACTACATGACGTTGCAGCACATCAACATATACACCGTTCAACCGATCGCCATGAAAATTGGTATACATAGATATTTGACCACAGGTAATATTATCGTGCTATCCCTTTTTGTGTAGCTCGCCACTAGATGGCGCTGCAGCACATCGACTTCTATACCGCTCAACCGATCACCATGAAAATTGGTATACATAGGTATTTGAGAATGGTTAAAGCACGGGCAACGCCGGGTAGTACCCAACCGCTACTACCCTATATAATCAATGATTAGAATTACACACACTGGAGCTGTCAACTACAACGAGATCGTTTTGTCTCCCGTCAGGTAACCGTAAAATACATTGGGATGGTACAAACCTGCCTTTCAGCAGAGCCACGAACCCGCCAGAGTCCAACGCCTCACGGCGAGGCAATAGGAAGGTAAGACAGTGGGGCCACCTCACCCCCTGGCTACCAGATTTGGAAGGATATCTCCGTCTGGAATTATCCTTCAGGATACCTCCTACCTCTCGACTGGTTACGGGACCTAAGTCGCTTAAGCGGCTTTTACCTGCCGTAAATTCAGCGGTGATTCAGTTTGAATCTATAGCGGAACAAATAAATCTTTTGCCCGGCTTTAAATTAAAAATCAGGTAACATAATGGTCATTTCAACAGTGGTCGATGACAGGTCAACATCCACCCCCGCTATTTAGGAGACAGTATATTTCCATAGTCTCGTGACTCCTTTAGCAAATAGCCAGAGTGCACAACCGTCCGTCCAGTAGCGCCGGGAGGCAATCCCCCAGGAGAAACCGATCCACCAGCCGTGAGGCCTGAGACGCGAGAGTCTTACCCGGGGTAGCCATCCACACGAGGAGGCTACTGAATAGGAGTTCAATCGCGAGTCAGATCGATCAGGGTACACAATGGATCTTGTGGCAAAAGCTGCACGAAACCGTTCGGTACCAAGAACATCGATATATGATCCCCTAGATGGGCCTTTCGCGCTCGTAAATGACCCCTTCAAAACCACTTCTAAAAGTCGGTCAGTAGTAGTTTGGTCGCAGTTCGCTAGCAGATAGCCGACCGTTTTATGGTGTGAGAGCTGCCGCGTAAAATATTGGCGCGCTATTCTCTCGCATACTGTTAAGTTTATTGCTCCTCTCTGTCACATGATTTACGAGCAAAGGTTATGTGGAGCCAACTTATTTGTATCTGAGAGTATATCTAGCAAATATATCGAGGAGGCTACTGAATAGGAGTTAAATCGTGAGTCGGACCGATTCGGGTACACGATGGAGCTTGTGTGCACGAAACCGTTCGCTACCAAGAATGACACACAGTGCGAAGCGGGCGAGGCGCCTGCGGAACCGCCTATTCCTGTTCCGCAAGTGGACTTCATCCCACCGGCCGATACTCTTGCGTAACGTTTCCGATGGAATTTGAGACGTTAATAGGCAGAAAATCATAACTGTTCACCAAGCGAGATATAATGGCCGAATGCCTGCCAGACAGATCCAATCGCCTACTTTTAGCCAGGGTATAATACTCGCTTGTGTCATAATTATAATTTATCTGTGTATCTGTTATAATGGTTCTAAATTACTGGAACCCTGTTGGTAGACACGATTATCGATTAGTGGAATCAGGTTTAATAGCGGTTTTACAATGTCCATGTTATTATTCAATTTCGTTGGCGAGAGCAAAAGCTCGACTGATTTAAAATGTCTTCGTTCTTTTATCCGATAATGCTTGTAAGGTTTTATAATTAATTTACATACTTGAAATATAAACCGGATAAATTGGTATCCAAATATTTTACTTTCCCGGCAGAGGTAAAGTCTTGTGAACGCACTTCCGTGTGTCAATATGTCTGTGTGGGTGTGTGTGTGTGTGTGTATTCCTCCACGATCGCGTCTAAACTCTCCATACGATTGTGCTGAAATGCATCATGTAGGCATCATTTGCACATTGCATGAGTTGAAAAGATTGTTGTTGAAGTTTGTGAGGGACCACCCCTCACTAGACCCCAATTTCTTCGGTGTGAGGTGGTGGTATCAACTTGCTGGTTGTCTCCGTATTTAAAGGCGGTTTGATGAAGCAGAATGTATTTATTGATTGAATATTGCCAGTTATAACGCTTGCCGAACAGACTATGTAATCGCGGATGTAGTGTCTCGCGGGCCGAATGACTGAACTGATGAATGAATGCTTTGGTTGCTTTTGGCCGGTTTATATAGGCCGTTAAATGATGCAATTCGAAATATTCTGAGTAAAAGTATTGTTTCATCGTGCTGATTCACCGCTGCACGAGTTTAAATAATAGCTGAATTGTGTCAGTGGAATTCACTGGAAATCGATGCATTTGTTGATCGTATGTAGTGGATTTAAAGTCCGTTACAAGTTCACCAGGGAGCGCGCTAGTCATAGGTATTTCAATCTTGAAATATTCGAATTCAAGATTTTAAATTCGGTACACAGATGCCTTGTTCGGCCGAAACTACATTGTGAAATTTCGGTTGGTATATCTCATATAAGAGTGACACAAATAATGTTTAAACTCAGCCATTTTTAAGAAAATACTACATCATATTGTAAAAATACCGTTTTAATACCACGAAAAATACCACAATTTCAGTACGAAATACTACGAAAATAATACTGGAGAGGGGGGATTGTCGCGCGGGGGAGGGGGTTGTAGTTTGGCGCCGGGGTGGTAGGGATAGGGATGTACGTGAAATATCATTCTTTTCGGTCAGTGGGAAGTCGCTAGCTAAACTACCATTTAACGAAAACGTGTATCACTAATGTTGCATATATCTTTGGAACCGTACTACCAGCGCGCATTACTTATGTGTAAATATTTTTGCGCGATATTTTTGTGTAGTATAAAAAGGCATTACTGGATAAAGCGTGTGTCTCGTGCGCCACGCATGACGCAATCGTAGCTACGTTTAGTCCTCGCGCCTGTCATTCATTGTTTGGAAGAGCTCACTTCACGAGCTCATTCAGGTTTGAGGAGCACACTTTGCCATATATCCATCAAAATCAGATGGTATAGATCGTGAAACTCAACCCAAAAAAATGTAAAAAAACATTTTTTTAGCAAATTTGTACAATTTAACTTGAATAAAAGTTTGACTATCGCTGAGCGCGCTGCCTCGTCTAGCGGTGGGTAAAATATCGCAAATAAACAATATTAGCTACATATTACCAACCGCTAGCAGCGTTCTCAAAACTTTTTATACTTAAAAAAAAAAACAAAAATTTCCAATTTAAAAAAAAGTCGAAGAAAAAAATATTATTTTTGTTTTTTCCCATTTTTTCCAGAGTTGCTTATTTGCTCGTACGGATTCACCCAGTTCAACGAAGCCGGTAAATTAAAACTCACCTATATAGCGTATTAGGTTATTCAATGCTGAAGCACGATTTGGCAGATAGGATTTTTAATACGAAACGCAATGAGTAGATGGCATCAATACTTCCAAACAAGTATTAATATTCTCTTATGTTAAATATGGCGGATTTTTTGGTATCGCAGAATGGCAACGGACTATATAGAGAGCGCTCTAAACACGCCTATACGATATCCTACCTCGAAATAAAATAATAATATGATAACAGAGAATTTTTAAATCATAGCTCTTATTATTTTGATATTATTTACATAAAGATGTCATTTTTTTATTTGTTATACAGGTTTCAATACATAATAATTACGCACTTTAATGTTCAGATATACAGCATCTCTCCGTATTATTTCTATGATGTAATCAGACTATATATAAATGCGATAGATGCCATTATCAATCTTTAGACGGCCAAATAAATTACCATTAGTTTCGTCGTACAATGCTCTCAGTGCCACCTGCATGTCGCCAGTGCAGAAGGCTTGCCAAAACGTACTATCTAGAACCATATATAATCAATGGTAATATGTTGCTGAATTTTAACGGTTGCTGTGGCACCCCCGCGATCGAGTGCAGAGGCTCGGGAGGCAAGACAGAGGAATGTCAATCCTTGCTCATCCGCGCTGTCTGCTACGGAACGCGTCTCTGTGTCCATAGAGAGCGCGCTAGAATGACGCAAACGCAGGAGCCCTAATCCTCTACGAGCAGGGTTGACAGGTGTCTAGAATGATGGTTACACAAAAAATCAGATTGAAACATTTTAGATATTCAGTTAGTATCATAAAATCATACCTTAAGACAATTAAATCTTTTATTATAATAAAAGATTGATAATTATCAATAGGTACGTAAGCAAGAGATAATAATCTGCACTAAATGGTAATATTTTTGCAGTTTGTCCTAATTTATATAGTTTAATTTTTGCGATTTTTCTTTATTAGAAGCTGCAGCTCTAAGCAAAGATTACTTCTATTATCCTTATTACATTTATTACTCTTATTACTTCTATTATTACATAATCCAAATTACAAGTTACAAAAAATCCTTATCCTAGCACAAAATATTACTACGCTTAGAAAGGAAATGTATCTCTTTGACGTAATGGTTTACCACCTCACTAGGTATGAACCTGTGTTGAGGTGGTAACAATATAGTTTAATTAATTTTTAATATTATTTGATACCTAGCATATTTTAAAAAAATTAAGTATTCTAAAGTATGCACAAGCCACTGTCTACTTGGTACGCTTTCCTTAGTATGGGCATAGGCCTAGTTAGGCGGCGTTGATTTCAAAAAATTGTGGTCTGCGGTGCTTTCTATTTTGCTATTTTTTTACATTTAAGCCTCTAATGTTAAACTTACAATGTAATGCCGTGAAAAATGTGCTTTCCTTTAATAAATAAATAAATAAATAAAATTATTTTGTGACGAGAGGGCAAGTCTTATCTGGTACGTGGATAAAATTAATATTAAAAACATCATTAAAATTAAAATTAAACTTAATTATAATTGATGACATCTGATCTACGTGGTTATATAAAATAATAATTAATCAAATTAAAAATATTAGCCGTCATACGTTTCAAACATGAATAAGGAATAGTAAGAAAACGGTCATTTCACACGAGCTCTACTTGAAATATATTTGTCGTTTCCAGAAAGTTTTCCAAGGTCGCAATGGTGCTATACACCGCCGCATACTTAAGAGGCCTATTACAAAATAGCGTAGGTATTCTTTTAAAATGAGTTTAAAAAATGAACGCATTTTTTTTTGGATGTAACTATAAAAGATAGGATAAATAAATAAAAAAATAAATAAATAACTATTCAACCCTGGGAGAAAACCGCGGCACTGAGCGCTCTTCTCTTGCGCAAGCAAATATATACACAATTTCTAATTGTTTTTTGCAGTGTTTTCTCCTTTCTAATGACAATAATTTATATTATGTCGTATTGCTAAAAGAGTGAACTTTAATATAGTATAAGTATTATATAAGAATCTTATTTTATTTCTGAGAAAATTAGAATGATACAGGAAGTTTTTTTTTAAATTTTGTGTAATTGTAAGTAATGTATACCTTGGATATGTGGTCAAAAAACGAAAAAATAAGGCCGCTATGGTCAACAAGAATACATGACGGACATAAAAAAAAATAGTATACGGTTTTCGTTGTAGTGATATTACTGTATTAAGGAGCTCAAAGTTTGCCTTCCGAGCGTTTTACGAATAACGACTTTCGGAAAATGGGCTGAATAAGTAAATAATATTCGTTATATCTAAAATTAAAGGCCGCTATGGTCAACATCAAGAAATGGTCCAGGTAATTCAGTAATTAAAGTTTGTAGAAATCTCTTCATTTCTTGGAATTAGAACGCCAAAAATCCACTTTTCTTGCCTTTCTGGAAAAAATATGTGATAGGGCTCTTAAAAGTAGATTTGCGGTCACATGCCATGGTGGCATTCAAAAGTATTGGCAGGACGCATCTAACTGCACTACAATGGCGTTACAATAATGTTAAAAGTTCAAAATTAAAAGTACGACGATTCTACGAAGTTTCAAAAGTATTGGCTGTCAGTTTATTCCAGAGATGCGGCGTGTATAATACTGCCAGACTTATAAATCCCATACGTTATCGAGCATGTTAACACGTCTTGTCGGAACCGTGTCCTCGTTTAGCCATTATTTTGTGAGGAAGATCGTTATTTAAGGAACTGACGCCTTTGATTTTACTTTTCCGTCCCACCAACTGACCAGCAGGGACAGTATTTTAAACGCGCTTATTTTATTTCTGAGATAAAGACGGAAATATCAATTTTGAGCTCCCCTTGAGACGATTAAAATCATTTCCAGATGGAAGTTTGTCTGTGTATCTGTCTGTCTGTCTGTGGGTCTATTCCTCCACGACATCGCCCAAACGCTTAACCCGATTGAGCTGAAATTCGGCACGCAGGCATCAGTTGAAAGGTTGTGATTGAAATCGGTCCACCAGGGAGCGCACTAGTCATATTTCAATATTGAAATATTGGACTATAAGACTTAAAATTTGGTGTACATTATGCAGAAATAATATGATTTGGTTAAATTTCGATTTGAATGTCTCATATATAACCTACTAATAATATTTAAATTCCGCCAAACATTTTACTCAATTATTACCGCTATCTGTTGGCGATTGGATCAACTCCGCCCTTAGCCAAAAAAAAGAGCCGCGCTTGTGATATAACCCAAGCGGGTTATTCCGCCGGCCGAAAGGGTGTGCTCATCGATTTTATTCATCATCAGTCCTTGGCTTCTTGCCGGGAAACTCTTGGTGTGACAGAATCGATTTTTCAGTTTAGGACGGTTGCAGTAGTACGGTCTACTGTTCTGTACCCTAGGGTCCATACACACTCAGCGGCATGCACAATATGTTTCACGTACTTCACCACGGCTGTGTTCCCCGATACAGCCAGTCCGATTTATTTATCAATTTCATAATTCTTATTTTTTTTAATCAAATATAGAACCTTCTAATACATTATGCATTCTCATCTCAGCAGCATGGCTCGCTTCCTGATCCACCGCTGAAGTTTGGAATCGCATTTTGAGTAATTACTTCCGGAAACTTCGCAAACTCGCGAACTAACTTTGACCGCATTCGCGAAACTCCTTCCTCGCCATACTCTCCCTCCAATCAGCTTTGCCATATTTGATCATCTGCTGTAATATGAAACCAATATGACAAATGTGTGGTGTGGGGTTGGGGGGGAGGGGGCGCTTTTGGGTTGCATTAGATTTCGCAAATGGGTTGTTATTAAAAATACTCAATTTAAAACACAAAGAAGTTTTTGTATATTCTTTGTTGCAGTGAACTTTCATGACATTGAAAGTGAAATTTCACGAGATCCAAGAGATCGTCGTATGGTAATAAACCCGCCCATTCAGTATTTTTCGTCCAAGATAATCTCTGACAATCAAACCTACTATAAAATGTTTATATCTATATGTGAATGTATCATGTGTGTGTAGGTATGTGTTGTTAATTACATTCGATTGAAAGAATTAAAATCCAATTCCGCAAATTTTATCCCAACCGAAAATGTCGACCCAGCCGGGAATCGAACCCGGAATTTTACAACATAATACAGGCGACCTAACCAACAGTACAGCATTTAATGTTTTTAGACTATATTTTACACCTCATTGATTGGTGGTGAACGGTTTCGTGCAGCTTGGGCCACAAGATCCATTTTGTTCCCGGATCGGCTCAACTCACAATTCAGCTCCTATTCAGAAGCCTCCTCGAGTGGAAGTCTACCCCGGGTAAGACTCCCGTGTCTCAGGCCTCAGAGCTGGTGGACCAGATTCTTCCGGCGGGATTGCATCCCGGCGCCACTGGACGGTTTGCGCACCGGTCGGCGAAGCCAATCGGCTGTGCATTCTGACTAATATAGTGTTTTCTAAGCAGCGGGGGTGGATGTTGACTTGTTGTCATGCCACTCTTGAAATGACTTTAGGTCACTCGATCCCGTGTGGCACTACGGGCAAAGAACGTCCAGGTCCGCGATAAATTCAAGCCGAATTACCGCTGTAACACTTTAGGTAATGGTTGCGTAAGCGACTTCGGACCCGTAACCAGTCGGGAGGACGGAGGTATCCTGAAGGTTAAATCCAGACGGAGATATCCTGCCAAAACTGGTAGTTAGAGGGTGAGGCTGCAAGCTGGGTGCCTTTCCCGGTGCCTTGCCCGTAAGGCGTCGGTCTCTAACGGTATGCTGGTGAACCCACTGAAAAGGCACTAGCCTTAGTGGGGAACTGTGAAATGTAATTTGTATCTTTTTTATGAATACAGACTACTACCAAAAAAAAAACTAGACAGTAGATTGTTTTGTCCCCAAGTCTTCTACGCTCATCCCACGGCTGAAACAACGATCTATATCGTTATACCAGCCTGGGGTGACGGGTTCGGCCTTTGTAGTCGACACCGCCCTACTACCTCATTGATAGTCAATTATTGTGTACCTTTAGTTGGAAAATGCAATATGTCTCCTTGAAAACATCATATTTAGTCTGCTTGTAGAAAAGGATTTTTAGTTAAATATACTTTAAAAAGAGATATTTGATAAGTCACCAAAACTAAATGATTTTAAAATGACTAATTATGCTTAGACGATCATAGATATAGTATTATAATTTACCTAAAATATTGTTGATCGAACCAAGTATGTATTACCTTAATTCAATTGACTCTCATTATATCCCTTATTCATAAAGGGTCAATCGATCAATCAATCAAATGATCTTTTGAGCGCGTTAGCCTAACCCTAGTTAGGTAACTGATGGTATGCCAAAAACTGTTACCATTGATCCTATTTTAATGTCACCTAACTAGGCTATAGCCTATCTAAGGCGGACATTTAAATTTGTATAAATATGTGTATAACCTACATATTTACATCTAAGTAAAGAAAATAAAATAATAAATTTCGATGAATGTATATACCTACTAATAGCTATTATTAATCCTTATTAGCTGGATAGTCAACGTAAAATTGAAAAGATAAAAAAGTTCCATAATAAAAATAATTTATTTACAAATAAATAGTATTTAATTAATTAAAATTGCTAAAAACTATAGTAAAATAATCATACTTAGTAAAAAAAATGGTTAAAAAAATAAAATGAGCTTTAGGTGAGTATAGGCGTAGTATATTTCACATTTGGAATAATAATAATGTCATAAAAACATAAATATTTGTATACATTTTAATTAAATTATCATTACATACAACTAGGGTTGTCGACTACAGCGGGCGAGCTCGTCACCTCAGGAAGTTTTAACGATTAGTCGTTCTATCTCCCTGGAGTGAGCGCAGAAGACTTGAGGCCAAAACAGTCCACCATCTAGCTACGCCACAAGCCCGTAAGAGTCCAACGCCATAACCGCGAGATAGCCAGGGGCCAGGAGTGTTACCTGGCGGGCTTACACTCACGCCCTTACTTCCAATTGTGACCAGATTACTCCAGTCTCTCGATTGGTTACGAGTTCGAGGTCGCTTGCGCGGTCCTCTCCCTTGCGAAGGGGTGAAACGGTGTTTACCGAATCTATCGCGGACCACAGCGTCCTTTGCCCGGCTGTTCCCCCAGGATCGGATAGCCGATGGTCGTTTAAAGAGCAGTCGCCGTAAGGTTCGCAACCACTCCCGCTCTATAGGAAACAGTACTGCCTCCAGACTCCCCCGACTGTTAGTCAGAGTGCACAGTCAATTGGCTTACGCCGCACGGTGCGCAGACCGTCCAGTAGCGCCAGAAGGTTGATTCCCAGGGGAAACTGACCATAAGGCCAGAGTCCTACCCAGGCTCGCATTTCATGCGTGGAGGCCGTCGGATAGGTATCATTACATACATACATATCATTTATTGGATGTACATCAACTATTGTCCCGATAACGCGTTTCGAAATTGTGGTAATCGCCTTTTATATTTCGATCAGCGGCGTTTGTTCTGGCGTATAATAAACACCGAATAATATACTCTAATACCATTACTCGGAAAGATAATAACATAAACCTTGAACGAACCACAAACCCTCCTCTCCCCTATAGAATCTTGTACCTTCATATGAAAGTCTCCGCCTCGCCAATAACTTTGGATGAGTGAGTGCATAAATAAATTAGCTCCGCGGAGCTCCCTCATGACTATGGACAAATTGAAAGGCCATTCAATTTGTTAGTAATAATATTTCAAAGTCAAGTGCAAGGCAACGTGAGGAATAAATGTGAAATAGGCGAGCGCATCCTGCCAGCCATTGACGGCGAATGACAACGCAGTAGCCGACGTGGACGCAGCAACACGCAGCAACAGCAGTGATTAATCATCTCGATTTATTCCAACCACCGCTATAAAAGCGGCTGTGCGTGCTGCGACTAGATGGACTGCTGCACTTGTTGCACTGGTAATCAACATACAATTGACAATAAATATAATACATACAAGCTCCTTCGATTATTCCCCTTTAGGTTATATAATCACTGATTCGGATCACTCTTATTTCTTTCAATATAATGTATATTGAGGCTTCCCCCTTACAAATAGGGATGGACATCGAATATCTGATATATCGAAAACATCGATGGTTAGAGATCGATGTTCGACCTCTAATCACGAGATAGTAAAATTTGCTGGGATTTAAGTCCTTAAGAAATTTAGATAGAGAAGATATCATGACATGCGACCACGATTCAATTTGAAAAAAAAAACAGAAACCGAGTAGATCACGAGCATTTTTACCATACGTTAAGAGCGTGGCGGATCTTATAAGATGCTGTAGAAATTCGATATAGAAATGATTTTAACCCGACCTAAAGTGCATATTACATAGCTCGGCACTGATGACTGTAAAGGTTATAATACCACTCCGAGTCCAGTGATGGGTTGCCTTATGTTGGACAAACAAAGCGGCCCATAGCGACTTAAATCTTTAAATTCTTAGACTTAAATCTTAAAATTTTCCGTTTTGTCTATGGCCTTTCCAAAGCGGGGTTCTAATTTTGACAGCTCGGTTACTCGCTCGCCCGCCCGCCGTCGTCTCGTCGCCCCAAAATGATTGTCGCCCTGTTTTGTTTGTTTCAAAATATACAAATACATATACAAGGCTTTTTATCATACAATATACAAGGTTAAAAAATATACAAGACTGTATAGCGTTATCTACAAAAAAATATTGACACAGGATTGCCAAGGCAAAATATAGATGTTAATTAACGATTACTTACGATAATCGGCGCTCATCGTCCATTCTTCGAATTAGAAGCCAATGCTGAGCAAACATCTTTGTTGACATCTTTGTTGACGTTTTTGTTGACATCTATGTTGATGTTTTTGTTGACATCTATGTTGACATCTTTGTGAAATCACGAGAGAAACAAGAGCTACACGGCGACTGCTCGACGAAGACCGCTCGATTTAGACCGTAAGTAATCGTTAATTAATATCTACATTTTGTCCTGAAAATCCTGTATCTATTTTTTGTAGATTATGTTAAAAAGCCATATATATTTTTTTAGCCTTGTATATTGCATGATAAAAAGCCTTGTATATTTATATATTTTAAAACAAACGAAAACGTCGCGACAATCATAGTGCGGTATGGAGACAATACGGCGGGCAGGCTAGCAACTGACCGAGCTGTCAAAATTAAGACCCCCGCTTTGGAACGACCATAGACAAAACGGAAAATTTTAAGATTTAAGACCGGTTCTTAATTTTGATGAATCAGAATACCAACAAAATAACGAAGATGCTTAAGTTCCTAATTTTTAGCATCAGCTTGGTTTAAGTCTGCTAGAAACGGAATACGGGCCAATATCCAAACATCTGAACCACATCCATACACAATAATTCGCTATGCTCCACAAAAGCAAACGTAATTCCCTCGGCTTTGAATTTACCTGGGCCGCAACAATTTTCCAGCGCCGTAAATCAAACACGGATATTGCCGAGCGAAATTCGTACTCGTATTTCGCAAAGTATTATTACTATCCACTCGGAATGTTAGTAACTTTCATCTTCTTCCTGGGGATATTGCAATCCGGAGCGAAATTGCACAGCAATCGATCATCATAGCCCCGAGAGCGTCCCGCGCGGCGCCACTCATCAATAGGACGATGACGTACACGAGCGGGACTAAGTTGCTCAAATTATTTGAAACTATACTAGACTCTGTACAAAATGCAGCAATATCAGCTATTCGTCTTTAGCAGCTAAAACCCTGGAACACGAAGGCGAAAACAATAAATACCAGGAAAATTGTACAACAGGCGTAGTATGACTTCAACACTACTGAAAATGGATACAGGCGAACAGATGTACAGTATACTTTTAGGAAAGGTCCTACAGTAAGTCCTGAGGGTGAAAATCTTGTTAATACAGAGGCATCCGATAAAATAACCATATACACTGATGGTTTGAAGGAAAACGAAGGGACTGGTGCTGAAGAATTTTTGCAAACCCTGTGTGAGATAAAATGAACCCCGGGAACTAACTCCACGATTGTCAAAGCAAAAACCATAGATACTTAGATATCACCGGGTCGGCGACGAAGAAACTTCACTCCATTGCCAAAACTACAAATTTTCGTCTCGTCGTTCTAACGGCTCTGTTAGCAATTTGCAAACCAAAGTTTTCAGCATGTCGTTGATGTCATTTGTTGATCTACGAAAGTCTTGAAAAGACAGTTGACAGATTCTGCTCACGTCAGAAGTGTTAGAGACGAAACTGGTGCCGACCAGTGGAGATTTGTTTGAAGGCGACCATCAGCGATGTAGCGTCCAGCAGGGTGGAGCGTCATGTCAAACTGCCAAAAGTACCATGAAGTGGATCAGTGGGCATCATGTCACTGACCTGCTTGGCCAGAAAATAGTATTGACCCTAATTTAATAGAAAATCCTCTGGTCAAGCCTGAAATTCGTGTTGTCAAGTTGCAATCCAAGCAATAAAGGAAGCTGATCGAAGCCATGATCCAGGCTTGGTACAGGGTGATCACATTAGAAGATCTTATTCGTCTGGTAGACTCAATGCCACGAAGAATCGAATCAGATATGCAATTAAATATTTAGGAAAAAAAGTTTTATTTCAAAAGTAAACTTGAATGGATTTTATAAAATGAAGCATCTTTGTGTTATTTTCGGTTTACTGAATACAAAAATACGATTTTTTTTAATTTATTGTGGTAATATAAATTATAATAGATCGTACTTTAATTTAAATATAGAATTGTAATTTAAATTTCATGTAATATTGATATATGAATGTGAAATTGAACGAATTTATAAAAAGTGTCCAGGCAAATCTTTGCTTTTTGCCTCAACGCCGAAGACCCTTTCGCTACCTTTTTAAAAATGTAGCGATAAAAGGAAATTGTAATTTGACTCCGACGCCCCCGCGGACGTGTTAATAAGTCCATCAATTTGTGTCCAGGTGACGGGTTGTCAGGGAAGATGGCGTCAACCACTTCGCGCTCGATCCATTAGCGACGAGCCGAGGCTACAAGCGCGCCGACGCGACGCGACGAGACAATTAAAAATATCAAACAAAAAGGAGAACCATACAATTATCAATTCTGATGCCGAAATTGGGGTTACAAAATATAAATGACTCCAAATCGCTACGCGAGGATTTAAAGTTTGAGTTAAAAAATATGAACAATATATTAAAGGTAATTAAAATACGACTGCCGTTACAAAAAGTGAACTACTGCATTTATAATTATTTTTATTACCGGTTTTTTATGACATATTTGTGATTTATGCATTTATCCATATAGATAAATAAATATTTTCGAAATGTAGTCAATCATATCTTTCATTTGACACTAAACACAATATATGTCAATTTATTGATATTTGGATATTTGGATATTTAGACAACTGTTTACTCGATATTTGGACAGTTAAGATATTCTATGACACTTAAGATGACATAACAATTCTAACGATACCACATACTTCTAAATCAGTTTGACCGTTTAGAATTTATGGTGGTATAAAGAAATGTAAAACACATATAGATGAACCCTGAACACATTACACTCCTTTTTTGTTGGACAGTCGTGTAAAAATAGTACCATGGTGTAATTTTAAACACTGACACCCTTACGGAGGTCAAAATAATACCATCGATCAGCAACTAACATAAAGAATCCATAATCCATAAAGAAAAAAATCCATGAAGAATACTTTTTTTAAATATATTTTTATTTATATCAGCGTATCTAATTATAATATATAATGATGATGATGATATTTATAAAGACATACTAGTGTTGGCCATCACATTGTTGGAAATATTTTTCAAAAAATTATAGAAAAATTAAACTTTGTCATAACACACCAAAGGATGTTACAACTATTCTCAGTCAACCTAGCGAAACTGGCTGGAACAATCAGTACTGTAGAATAATAAGATCGAACACATGATACGCCAACATGAAGATAAAACCTCTCCTGGGATCGTGGGATCACGGTCTTTATGTATGTTCAAATGCACGAGTATGGTAGAGATCTCGATGCTCTTGGTACTCCGCGACAAGGATGCCAAGATAAGAAGTTCACTTTCGTTCGTCGAGAAAATGTCAGCAATTTCGCATAATCTGACCATAAAATCGAACCGCTTAAAGATGTTGATCACACCACCGCATAGCATTAAACGGATCGCTGCTCGCCGATCGCCCTGGAGCGCTTATTAGCTTCGGATCCACCGAGGACGAAGGTTTTACAGAGTGGTGCTAAATTCTATGAAGACAGAAGGGTATTTATATCGACGTTATTGGGCTGTATTTGCTCTCTCTCTTCCTTGCGTGATTTTCAAATTTTCTATCACGCACAAACTAGTGCATAAGTCATATGATTTACTTCCATCCAATTTTGTTCTAGGAATGGTAAGACACAATACTCTCGAAACGCGTCGATATATTTCCCTAGTCATTTTTGCATTTAAATCAGTTCTACGAACTATTTATTACCTGATATACCTACTATGTAAGTTTGAATTGTACGCACAGGTAAATTGCATAGTCATAGTCATAGTCATAGTCATATTTTATTAATTATAAAAAGTACATACTGTGGAATACGTCATTTTACATTATCTAGAAGTTATTACAACTTCATTACGTGTACATATACCTACTTTTTATATGTAAAGACACCACCGGATCAATTATAAAAATTAAATCTTACAGAATCAAATAACAAAAAAAATGTAAACAACATTTTTAAATAATCTATTAATAAGTTTTCAAACTAGTCAATCAAAAAAAAATCAAATCATCAGTTAATAAACAATAAGTTTTACAATAAAATCAATACCTACGGTGACAAATTACAGAACAAATTTGATAAAAGATAAATTATTTTTTAAAAACTAAGACGGCCTTGTCAAATTCATCAAAATTGTAGAGAGCATGCATGGCTAAATTTCTTTTTACGCATTTCTTAAATGCAACCTCTTGAAGTATTTTAATTTCTGCTGGCAACGAGTTCAACATAGCGAGGAGATCGCATCTATTGTTTAATGTGCCGTACCATCGTCCAAATAATTTTGTAGAATTAATAGAGTGAAAAGGGTAGTATGAATAGAGGGATATTCGCCTTCTTAATTCTTTACCCACTGAGATAGAACTCTTTTCTATATCATTTTAACGGCTAAAAAGGCAACTTCCGCTATCTCATTTTTGTCCTCTGTTTTTCTTAGTTTTGATTTTTTATATATTTTTAATATCAGCATTAGCTGGTAAGTCAGTTATTTATGGACATGTAGGTACACCCTAGACTTAAAATTCAAGGGCGAGTTTTATTAGTCTTTAAGACTTCTGAACAATATTTGAAATAAATAAATAAACAATAAAAACTTGTGATTTAACGTATCGGTGTTCTTGCTTGTTAGGGCGTTTACGCGATGTCAATACAATATCGGGCCACAAGTCCACAAAATTCGCAGGTCATATCAGAAAATGCCCTAAGGAAGGATGCCGTTTCAACGACTTCAAATCAAAATCAAAATCAAATCAAATTTATTGTCTTCAAAACCGTATACATAGTTGTTTGGATAGTTTGGATACACAATACTTTGAATAGCAGCTTAAGATTAAAATAATTCAAAAAACCGATACTAAAGGTCTCACCACGACGAGCCTCACTACGTAATTTATAATATTCGTATTAAATAGATACATTAAACTACAAATTCATTCAGACAATTATTCTATATGAAGAAATATTCAAGAAATACAATCGCGGGGTATCAAACATCATTCAAAACATCGTCACAGGTAACATCATGGATTTATGAGTATGAGTCAGCAAGTAAACATAACTCGACCGTATGACCCAAACCCAACAAAAAGCGTTCGTGCTCGATGCACTAATCAATCAAATCAAATCAAATCAAGCTTTTTGTCTTCAAAACCTTATAAATAGTTGTTTAGATATTATTACAAAATACTTCGAATGGCCGCTGAAAATTAAAATATTTCTAAAAATCTATACAAAGAGTCTTACCACAGAATCTATAATAATCGTATTAGCTTTTTAAAACTACAAAGTAAGTCGGTCAATTATTTGACATGATATAGTTAAAAAAAGTAATAAAATACTGACTTACTTTAGAACATTTTGACGTGAGAATTTTCAAATGAGTTGTCATGAAATATAAAAGTATATGGCCCTACAAATACAAAATACAATTAACCATCAGAAAAAAAAATAGTCGTAATAATATAACAGTCAATAAAATAGTAAAAATGTCAAGATCAAAATGGAAATTGTTAGTAAACTAATTAGAATTCGTTGATATCATACAATTTTCTCTCAATAAGGTAGCATTTTAATTTGGATTTAAACTGGGGTATTCATGTTTCTACATATAATTTTAGTATTTTCAGCTAGTTTATTGATTTTCCTTTGATACGTTAGTACCTATATCGTATCAAATGTGGTACATTTTAGAGATGACAAAATAAATTTCAAAGATTTAATGTAGACAATGTTTACGGTTGTATTGAACGATTTTCGGTATTTATCTGACAGAGCAGCAGTATGTGGTACATTTTGAAAAGCTGTTTCTCCCTATTTAAATCTACTGGTCATTTAGCCTCGTTATTAGATATGTCTTTCTTAGATATATCCATGCTAGGTACTAACTAAACTTTATCTTCGTTCGTTTATGATGCTGCTATTATTAGCAGATACGAGCATGAACAGTGGCTACTACGCCATTACCCATTTTGAATCTATTAATCAATGCCTCTTTCACAAAGGCGTCCATTAGGTATACTATTTCTCCTGTCAATTAACGACTGTCGCTTCGTTCAGGGGCTGTAAAAAGAAGCTTTAAGGGAAAATTAATATCATAATATAGTAAACTTGCGTAGGCATATACATAGTATCAAAATATCGAAGATTAAACACACTGATATAATAATAATTTTGATACCTTATTTCACCAGTAATGAAAGCAGTCGTACAAAGGATTCAAAATGCGATATGGGGAACCATTTGAAAAGATCCGTTGAAATGACTGACTCATTTATAGCAATTTAATGCACACAACATTAGCGAAAAGAGAAAAGAACGCACCACGAACGCACACATCGGTCCATCTCTACTTTAAATTCCATTGATTAAAGACGCGACATTTGCTAGCGGGTATTATTTAGAATTACTAGAGTAACACGAATGAGCGAATAAAGAAAAAAATGTTTAGTAATTGATCGATCTTGGCAGATACAAAAGCATAATGTTGATGAATGACGCACTCAGTTAAAACTTAAATTCAGTGCGCCCTGTTGTATGCTGAAATGTAAAATTTCAATTATAATATATGTGTATATATATAGTACGTGTATGAGTTTGTCTATTTGATAGATCTCTCGCAAACTCGGAACTAAAATCTGCTAAGAACTTGCGTCTGATATTTCTGCTCATTGGAAACGAAACTCTGTCTTTGTACGCAGATGATTTATGTATGGGTATTAAAACCAAGAGACCATTGCGGTGAGACCGTTTGATCAGGGAGAAGGGGTAGTTAAGGGTTTTACTGCTTCCAATCTTTATTACAAAATTTACGAGGTGAAGTTGCCAGCGTTGGGTCATGTTAAGGATAACGGGTTTATAGAGAAACGCAAAAACGTGGCTTCTACTCGTATGTGGAATGTTGAAGCAAAACCTGACGCATACACGCATACCCTAATCAATGATAATCCTAACTTCTGTATGGAGATAATATCTGATGGTATACAGAGATAACTGCTGAGTTTTGCACCTTAGGTAAGATTCGAAAAGAAGATGATTATTAATGTGCCAATAGTCCAAGAAGAGCTCATTAATGCGACGACCACTCAAGGGATTTCTACATCAATGGTTATCGCTATAGCGATATCTTACAGTCAACCAGTATCTTACAGTTTTTATAGCACAATCTATTCGATTCTATCATTTTGGCAGGTTATGCGGGGATCCTATTACCAGGTATGACGATTTAGGTTGGTTGTGTTTAAGATCACACCTCTTTGACCAATCTGTTTAGTTAGAGAGGTCTTCATTTATTTTGCTAATTTCAGTTAGATTCATCGGGCTGGGAAGAGAGAAACACTTGGGTGTCATCTGCATACATGTGATGTTAAGGGTGATGGAAGTTATCGCCGATATCAAAGTATATAAAGATTAAAGAATGTGTGCAAGTGTCGTGCCTTGAGGGACGCCTGTGAAAAAACTCATTAGGCCGGTGATAACAATTATATAGAAATTTAATATAGAAACTAATAAAATATTCATGCTGTTGTTTAAATTGCAGTCACAGGATAAGAAACATTATACCATGTAATTTACATTTTTTGATTTAAAATATTTTTTTTCATTTACTGTGTTTTCATTACAATTAAATTTGGCGTCAGTTTTACTATTATACGGCACACATATTACATTTCCTCAATTTTCATTAGGTAGTAGATTTATATCCATATTTTATGGATTGTTGACGTCGTAATAATAATATTAAATAGCACCGTCATAACGATTGCAATAGCCAATAATTCACAAAGCTTGGGTTTCAATTAGGCCCCAGCGATAAATTAGTACCGGACGTGCCGTTGTTATGTGGTAGTCGCCTACTTTGCCGTATGTTTCATGCTGAGTAGAAATCGAGTTTGGCAATGATGTATAGTTTGGAGGTGTAGTAAACCTAATATTTAGTATCACGTAAAAGGGAAACTAACAAAAGACATGTTATTTTGAAATGAAACTTCTTGGGTAATTTCAAAATTATTATATGAACTCTACTACTTTCATTTTTGTATTTGAGATCCTTGTCATGTTTAGATATAATTTTATGTATTTATTTATTATTTTGAAATAATCAAATAGAACATGTACATATATAAAAGCTCTAATTTATGCCCTGGATTTGCAATCCCACTAGGCTTAAGCCGTGTGGAGGGGGTACCAGTCGGAACATTCCAATCTGAAGAGAGGGGGATCGCGTTATTCCTGTTAGTAAGAGATAATTACGAAATTGAAATAAAAAAGGTTTAAAAACGAATTTACCGTGTGAAATTTGTGGCACCCGACGTTGTCCAGTCTATCCTGGACAACGGCGGTTGCAAAATCGCCGAAAACGTCGGGTGCTACATAGTCCACGCTGTAAATCGTTTTTAAACCTTTTTATAATGTTAAACAACCGCGATAGTCTTGGATTTCATATTACGAACTTAAATTATTTCCAAACATAAATGTACAATGTTAACGTTCTCTAAGCACCATGTGATAAAATTTCTATGCATATTGTTATTTCTAATGTTGGAACTTAATCGATTTTTATTTGACAATGGTAATATTTTTTTTTTATTATTTCTATTACTAGGTACATATTAATAATATATCTTCTTACTATTTATGTTGTAATGTAATCACTTAAGACATTTTACTTTGCTGTTTGATAATGCTAACATTTTTTTTGTTGCTATTTTTAACACTACATTTATTGTATTTTTTTTCCTTAATATTATGATGATCGTAAATAATGTTGATAATATGATTCTTCTTTTTTTTATTGTCATTTGTTTTCACTATGTCTTAATATTCCCAAAGTAATTTGATATTTAGCAAGAGTAATAGATTATTAAGGCAAAGTAAATCATTATGCTTTATTGTATTCAAGTTTTGTGACTTACGTGTGAACTTGAATAAATACGTAATTGATTTAAATATCTAGATGAGACTTAAAATCATGTTTAAATATTATCTACATTATTCGATTTTATGTATTATATTATTTTACTCGAATGCTTTATCGTTATAATTTATTAAAATAGTGACCTATTGTGATTTATGCTGTAAAATAATGTCTGCACAACTGGAAGAGTTGTTAGAACAATGAACAATGATTGATTGATTGATTTATTTCGTAGGTAATACACACACACATACACACACACAGACAGACACACACACACACACACACACACACACACACACACTCAAACAACTCTCACTTATCCTCACATATACACATACACCTGAAATTAATCTCAGTCCTCATAAGTACTGAGAGATATAATGTATATTATAGTTAAAAGTACATATAAAGTTATTATGCTGTAAAGTGAAGAAGTTCCGCTCACTGCATTTATCAACAATTCTACGTAAACTTGTTTTCTTATGTACTGTATAACTTCCAAGAAAATTAGCACAAAAATGGACAATCTGCCCAAATAATTCACGTAATTTTGAAACTTTCTACAAGATGTCCTGTAATAATATTTAAAAAAAACCTTATTGTACTAAAAATACAAGTTCACACAGTGGCATACTTATCATGCTACGGTAATTTCTTAAAGTCAACCAAAGTATCGTTGTTACAGTTGCAGGGTAATTCAAAAACAACGCTTCACTAAAATAATAAAAATCAAAAAATTACTCGGAGGCTAAATAAAAATTAAACGAAAAAGAAACAAAAAACAGTAGCCCCAAACAACGAAAATAGGGTGGAAGGAGGGGCGAGTTTATAACCGGTGAGAGAAGCATAGCTTTTCCAGACGAAATTTAAAAATAAAAAAGCGATTGGACGCCTTTAAGTTTTAGAAGGAGCTGGTTCCAAAATCGAGGCGCATATACAGAAAAGATGTTTTGTGATGTATTACTCTAATGATGTTATTCTAACTTGATTGTAGTGGGAGCCCATGAATTCCTAATAGGGTTACCGTATCCTTCAGATAAGACGGTGTTATAGGTAGCGGGCGTATAGCAGCGATGTTTTTTTTCTGTTACGTTTTGGTCGATCTATGAATAGTACATGTAATTAAGGTACATCCACGTCGTAATTCTGAACACCAGTGATATATTGATAGAAAACGTGCTTCACCATAGTAATGAGAAAGATTTTCAGTGAGACATTGTTCCTGAGATCTCTTCGAAAGTTTGTTGTGGCGTTAAGTAAATTTAGGGTCAAAGTTCAGTTAGCAGTGTGATACGTGGGACTGTGTTATACCGAAGTAATAGATTCCCAATATCTCCCTCTCTCTCTAAATAAATATCTCAGAGCTTTCTCCGTTCGGTCGCCACTTGAGATTCTGCCAACGCGTGCTTTCGCACCCAATTTAATGAGGAAGAAGGCTCACGTATATCGCCGCCATGAAAGACACTCCAAGTTCAAGCATCTTCTGGCTGTGCCTAGAGTGAGAGGCAACGCCCTCCGCAACCAACGCTGAGTGCAATCTAAGTGAGGGGCGATGCCTTTACAATGGATAATGATGTGACGATATATGAAGAGCGACGAGTCTATTACGTTATGATAGTCCAGAAATAATATTGAAAGTATAAACATTTATCAATATTATACTTAATACTATAAAGAAACTGGTATTGAAAAATATTGGACTTTCTGCATTTCAGATTGCGGCAATTTAATTGCACTTGCTTTTGACATTATTTAATTTTCTTCCCTGTAATTTAGTTGACTTTTATTGCACTGTTCGATATTCAAATTTTTCAATTTTATATCCCTAATTTTAAAATTTTAATCCCGTAAACTGCTAAACATATTAAAGAATGACACAACAAAGTTAGAGGCACTGTTCTCATGATTCAAAAATATGTTTGTCTCCCATTCTATCATTAATAATAACTGAGTTATTATTTGGTCTCAAAGAATAGCCGAAATTCTGATTCTGATTCTGATTCAATATTTACATATATTTTGCAATACTACGCGTCGTCTACTACACAGCTTTCCAAACACGTTATTCGTTTGTTTCTACGCTTTATTATGGATTTTTACAATGGGCGGTTATATTATCAAACAAAAATCTCTTACAACCAACCCTACTATGAAGTTATTTTATGTCAAAGAGCCTGTAGCGTGTGTTTAAGTGTATGTCTTGTTATTCATTGCATTCGATTGACAGCAATGAAAATGCAATTCCGTTAATTTTATCCCAATGGAAAATGGTGACCCAGCCGGGAGTCGAACCCGAAAACATACAATGTAAGATCAGGCGACCTGACCACTATGCCAATAGGATGGGGCAGTAAATAATACCAAGTTACTAACGTACCAATAACGATATATTTATTTTATTTTATTAGGCCCGAGCCTCTCGTTCAACCATCGCTAGATTGACATCTATCTCTAATATCGCATATTCGCAATTTAATATTGTTATATTTTTAGCAGGCTAGATTGTGGTGTTCGCTTCATTAAACGCAATGTCAGAACAATTTCTTCCATCTGAATTAACATCAGGTCAAGCGGTGAATATATTACGAATTTGGATTTTTGATACTAAGCTTCGGGCGATTCAATAAAACTAGTAGATTATTTATTACAATATAACAGAAGTAAGAGCGATTAGTATATTTCTACATGGGTGGATTTCTCGCAGGGCGATACGAGCTTTTAGGTGTATGTATGTATATATTATACAATGCAGACTCTGAAATATGTAAAAGGAATTATTGCACTGTCAAGATATTCAATGTAAACCAACGTATGAAATACCTTAAAACATATTAGAATCATATACTTACTGAAAGAATGAAGTTATTGTCATTGAAGAAGTATAATTGAAGGAGTATATTTGAGAAGTAGAAATTAAAAATCTTTGATAAGTGGTTCTAAAGAAATATCATATCCCTACTATCGTGAATCACCAACTATACCTAATTCAATACTAGACATGTATATATTTTTAAACATATAGATTTTATAAAACCTTGGTAAAAGTTTAGAATCATCGCAATACACAATAAAATAACCTATAATCTACGAAGAAAACAGACAAAGGGAAAGGGATATGACAGAGAAGAGGACATGAGCATCAAACATTTAAAAAATTAGGAAAATTACAAAACTAACTTACCAATGACATAAAATTAACAAATAGTCGTTATACTGAAAGAGTGTCAAGTCTAATTAACATTCTAAGATAACATTCTAAGTGGTTAAACTGCACTTTCCACTGATAAATCATGTGAGCATTCCAGCTGAATTTGTTTTCCCCTAAATGACACATAAACTTTGTCATGTTGTTGTTTGGATTAGGTATTATAGTAGAGAAATATTTATTTAGACAACAAATAAATGATTATGTACAGATCGTTGTTTTAAAAGAAATGGATAAAGTGACCAAGTAAATTACATATAAAAGTCTTTAAAAAAAACTCATTGGTACGATATATTATCATGTATTCGCCAAGTATTCCTCTCCAGCTGTCATTATCATTGCCAGTGTAAACTAAAATCTAAGGAAAATTACCAAATCCAAGAAAATATAACTACTAAGTCCATACTATACCTTTTTCAGTATTCGGTATTCAATTTATTCATTCAGAATATACAATAAAAGCATGAATTATGGTACCGGTATGGTACCGGTACTAAGTCCATAGATCATTTAAAATAGTTTGAGCAAACATGATCAATTCCGCACTTGATGCTTTTTCCAGAAGTCAATGTAAGGTTATAGGCAATATTACAATTTTTGTTTTTTTACAATTTCATTAAAAAAAGATGATTTTCCAAATTTAGCACTTCTTGTAGAAAATATGGTATTTTTAGGTATTTGGCCACATTAGGTGGTTTTACTAAAAATTTTGGCCTTCATCGCTTTTTAATACTTACGCTTTTATTAGGTCGATCTGTATGTAACTATGTAATGGAATCTAAGGTAACTAATTTAACCATCTTCCAAGGATCGTAGCGTCATGAAAATTGGCAGCTGTATGTAGTTCTGATGACAATACAATAATATGGTACTGTCGAACAGATCTGATGATGGAGTCGGAAGAATATGAACTGGAACTTCATGATGGAACATCGCATTATAGCTGTGTTTGGACTTGTTAGAAAAGTCTTGGAATGAACTTTGACCACGATTAGGTTTCAAGGTCTGATGATGAAGCGGGAAGATAGGCACTGGCATTCCATGATGGAATATCGTATCATAACCGTATTTGGACTTGTTAGAAAGGTCTTGTAATGAACTTTGACCACGATTAAGTTTCAAGGTCTGATGATGAAGACGGATTTTTTGGTTTTTACGTGCATTTATAAAAGCGTGTTTTTAGTGTTTTTTTTTTAAACTAATTATTTATTTTAGTATACCGACAAAATGTTCAATCGGATCTAATCGGATCTACATTGATACGAAGTGTAGTTAACTGGGTTATTATTTATAGTCTTGTTTATTGGTCTCCATACTGTTACATTAGTTTTACTGCGTCTTTGTGTTGATTTTAAAATAAAATACTTTGAATAACAAATTTTTCTAGTCTCAAAACTGGACACTGCACTTTGCGTTATGGTGGTCATTCATACATATTTTTTTATTTATTTATTTATTTTATTTATTTATTGACAAGAAAATGTATAGAAATTATTTTTACACAATGATTTTGCTTCACTCCTAACTAGGCTGTGCCTGTTGCAAGGATAACGGATTTTTTTTAATGATATTATTATAAATAAAATAAATAATGGAAGGAACACTTTGGAGTTGTCGTCTGCAACGGGCGAACCTGACACCTCAGGCTGTTATAACGATATAGATCGTTCTTGCAGCCGTTAGGTGATTTAGGGACAACACAGCACACAGTCTCGGTCTGCCGACATGCCCGTAAGAAGCCGGCGCCTAACCGCGAGCCACTGCAGCTTTTGCCTATGCAGCCTCTACCTGAAGTAATCGGTTATTCAGTTTGAATATTTTGCGGACCGCGACTCCCTTTGCCCACCATGGTCGCTTGGGATCGGGTGGCCGACAGATCGATTCAAGGGTTGAAGACGTCGGGTCGACAACTACCCTCCGCTGTCATAGGCAACATACGTCTCCAGGCCCCCCTGCCTATTCGCTGGCTGGGGCTTTCTCCGTTTTTTCCACAAGTGCAAATAGTGATCCAACCGCCTAGTTCCGCCCGAAGTATTCCCCCAAATCCTCAATTTTCTGATCCCAACCGCCTCCGACTGCATGATTACAGCCATGGCGGAAGCTCACAGCGGCACTGACAGGGTAAGCCCCTCTTCGAGGAGGTTACCAGATAGGAGTTGAGTCGTTAGTTGGGCGGGCCAGATGACAGAAAGTGTTTGGCCAACACCACCCAAGCTGCACGGAACAATTAGGAACCAATGGAAATACCAGTGTGTTTTTTTATATAACTTACTTTAATCAGTTCATAGCATTTGAATGGTTAGCTGGAAGAAATTGATATTTATTTAATTAAACCAGCCAGTAGTAGGTACGTCATATTTCGTAGTACGTCATAATTACTATTACATAATTACATACGTCGAATACTCGAGGCTAGTCACAAAATACTTGCTTTTTTAATTAGGGGAAATTAATTAGAAAAATATTGCTTTTGTGCTTTGCAATAAGAGATTTGATCCCAGGGATGACAGCCTGAATCTTAGAGGGATTGAGAACAGATCCGTAATTATGGGACCAGACCGATATGGACTGCAAATCGGAGTTTAATGACGCTAAAGCGCTGGACGCGACTAAAGGATCGAAGCTAGCATAAAGCTGAAGATCATCAGCGTATAGGTGATGTTTAGAAGACAGATTGACCAAAATAGAAAAGGGGAAAGTATGCCTCTCTAAGGCAGGCCAGCAACAATTCGCGCTAAACTAGAAAACGTGTCTTTAACTGATACTCATTCCTAGCGGTTAATTAAACAAGAGTGGGACCAGTCCAGCGCAAAAGCGAATAGATTTAAATTGTCTAAGCTAGCTAAAAGCGAGTCAAAGTCAACGGAGTTTTTCTAAAATCGGTTGAAGAAAGTCAATAGCAAGGCGAACATCCTCCGAAAATCGATAGCTAAATCTGAATGGACCGATCCTAAAAATTTATTTATTTTAACAATTACCATCTCATTACAATCCTTAGGTTTTTATAGGCAAACCATTAATATAGATATTTAAATTACTACGTTTAATGTTAATACTTAGGAGTAGGAAAAAGTAGAGATACATGGATTTTGATGCTTCACTGGGCTGGATTACTGCGTCGAGACATTATCAAGTAACTCAAAAATTTGTTTTTAACCGGTCGGTGCTCTCGGTTAATTAAATAAGAGTGGAACCAGTCCAGCGTGAAAGCGAATAGATTTAAATTTTCTAAGCGAGCTAAAAGCAAGTCAAAGTCAACGGAGTTGAAGTATTTCCTAAAATCGGTTGATGATGGTCAATAGCAAAGAGAACTTCCTCCAGGATCCTAGTGAGCACAGTGCTAGTACTAGTACTGCGAGTAGTAGCGATAGTAGTGGTAGTGGATGTACTAGTCGTACTGTGGCTGTGTTAGTAGTAGTGGTATAAAGTATCGCAGTAGTAGTAGAAGTACTGCTTTTAGAGTTCACTAGAGTAAGCCCGGTTGGAGTGGGTGAAGTAAACTATTAGCAGATGTTTTTCGGATTTAAAATTTAAATGCAAGTGCTCTAGATTTGCAACGATTACTAAAGAGCAAGCTAAAAAAGGAGTAGTAAATGTATATAAAGCAGCGTTCTTGGAACTGAATTTCATATTGCTACTGAAAAATTCTCTCTTTGCAATAACACAAGAGATCGTGGCATGTTTTCCAGCGCTACCTGCAGATTTTTCCCACCGACCCCTCTTCCTCTCTCTTTCTTTTCGCCTGAATAGACAGCAGCCGATAGAGCCGTCGCACACCCTCGAGGGTGGGTGAACGACCCTTCCGTCTCGCTCGAACTAAGGGTAGTTTCGGGTATAGTCGTCTCTGTCGCACAGCCATCCTGTTGGGATCAATAACCTCTCTGGAATGTCAATTCGGGGTCGCGGAGTCTGTGAGCGCTTATTTTGCCAGCCGGCAGAATCTCCTTTCAGCTGTTTTCGGGCTATTTTTAGACAACTGTATTATTACATACATGAAGAATGAATGAATGAATAGCCCATTCCCAGCCAGGAGTGCTCCTGAGAGGGCAAAGCGAATACACCATAAGGAACTTTATTACTGGGTAATGAGCAACTGCCTTTAAGGACTGCCATAATCCAAAACATCACAAAGCATACTCAAAATATAAAAAAATATTTACAAAAAATTCAGAATTGTTATGTATAGATCTAAAGTTTCATGTGATTAAAGTTTTATTTTACAATCTTCTGTATCATGAAAAATTCACAAAGAAATATCGTCAAAAAATAACTAAAATACAATACAATACAATACAATACAATCAACTACTCCAGTAGATAGGCATTCCTACACTTGGATGCGTCACAAAATTAAATGCTAAAAATTTCATTATTATAAACATAACTATCGTGATAGTTGTCATGGCTGTAATATTATATTCAATATTACCTACATACAAATAATCAAAATATGCTAATGTGATGAGTCAGGGAGAATAATATATTAAAATAGAAATGCAAATTCTATGTAGAATAATCAAAAAATATATATTTTATTGCCAATCCAGCAATATGCCTTCGTATTTTTTTTTAAATGAATTTAATTATATGAAAATTAGAATGTCAGCTATCATAATACCATTATGTTTAAAACTTTACGCATTTCATTAATCATCAACATGGAAAATAAACTCAGAATTTTCAAACTCCCTTATACCATAAATTGGGTTTCTTACCAAATTATGTATAATTATCTTTTTAAATTGGTCCTCTCCAAGGCTTTTCATTTGCTCTGGAATCTTATTATAGAAGGACAAATTTTGGTGAATAAAACTGTTTCGCACTTTGCTAAGTCGCTGTCGGTTTATGTGGAGATTGGATTTATTCCTCGTATTGTGATGATGAAAATCACTATTCACCGGAGCTTCTGTTAGGTGTCTACGAGCGTACATAATATTTTGGTAGATGTAAGAAGAAAATAGAGTCATTATTCCTGATTTTACAAATAGCGGCTTACAAGAACTTCTTGGTGAGACTCTATATAAACTGCGTACTGCTCTTTTCTGGAGGAGAAAAATTCTTTTTGAGTTTGGTGCCATTCCCCAAAACAGTAGGCCATACATTATTAGGGAGTGGAAATATGCAAAATAAACGGATTTAGCTGCTTCAAAACCGCATAAACTTCTTATCTTTCTAATGGCGAATATGGCACTGCATAATTTTTTACTGAGATCATTTAAGTGATCAGACCATTGTAATTTTTGATCGATTTCTAATCCGAGAAATTTCGTGGAGGAGACATTTTCTAGCTGGTCAGACCCAAAGTATACGTCTATTTCGTTATAATCAGACGGCCGCAAAGAGAAGCATATTGATTTTGATTTATTTACGTTAAGTGACAATTTATTAACTTGGAACCATATACTAAGCCTGTCTATTGTTTCTTTTATTCTTTGGGCCAAAGTGTCTTTACTTTTATCGCTAAAAAGAAGTGAAGTATCATCGGCGAATAAAATGATTTCATCATCCACGGATTTCAGGCACTCTGGGATGTCATTAATATAGACGAGGAAGAGAAATGGTCCAAGTATCGATCCTTGAGGAACACCTTTGCGGATATTCTGTGGCGCGCTCTTGCTATTATCGACTTGCGTAATCTGAGTGCGTTCTTGCAAATAAGATTCCATGAGTTGCAGTTCCTTATTCCTAATTTTTTTTTTTTTTATTTATTTATTAATTTACAATAACTTCATATAATATGTCATATAAACACCATTTACATAATATGGTTGAGTTGGGAGAGATTGAGCACATCCTATGGTGAAAATGTTTATCCGCATTCCTAACTAGGTCAGAGACCCGTATCTAGGGATGCTGATTTTTGTTTAATTGTATCGACGAGCTGACTCTTTTGATATTCTGAACTTAAGTTGTATTGCATGATACATAAGAATATATACATATATACATACGCATACATACACACATACATAAATATATATATATACATACCTACACATATATATACATAGCAAATAATACACGAGATTTGATATTAGTTAGTAATATATAATTTAATAAAACAACTTAAATTATTAGCGAGAGCAATTGAGACTCCGCATACATTGGACCCCTTTCAAGCAGGTACTTCTTTATAAGTATTTTGAATGAATTTAAGTTGTTTGCATTCTTATAACTCTCATTTAAATTATTATAAAATCTCGGCGCAAGGAAGTAAAAATGCCTTTGGGCAAATGAGGACTTTACAATCGGAATATTATAATTCGACCCAGTAGCTTGCCTTGTGTTTTTAGTTTGTTGGCTTCTTGTCTGCTGATCCTTTATTCTGTGAAACTCAATTAGTAATTGTTTTATGAATAGTTGCCTCACATCAAGTACTCCATATTCTGTAAAGAGTTTCGCTGAGGGGTATCTAGGGGGTTTTTTATTGATGACCTTTAGAATCAGCTTTTGCGCATTGATCAAAGGAAGGAGTACTTGTGTGGTACAGCCACCCCATGCAATTGTGCCATAGGACCACAGGCTTTGGCACAACGCCATATACACAGTTTTGAGAAGGGGCTTTGGTAGAATATTTCGAAGCTCTCTAAACACGTAGGCGAGTTTCCTTGTTCTTGTGGCTAGGTTGCTTACATGTTGCTTCCATGTCAATGTTGCATCCATAGTGACACCCAGATACTTATATTCCCTAGTCCTTTCAATGGTTTGACAATTGCAGACGTCAGATCTAGAGCAAAAAGTTGAGTGTATTGTTAGTTGGTTTTCGGTTTCTGAATTATTTATTGTTATATATTATATGTTATAATGCCGTAATATTCCAATTTTTCAAGTAGAATTGAGTGGTCTACACAATCAAAAGCCTTAGAGAGGTCACAGAAAATAACTATAATGGTTTTAGGTTTCGATGTTTAAAATAACATCCCAATGTCGACTTATAAGTGATTAGGTTATTGAATTATATGTTATCCATATGTCATAATTTATTCATATTTTTTGTTATAATTTATCCATATGGTATAATTCATAACAGGATCATTTGTAAGAATGGTAATATCACCCTCACGGTAACAGGGAAACCTAAGGAAAGGAAGGAAAAGCAATTCAATCGACCAGTATACTAGCAACTTTGGCAACTGCCAAGATCAGGCGACTAGTCGATACATTTGCCTCAATCTTTTTAATAAATTGCCTGATAGATTAAAGGCGATTAAAAACATCGATATATTTAAGAGATCCATCAGGGTGTATCTTCTTTAAATCAATATGTATGCAAATAACGAAATTTTAAAATATTTCGAAAACAGCATCGTACATAAGAATTTAATTTATTATATTCTCTTTTAGTACGAATTGCTTTAATTTTAAGTTGTTACTTAATAGCCTTTGTTTTGGTTAATTGGAAAGTTTGGAGGAATGTTATATGATCTTTGTTAAATTTAGTTTACTTTATATGACCTTTGTTTAATTAAGTAGTTAAGACTACTTTAAGACTAGTTTAAGACTACTTTAATGCCATCCTTTAAAGGTGTTGGAAATCTCGCAAATGTATTTGTTAAACAGCAAAATTCTACAAACATTTTCAACACAAAAAAAACAACTGCGTGATTTACAATACGACTAGTAAACTTCCAATAAGTTGGAAGTGTTTAACATGTTCTAGAAGTCTTTGATTTTGAGATTAAGGCATGTTTTCCATTTTATATCTCTGTGGCGATTATGATGAACCTCACAAGAAAAGCCTTTTTGAGTATTTTACATAACCTTTAGCCTAATTTTAGCTAACTTGATGTCATGCAAACGGAAAACCTCGAATCAAAGTTTGCCGAAAGCGGCTGAAGCACCTCAAATCCTGGCATTAATTTCAGAGTCCTTGTCGCATTTTGACGTTATTGCGCTTCCCAAGTACTTAAACTCCTTCGCTTGCTTCAGGATATCTTGGCCAATTAATTGGAAATTTTGGAGGAATGTTATATGATCTTTGTTAAATTGAGTTTATATGACCTTTGTTTAATTGAGTAACTAGTTTAAGACTAATTTAATGCCATTCTTACACATTACTAATGGTTGTAATAGATAGAAATACTCTTTATCTTTATTTTTATCTTAGAACAACATACATGTAGGAATTTAAAAAAACAATGTATAGTATATTACTAATTTGTTCATTTATATTGTCCTTCAACAATACGAACAATAATTATTAATATAATATTTTGAATTCTATTTTATATTTATATGACTCGCAGCGATAGTAGTCTAGTTTACCTACATAGGTCTTTAGAGAGTTATCTGGTAAATGGCAGCGAATCAATAAAGGTTAGCATTGAGATACTTAGCTTCATTTAAGTTGTGTTTTTACTTTCCCGGCCCACCAACCCACGAGGAGGGAAAGTACTGTGAAGGCGCATTGGTTTATGTTCGAGATGTAGGCGGAAGCATCCAATTTAAGACCCCTCCCCCCCTAGACAATTAAGATCATTTCTAGATCGAAGTCTGTCTATGTTTCTGTGTGTCTGTGTCTGTGTGTCGGTGTGTGTGTGTCGGTGTATATTTCTCCACTATAGCACCCAAACGCTTAATCCGATTGAACTGAAATTTGGCATGCAGGCATCGTTTGAGCATAACATGGGTTGGAAAGGTTGGATTTGAGATTTGCAATTTGGCACGCAGATGCCTTGTTGGTCCGAAATCACATTGTGAAATTTTGGTTGGAATATCTTATATACAAGGTGCACTAATGATATTTAAATTTAAACATTTTGATCAAATATTAACGCCATCTGTTTACGCTTGGCCCAACCCCGCCCTTGGCCGAGAAACACTAGCCGAGAGCGCTATGTGGCGTTCGTCGATTTTATTTATTAAATTATTATTTAGATCTGACTGACTACTGTATTGAGGTGATACCACCGTTTTTTTAGTAAGTACCTGAGATAGTAATATTTTAAAAAACGATAGAAACAGAAAATTAGGAAAATATAGTACCATCGAATCGCCTTACTTGAGACAGATTTTGACTTTAAACAAAAAATAAATGTACAATAGATTTAATTATGGCAACAAACTTTCATCCAATTTTCAGGTGAAAGTCTATAAGTTGACTATAACACGGAAATATAATATTAAATTTAATTTTCCCACACAAAAAAAATAAAAACCTGTCTCATGTCAGCTGTCAAAGTTGCCATACTTGGAGACAGGCATGAAAAATATACGAAAACATCTTAGATCCTTATGTTTTGACTTGAGACATTTTTAAACTTATAAAGAATCGTTATGAATAAAATACAATGACCAAAAAGCTTTTGTATAATTTTCATTTTGAAAAAAAAAACACCAAAATATTGAAATATAATCGTTTATTAATGTTAATTTGTCATGCCGAATCAATGGCATGCATGTTAATCTTCTCAATTTTTACAAAATATACGTTAAAGAACCTAAAATCTACCTTGAAAACCTGAAAAAAGTTAATAATAAATACCACTAAGAAAATCCAAAACCTTTCAAAAAATATATTTTTATTACGGCAATAATGCAAATATTGTTGATATGATATTTATTTAGTAGTACACTACCTAAATATGTAATTTATTCTACATCACGATATATTTCGAAGTTTATTTCGATTAAAACAAAGTCTACCTTCGTGCCGCGACTTCGTAATGTGATATAGCCAAAAATGTCTTCAACAAAAAGAAAAAAAATTGATCACAAGCAACTTAAACGATTGAAGGTTACGATGACAGTAAGACTAGGGTGGGAAGTTTTTGAAAAGTGGAAATAAAGTCAATCAAAATTCAATCGAAGTTTTGTCTCAAGTAAGAATACCCTCTCAAGTAAGTATTTAGGTAACTATTTAGGCGATTCGACGGTATCTACTTTTTGATGCACTTAATAAACTCCGGAAGGTAGTGTTATTTCTACCTAATAGAACCGAACATCTTCTGTTTTAAAACTTTGGTCTCTGGATAATACATTTTTCATATATTTTGAAAACATTTTCTTTGTCATCTTAATGTTATCAACATTTTTTTTTCATCTGAACTTAAGTAAATAAGAAATGTACGGTAAGTAGTTGATATTTAATTAATATTACAAAACACCTCTGTATACATTTCTAAATAAATTAATACGTTTCGCTATCTGTCGGAGCAAACATGTATAACTCAAACTGTTGTCCAAATTCGCTCATTGATAACAACTGGTCTTGCTTCGCGCTGTTTGAGGTAGTTACTGCAAGAGGATGTAGATGGCGCTTTTCGATGCCGACACCGCCGTTTGAATTATTTTGTATTCTCGGAAAATCGGAATGTTTGTTTTCTGTTTAAATTTTCTTTAATCTATATAAATGAAAATTGAAAACTTTTCATAATTTTATTACAGTAACCTCAGAAATGCATATTTCTAGCAGATAGGTTGCTATAGATAGCTAAAGTAGAATCTGCCGATTGAAAGTGTACCTAATATTTTATTTATTTATTATAACCAATACCATCTTAAGTTCCACTTATATAGATATTTAACCATTACCATCTTATTTCGTTCCACTTATATAGATATTTAAATTACTAATATTTATGTAAATACTTAGGGAGAAGTACACGTTTATGGATTTTGCTGCCTCACTGGGCATTACTGTGTCGAAGGCCGACTTGAGGCAGTATCAAGTACCTTGCAATAACCATTATTCCAGAAGACTATCAAAAGTAAAGTGTTTATATAATGTTGTAGTATTTGATAATTAATATATATATATATATATATATATATATATATATATATATATATATATATATATATATATATATATATATATATATATATATATATATATATATATATATATATATATATATATATATATATATATATATATATATATATATATATATATATATATATATATATATATATATATATATATATATATATATATATATATATATATATATATATATACATATATATATATATATATATTAATATTTGATTGTAAATGTGTCAATTATTAATTAATTACAATTATATATCAAGACGGCTGAGCCGAAATATTGATATACATTTTATAACAATCATTAATATTTAAGAAACACTAATCGCCTATTATTTTCCAGCATTCATTCTCGTCTCGCTTTGTTGTGTTGCCGCTGTAGGAGACATTCAGGTTCCAATACCACAGCAGGAAACACCTAGCAAATACTGAAAGAAGAGAAGAAAAAGGCGTGGAGTCACTCCTGGTCACCACAGACCAGATAAGTGCCCTTTCATTATTTTATCATTTCATTTATTTAGTAATAAACATAATTTCAATTTGAAAAAATAATAATATATATATATATATATATATATATATATATATATATATATATATATATATATATATATATATATATATATATATATATATATATATATATATATATATATATATATATATATATATATATATATATATATATATATATATATATATATATATATATATATATATACTAGCAGACCCGGCCACGCGTTGCTGTGGCTAAGGTTTTTGTTATATTACATTGTAGTAAACTATTTAAGAGGAACGGTAGGAGAACATCATTCATGGGGACCACCATGCTTTTAATCACAGATGTCATTTGTAAAAAAATATGGCGAACTCAATGACAGATTTTCTACTACCTATCGTAACAATTATTATTTACGAACGAAGACGGAAACGTTAATGCTGGTATAAAAATCCACTGGATTGGGATTTATATTTTTTGTATATTTATATTTTTCCCACAAATTTGTGCTTGCGATGGATAACATGTCGTCAAAATAATTGCAAACAACTGACGAATGTTATTGGGCGTTGATGTCAACGCAGCATCAGCAAGCGTTAAGTCCCAATGGTTATCGTCTCCTAGCAATTGCAGTTCACGACATGCATCTTGGTATGTATTGAATACTCGACCAACTGTTCGCAGAAATTCAAAAGACGTTGGTCCGGGAACAGTCATCAATAACAAACGTAAATAGAATCACTCACGTTGCTTTGGATGTACCGTGTAAAATCGCCCCAATGCCTTAGCTTTGAATATGCCTGTAATGGAAAGATGTGGTTGTCTTGATGACACGTTTGTAGGTTTAAGATAGCAGCGGCATTTATTGATTACTTACTCAATCCAGTTAACAGATATCGCCATATTTTAAAATCGTTTGGAGCTAATAGATAATTGTGAATGTCAAATAATAGACAAACAATGTGCAATAAAATAATATTGCGACTATAAATTAATATGTAAGCTATCCTATCTTTCAAGTTGGATCAAACTGCACACGGTGTGCAAATTTGATTCAAATCGGTTAAGTAGTTTAGGAGTCCATCGCGGACAAACAACGTGACACGTAATTTATATATATTAAGATATATAAATATAATACCTGAGTAATTGATTATAATATATTGTAATACATTAAATTGAATTTGTGTTACCAATAATATGTTAAAATTAACTACAGAAATGCAAGTATTTTACATTATACCTAATTCAACATAATGCGGAGTTCTAATAAAAATAGAATATGACAACAAAATATGGATTCATTTATCACATTCTCCCAAAGATTGTAGAAGCTCGTGAGAATTTTAATGTGTAAAGCGTGCGGTATTCTACATTCCAGAGATAAATCTCTAAGAAGCCAGCGTAATGTAATCCAAACATAATGGTAATTGGTAAGTAATCGCAAGGTGATAGATAGGTCTGGATTATACAATTTTAATAACTTTAGAGAGGGCGTTCCAACGCTGTCCGGTGGATTTTTGTCGAGTTTTCCGGCTCAACTATCTACTAACACTTAGGAATCTCTTAGGAAGGAAGTCATGGTCTTCCACTCCGTTCCAGTCAAGATAGTAAAATTGCGATTTCTACCCATATTTTTTCTTTTTTTACATATTCCTTCACCGTTCATATAATAGCTAGACTATGGAACCAGCTCCCGTCAAATATCAGAAACGCATCAACGGTTTCTACTTATCAAGAGTATATGAAAAAGCATTTCATATCCCTAAACTCCTAGTTATCCTAAGTCTTATCCCATCCTTTCCTATCCTCCGCTCCAAACCTTAATTATAATAAGTATCTTTTGATTATTTTACCCACTGGCACCTATATTTTTTCACATCCACGAAGGTTGGCTGTAAGAGATTGTGGTTGAGGCAATAAGTCCGCCTGTTGTATTTTTTTCCTAAAATGTATAATAAATAATTTCTGTCTATCTATCTATCTAACTTACCGAGGATTTTCTGTTAACCCAAGTCATTTCAAAGGTTGGATTATGCGCTTCCATAAAACTATTTATTTATTGGGACTTTTTATACTATTCTTTATTGCATAAATCGTACAAAGGCGAACTAAACCAAGTGGACAATATTTTACAGTCAAATAATAGATTAGATGGAGAGCATTGTAAGGTGGCATTTGGAGAGGTTTTAGCTGTCAATTTTATGAAATTAGTCAATTAGTTCAATATATTGTTGAATATATTGTTATATGTTTATAAATGCATATACAAATAAATCGGTTTTAGTACATTAGTGCGGGACTAGTATGTTCAGTTTGGTTTTTCAAAATCTTACTTGTTTACCTTAAGGTGCCAGTTCAACACCCGTTGCTTTTACTTTCCCTTTCCAGATGAATAAAATACTCGAATGATAACACGATACTGCCGCAATGGGTCGATTAAGGATATCTTGAAGCATTCAAGAAATAAGGTAAAATAAAACTGTAAAACAAGTAAACATATTAAAAAGAATTGAAAACACGGCTGCCGTTACAGAAAGTGAACTATTGTATTTATAATTATTTTCATTACGGTTTTTTAATGAAATATTTGTGGTTTATGTATTTATCCATACAGAAACATCTATCTTTCCGGAATGTACTCAATCAGACCTTTCATTAGACACTAAACACGATATATTTATATTAATGTATTGATATTTTGACATTTAGATAAATACTTACTTGATATTTAGACAGTTAAGGTACCCTATAACACTCGGGATGACATAATGATTCTAACAATATCACACACTTTTATATCGGTTCAAGCATTTAGAAGTTGTGGTGGAATAAAGAAACGGAAAACATTCATAGAGAAGCCCTGAACACATTACACAACTTTTTTTGTTGGGGTTTCGTGTAAAAAAACAAGGGAAAAATACGGAATTTCAACTAACGGAATAATTTTTTATTCATATTCATACACACGTATGTTTACTCGAAACTTTTTTTCCGTTTTTTTTATAAAAGCATTAAAGTATAATTAATTTCGGTTTCAATAACAAGTTTCGGTTGGGTATGGAAAAATACTTTTACAGAACCAGTTTGCTTTTTTATTCAAGTTGATAGATTATAGTGTGGTTAACAAATGTTCAATGGCTGGCTATTAGTGGATTCTTGATGGATTCGATATATGTTATTCTAATATGATTAAATATGTATTCATTAGGAAATAATATATACATTCACGCTTTTGTAAATTTCCATAAATTTAATATGGGGTAATGATAACTGTTAGATAGCAGATACTAAAAAGCTATGATTTAAGAACTATACAAGTAAATTTCATGTAATTAAATTGAATAAATGTCGTTATGTTATCATCATCGGTACGTACGGTGTTAACCGAGTAATGTTCGATGAAGATAATAATATTTTTTCTGGTATTTGACTGCAGCTTCTTATTACCAAATAGTTCTCTCTCGTCTCAATGACACGCTGCATGGTTAGAATTACGAATTTAGTTCAAGCATGCTATGAATATATAAATAGGTATATAATGTCCACTGAAAGGCCACAGAAATTGTATGCAGAATAAAAATAAGGAAAAACGAGATAATCAAAAACCAAAACAAAAAACCAATTCGAAACTAAGACATTCAAACAACTAAGACATGAAATCAGATCGGATTTGATCGCGTGAAAACATTGAAATTCTGGACTTTACTAACGGGTTTTTAAATACAACTCAACAGGTGTCTGTCATTTTACATTCTAATTGTTTTAATTTAGCTAAGTCTATAGGCCGATCGAAACATGAAAACGAACGCTTCCTGAAGGGAACTGTTCGAAAAATCGATCGATCAGCAGAATCGCCGTAGGAGGATGAAATTGTATGTGAGTATAATCGCACCCTCGGTTCTATCGGGCAAGCATCGCGTACGACGTCGCAGGTAAAAATAAGCGTCTGAGCAACACCTCGATTGACCTAGACGGCACTTCGTACCTCTGCTGGCGTATTGACTGGCTAGAGTGGCGAAGTAGTGTACTGAATCTCTCCACCTTTTCCGGACAAGAACGTCAATTGTCGCCAACCTTCAATTTGGACTAAATGCTATCATAGGTTCCGAATACCCTAATTGCTAAATATTTAAGATGGTCCTGAGCCTATGCCGTTACACAAATGTAGGTAATTTACGCTTGCCGGCAGCGGCCACGCACGTATGTATGAGTAAATCGCATACATTGATAACGCTGGACAGACGGTCGCCCGCCAAAGCGAAGTAACCCGCATTTTATCATTTTATTGCTCAGCAAATTGCAAATAACAAAAACTGCAAATTGTGATAAAAGCAAATCCTTTTGCACACGTATTTATTAGACCAAAATAGTCGATTTGACCCGCACATATTTGGCCAAGCGGACTCAAAATAGCGGCCGTTTTCGAAGATGGTCGCTAATAAACCAAAATGATTTTTCTCATGCTGATTTTAATGACCCATGGGCCTTTTCGGCTATTTTGGGGTCGTATATTTCAAATATGGCAATAAAAATAAATTTAGTTAATTTTGAACAGGATTGTAAACATTTTTAACGAGTATTTACTTTCTCGTTACTGTTATGTTATACGCGTCTTTTTCGAGTATTTGCACACTGGAAAAGACGAATCTAAAGTCAAAACTGTCAAAAAAGTCAAACGAAAGAATAATTTTGTGTATGCTGTAAGTAATTTCTGAAATTTGCTACCCAGAAAACATGGAAAATTTGAACTATATATAGAATATGTGAATGGGTCTTTGACTTCGAATTTGTAGTCGCTGGCCCAAATATGACGACTACATGTGTTTTGAACAACCTTTGAACGTATTTCGAACCGATTTGAACATATTTGTACATTTGGCCAGAAAACTTAAACTTTTGTACTTGGTATCATCATCAGAACTGGTCAAAATAAATGTACCGTGGTCGTTTTACACTACACTATACTACACTATTTATAAATGATTGTACACATTCTACCTTGTTTGTAAGGAATTATTTATTTATATTTATTTATGTTTATATTTTCAGCATCATATTTGAAATGTACGACGCCAAAATAACCGAAAACGACCCTTGGGTCTTTAAAATCAGCACGAGAATAATCATTTTGGTTTATTAGCGGCCATCTTGGAAAATTGCCGCCATTTCGAGTCCGCTGGGTCAAATATGTCGGATCGGCAGGTCAAATCGACTATTTTGGTCTAATGAACACACGTGAGCAAAAGGATTTGCTTTTATCACAATTTACAGTATTCTTTCAAAATATGAGACGAACTGCTTCCACTATCAGGATAGCAGATACTTTATGATTTTGAGTAAAGAAATAAAAATGGATAATGCTTAAAACAATTATAACATTGTTATTCTCATCAGTACGAGGATAAAATGTATGTCGAGAAGGATAAAAAAACAGTAATTATTATAGGTATAAATAGCTACACCAAAATTTTAATTATTTCAAAAAGCAGTTACCTTTATAAATTAACTACTTCCGACGGAAAGAAGGTACAGATAGATTTCGCGGCTTAATGTGATTATATATTTTTGAACAATTTCAAATATGTAATTAAAATTAATAAAGAAATAAATTAATGAATGCCACTTTTGAACAGTCTCGAAGAGGAGTTTTGTGGATTTCACTCTCTGCTCCCCGGGATTCGCCCGTTGGATGAACAATTGGAAAGTTCACGAGCACCTTTCTTCTTCGGACCGCAGACTGGTGACATTTGGCATCGGCCGTCGCGTTCCCCCCACGCCACAATCCGAGTGGCGATACCGAACCGGCGACATTAACTGGGACCGGTTTGGTGAAGTCCTCTGCAAGAATCTTGAGGCCTTTCCATCGCCTTCTAGTAGTACCGCAGAGGACTTGTGTGTCGTGTGATGCCGTAGTAGGGCGGAAGAAACCCCGCGGTGGTTTCGCGGCCCCGTGGTGGTCTTCCGAACTCTGCGATAATTTTAAATTTAATATTTTAAATAATGTAACGTAGCGATTGAAAATTAATGTGATTGAAAATTGTTATTTTTGTGATGTGACGCAATGATGAGATGTAAATTTTCTACTGATCGATCAAGTTGAACAATGTATGAGATAAAGTTAAAATAAAAGAAAAATAAAAAATCTCAAGTTTCATTTTTTTTAAAACTCTCTCTACACTATTGAATTTCTATGATATTGAACATTTTCAAAGCCTATTTGATTTTAAAATGTTTTTCAAAGGATTTTATTTTTCTATGGTTTTAAAATTTTTATCTCTTTCGAGCACATACGTTCGTTATGCTAGAAAGAGAACGGAATCAATTCGATTTGCTAATAACAATGTAAATAAGAAAAAATACTATTGAATTTTATATAATTGCCATCGTTGTAATCATCCGCATTTGTTTTTTTTACGATACGTTTAACATAATCAAGTTTAGCGTGACGAGAAAAATCACCACCACCACCATAAAAGGGTAAATAGAGTGTGGGTTTATTAGTATTGTTTTTTGGTGGCATAATAATACATTGAGACACACGGAACAAAATTAATTATTCATTAGCAAGCAACATTGTATGCCGTTTCAACCGTCTGACATCATTATCATTCTACTTAGGTCATTAGTATGAAAATATTGATACAATACAGTCACGCTTAGATAATTATTGGATAAAATCAATTGAAGTTACCTTTTTTCTTAAAAACATTTTATTTACAATAACCTGCCTACAGTATTTAGCACTTGGCGTTAGTGGTAGAAAAATAATCTTTAAATTCCATTGAAACCATATTATAAAATCGAAGACTTTCGCGGTTGTTTGACATTATAAATAGGATAGAAAACGAATTTACCGCGTGAAATTTGTAGGACCCGACGTTTCGGTGACGTTGCAGCCGCCGTTGTCTAGGGTAGACTGAAGAGCTGTCAGTCCGTTGTTTTGCGGGTAGGCCGCAAACCGCTGCCGCCACTGCGTAGGTTATAACGGTGGTGGGGGGCCGGGCTCGGAGCGCGGGAATTTTTAAAATCCGTCTTGCACACAACACTCACTGTATCCTGTTTTACGTCTTTGCGTTCGGCGTTCGGCGGCGGGAACATTTTAAGAAGAGGGTTCCACGTAGAAGAGAGTTTGTAGCCGTCATCTCTATTGAAGTTCGGAGTTCTTCTTATTTCAATGGCTTCCCGGATCATGCGAGGAAAGTAGAATTGTTCCTTGGATAGAACAATGGGATTTTGAAACTGCATCCAGTGGTTACTTCCGCTATCCAATATATGTTCGCAGATCGCCGATTTTTCTCGCTGAAACGTTTTTAACAGCTTTGATGTGTTCTGTCAGTCGCGTGGCTATGGGCCGTTTCGTTTGTCCAACGTAGGCTAGACCGCAGCTGCATTCGACTTTATACACACCCGGGGTTTGCAGTGGTATTACATCCTTTACAGGCCTCAGAAATCGAGCTATATTTTGGGTCGGTTTGAAGATCGTTTTTATATCGAATCTGTTTAGCATCTTACTTATTCGATCAGTCACGCCCTTGACGTATGGTAAGAATGCTCTTGATCTGCTCGGTTTTTGAGTTTCGTCCGTATTAGATCGTGTGCGTGTCTCGTGATATTTTCCGTATCCATTATTCCTAAGGACATCTTTGACATGTTCCATCTCCTTCGGAAAATGCTCAGTGTCGCATAGATCGCGTGCTCGATTCACGAGCGACGTTTGCACTGAACGTAGATGGTAGGGATGATGGTGTGAGCTTGCATGCAAATATCTGTCCGTATGTGTGGGCTTCCGATATACCGTATGTCCGAGAGTATTGTCACTTCTCCTCGTCACTTTGACATCCAAAAATGGCAAAGAGCCGTCCTTCTCTACTTCATAGGTGAAACTGATTTTTGGGTGTATGGAGTTTAGATGACCCAGAAATTCTTTCACCGTTTGAATGTTGCCTTTCAGGATGCAGAAGGTATCATCCACGTAGCGAAGCCAGAGAATGGGTTTAATTTTGGAGGTTTTTATGGCTAATTCCTCAAAATATTCCATATATAGGTCACTAACTATCGTCCATTGCTACTCCGTCGATTTGTTTGTAATAATCGCCGTTCCATAGAAAGTAGCAGGATGTCAGGCAATGTTGAAGCATGTCGGCGTAGCTAATAGGGAGGTCCTCAGACCTTAGTTTATCTCTCACCACCGTAAGACACTCCGAAATGGGCAAATTCGTAAATAAAGATTCGACGTCAAAGCTCACCATTATTTCGTCTTCGGCCAGTTTTAAGCTTCTAATAATGCTTACGAAATGTCGCGAGTCTTTCACGTAAGACGTCGTTTTGCCCGTAAGCGGTTGGAGGACACCAGCCAAGTGTTTTGACAGAGGATATGTGGGGCTGTCGATTTGGCTCACAATCGGTCTCAATGGTGCATTATCCTTATGGATTTTAGGTAAGCCATATAATTTTGGTGGCTGTACGTTACGTGGTTTAGTGAGATAAGCTATTTCTGGGAGGGAAGTGACAGATTTATCGATTAAAACTCTCGTTTGCCTGGTAATTCTGCTCGTGGGATTGTAATTCACCTTCTCGTAAGTGTTGGCGTCTTCTAAGAGCGTCCCAATTTTCCGCTCGTAGTCCACAGTATCGAAGATCACGGTTGCGTTGCCTTTATCGGCCGCAACACAACTACGTCCTTATTATCCCGCAGAGATTTTTTTTGCGCCTACGCAGTGGCGGCAGCGGTTTGCGGCCTACCCGCAAAACAACGGACTGACAGCTCTTCAGTCTACCCTAGACAACGGCGGCTGCAACGCCACCGAAACGTCGGGTCCTACAAATTTCACGCGGTAAATTCGTTTTCTATCCTATTTATAATGAAACCATATTATTTAATTCCAGCAAGTTTCAAAATTCATTAACACCCCAATAAACTGACTTTAAAATAATTATCAAATATTATAATGAATATCGTATATCCTTAATTCAACTTTTCATCGTAGTTTTGATTTATAGGGCTTTTTATTAAATGGAAAATATTAGAAGGAAAGAAAAATATTTTACTTGATAGGGGAGGCTGGCTTGAAGGAGCATATTGCGTTTCTCTGTGAACTAAAATGGGAACTTAATTCAACGGAATGAGACAGAGCAATACGTTAGAACGAATATGAATTGAACTATCTTCGATTTTCCCGCACCAAAACTACCTGTCGAAATTATAGACGCCCGAATAAGTATGAACACATTTCGTGCGGTGTTAGATTCAGCTGATTTTCTGTGGGTACTTTTAATGCGGAAAAGTGACAACCGTTAATTTCACATTCCGCTCTCGCGTACTGCTTCTCGTTCACATGAGCTAATTTCCGATTTTAGTTCACGAGAGACGCAATCGAGCCTAGTGACATTGAGCTGGCATATGTTTTTAATTTCCATTTTATTTTCTTCATTATGTTTAATATGTAATTGTACTCATTTATTATAGCATCTATTTTTTTAAATACATTTATTATAGGTATACAAATTTGCCAATATAAACATTTAGTAACAATAACCTTAGCGGGTAAGGTCGTAAGATATTGCCACTTGGCAATAGGCCTACCTGGTTTTACTCTATTGTGGGTGCAATAAAGTTTTTAAAAACAAACTAATTAATGCAAACAGTCATGAGTGTGTATTAGATGCATAATAATATACGATCGCTATCCCGCCGATTCTGCAATGTTGAAGGAGGAGATGACACGTCAAGCCACTATAGGCACCGGATGGATTGGACGAGTCTATTTTGAACTTGATACGTAATCATTTAAAACCGGCTGAAGCGTTTTTATTCTATAAAAGCGTACCCGGTTGTCTACCCCGACCACCCAAAAATTTTAATTCTTTTATTTATGTTTATGTCTCAATTAGAAGGTAAGTATTTACAATTTTACCCCATTAATTACAATTGGCTTAGTAAGGTGGCGTTTATTGTTTGGAAATTAAGATTTTTTTAAATTTAAATTTTAATTTTAATTTAAATTTGATTTATGCGTACATTAGGAAAATAATGAAGATATATAATCTCCTGAGAATTAAAGCGAACTATATTAACTAATGCTGTTTTGTTCATCCTATAACAAAATATATTAGTATGTGGTTGTTTTAAAATGTACAACCAAATTTACAGCTTTTCGGATATTTTTGCAGGAGATGCCAATTTAAAAGATTGTTTTACGAGAAAAAGTAACGGTTATGTCACCCCAAGACTTTCTCAGCAAGCAGACACCCCCCCCCCCCCTCTCCCCCTCGCGCGATAAACCCCTCAAACCCTAAATATCCCCCCTCCCAAACTCAGCCACCAACCCCCCCCCCCCCTCTTACTGATAGTGATTGATTATGATAGGAAATCTAGTATAGTGTTTTTGCAGTACTTCGAAAATTTTCAGGCGCAATTACTCCTACAATGTAAGCGGTGAAAATGTTTTATTATAATTTCATTATATTGACTGGGTAATTCTCTAGGGCAGCACTTAGCCGCATTTTATATTTAGGCCCTAAATTAATAACAATAATTAAAACGTGAAAGCGCTCTGAGAGTTACAGTAAATATGCTTTACCATTAACACCCTTATGCATTGACGCTTCGTGAACGCTGGATTTTTATTGGACAAACCATACAAAATTGACCACGCCTATTTTTTCGCGTGTCCGCCGATTTCGGATATTTTTCTGAGGCCTCGCCTTAATATCATGTCGCCTTAATACAAAAACATGAACCTAATTCCAGAACTAAATTAATATCATAGCTTTGTTATGTTTTTAATAAAGGGCCTTCTAAATGACATAATTAAATGATCATGATGAGAAATTATCATAATGTTATATTGTCTACTGACTACTTAATGTAGAAGTAGTAAAAAAAACAGTCGCAACATTTGATGTATACGGAAAAGCCATAACAATTAGATACAACCGTTTATTGTAAATTATAATATCTTGACTTCTGCATTAAAGGGTTGTCGGAACAAACTGGATAATACCATTGATTTTCAATGATAATACGAATACACTAATAGCTACCTACTAACATATATAGTGGTATACCTTGCTTCATTGACAAACCAAATTGTGCCGAAACAGATCTGGGAGTCATTCAGTTTTTGTAAATTCGGAGAATCATGTTTTTGATAGCGATTACAACTATAATAATACTGAGTGGTATTTTGTTTGAGTTGCTTTACAATAAAAAGCAAAAGGATTTCGCTAAAACCATACCTGGCCCTCAGCGGCTGCCTTTCCTTGGGAATGCTTTGCAAGTAGCGGGATCAGGAGCCGGTAAGTGAATATATCCACTGATGAATATAATATTACCTACTAGGGAAAATAGTGCAGTGTTCCGTTATTGGACGAGCAAATAGCGAATTATTGAATTATACCGTCATGCTATAAACAAAATCTACTACCACTACTACTACTACAAATATCCTGCCAGATACTTTGCAATATATGTATTTCTATATTACCATTAGACTATATTACCGTTATTTGTGAGTGTCTTCTTGTGAGTGTCTTATTTGTGAGTGTCTTATCTCTTTAACAATTTATGCAGTAAAAGGGAAAAGTCTTTTGTTTTAAACACTTGAGACGATAAATTTACTTATTTTAATATTAATTCATAATTGTTGATAATATGACCAATAAACATGGCCTAACGATTTAAATTATTTTTTTAATTTGAAAAACTACTTTTTGTGACTTAAATATAAAAGTTAGGCATATGCTGTCGCTTACTTTTTTGTAGGCATTATCAAGCTCTACAACTTTTCTTTAGAACTTAATCATATATCTCTCATCGTTAAGGCAGCGTTAGTTAGAAACGTTTTCGTTCGTCCGTTTTTTCCGACTTACTTTTTAAATCCGACTACAACGAAAAAGTCTTTTTATTTTTCGGATTAATATATAGCCTATGACACTCTCAAATAACGTGGCTTTCTATTGGTAAAAGAATTTTCAAAATCGGTTTAGTAGATCCAGAGATTACTTCCTACAACGTCACAAACTTTACCTCTTTATAATATTAGTATAGATATTGAAATATGTCATTTATGTTGCAATTAAAATTTTTAAGACACTAAATTTAACAAAACATATTTTTATGTCAAAATTTTATCTAATTAACGAACATGTTTCACCTCCTGGCGGTATTTCATTTCATAATTTAATGTTTATATTGAAATATGTCATTTTTAAGAGACGGATTTTTAAGAGACATTTTTCAGATAAGCCGGACATGTTTCAACTCCTGTCCGGCCAATCTGAGTTTAAAAAAACAAGTCGTCCGGTCGCCATCAATCAAAACAAACAAAATCAGACACCAACAAAGTAGAAAACGACGACAGTCTGAATTTCGATTGGAATCCGTACAAAAAGCTATGGCGAGCGCCAGCTTATTGAATTAACCAAAAAAAAGACAACATGTTTTTACTGAAACGAGTTTTTCAACGTTTTGTATTATATTATTATATGTAGATAAACGACAAAAAATCTTGTCTGTCTGACCGTATACAAGACATCTCAAGAACGCGTGGTCCAAACTTTATTTTTTACGGCCCCTCTTCACAATGGCCGATGATGGCCAATCTTCCTAAGGTGGAAGCGAGTCGGCACCACTATGACGTCAGAAAATGTATGGGAATGAGCGAGAGGGACATAGGTGATGCGGCCATCGCTGGCGAATGTGTGGAGCGGGCATTATATTTGACCTCTTAATATTTGATTTCGTCAATCCCAAAAAATATCAAAAAATACCACATTTATATACAACACAATAAACCAAGTTTTTGAACTAAAAAATAACCCGGTGATTTTAAACATATCACATCTAACCACACTGCCACCAAGCCGGGCTTCGGGTTGTTGATATGTATATGATCTATACATATTGGGCTCGATTGCGTTTCTTCCTGAGCTAATATTCTAAATAGTTCATACGAACGCAACAGAGCAGTGTGTTAGACCGGAATGTAAAATGATAAATCGTATCTTTTCCGCACTAAAACTGTCTGCCGAACATAAAAGCATCTAAATTAATTTGTAAACATTTCGTCCGGTCTTAATTAATGCCGCTTTATGTTCGATCGGTAGTTTTATGCTGGCAAAGTGACAATCATTCATTTCATATTACTCTAACGTATTGACTTGTCTCGCTCGCATGAATTTATTCCGGATTTAGTTCACGAAGAATCGCAATCGGCCTATTATTCATAATAATATATACATTACGTATATACACAAAAAATATTTCATATCAATTATGATTTTAAATTTACTAACTAAATCTATTAACATATACATGTTTTTTTTACTTACTTTTAAATACCAAATTTAAGTCTCCTTCACATATATTCAGGTTGCTATTTAGTTTTTAAACCAATCCTTGCAACTTTTTGGAACGTAGTTTGTTTCTTTTAGAAATAGTAGAATCTTTTAAAAATAGTAGAAAATAGACAATTTCGCAATCATAAGCACTAAAGCAAATCTAATTACGAATTTATGTTTCAAACATATCAAAAGCCCAAAAAAATATTTTTTTAAATCCTGTATTTTTTTATACCAATAAAAAATAGTTGCTACGGTCCAATACGGTAAATTGGATGAAGACACGTGGACGAAATATATTGTTGAACACACAGATCAAAAAATCTATACGAATTAGTTCTTAAAAAGAAGTTAACATTCATTTTAATTTTAAAAGGATTACATAAACAATACAATGAAGAATATATAATATAATTTTAGTAATATATGAATATGAATTTTATATTAAAACTATGAATTTTCGTAAGTTCAGCACGAACAAGCAAATTAACGACTTTCTTAGTCTGTATTCAGTGAGGCTATTTCAGAATGCCCAAAGACAACAGAGGAAAAAAGAAGATTTTTAAAATGTATAAATTACGTGCCGAATATTATATTATTTCTATTCGTGTCAACCTCAAAATAATCTACCGATTGACGTATCAAAATATTATTCGTCCAAAGGCAAACAGTACATTTCGAAAAGTTGCTTCTCATTGCAATTGTTTAAATTTCATTACAAAAATGCTTCGTATGTAAAACAAAATAGGATCGAGTAGAAAAAAATAAGTGGAAAATCTCATAAAACCCAAATTATCATATAAACTATTTAGACATCTGATATTATTGCTTAGACAGCTTAATACTGTAACTGTAAGCAAAACCTCCTACAAATTTTATTAACCGTTTTTTTTATTATTTATATCATATTTTTCAGATTTCTACAAAAAAATTACTGAATACTATGAGACATATGGATCAAGATTTAGACTTATGATCGGATCTGATCTCATGCTTTGGTTGTCCAGCGCTAAAGATATTGAGGTACGTGATTTCATTTCTACCGATACCGACCCACTTTTTTTTCTTCCTTTTTTTCACAAATCATTTATCTTTTACTAGATTCTGTAAGTATCTTACAAATAAATAATATTGATCGAATTTTGCCAACTCGATTTTGTTATTGTTTTCGAGTTATTTTTGTTATTTCTCCCCTACCTAAGGCAACTTTATGCGGCTTTGATGCTGCTAAATCAGTCTACTTTGCTTATTTCCATTCTTTGATGACATATGACCTAATGTTCTGGGGAATAGCAGAAAATTTTAGGAGAATTCATATCCTTCAGAAAAGGGCCTGTACGCAGTCTTTACAGAGCTTCTCCAAGAACTTCACGAGAGCCGTTTTTCATCGAGTCGGGAATCATGACGATGTACTCGTGCTATATCAACCAAGATATTATATTCGCCCGTAAGCCTATGTCGGAGGTCCCGGCGAAGAGCGATTTCCATCAACACGATACAGAAATAAATTCGACCTACATCTTAATCGGCACCGGCTTAGCAAGTTGCGCAAAAGTTTTCTTCACCAAAGCCTCTGTTATATAAGCTCCCAATGGATATCAGAAGTTTTGGAGAGAACCAATTAAAAAAAATAATATTTAATGGCTTAGTCAAGAATCCAGTACATGACTTAAGAGATTTGGATAATGCTGAATTCATATTCCAAGAGTATCACAATGCAAAATAAACTAAAATTCCTGATATTTGACATTTGAGCCAAAGAGCGTAGTTTTTATTTTTATCGACGCGTGGCGGCTATAATACTCGATTTGAAATTATTTACGTCATTTTTAGTATACGACTATCTATTTTAATGACTATCACATTATTACTTTGATTATTATGGCTGTAGACATTGTTCTCTTTATTTAAACAGCAATTTTCATTACTAGATTATTTTCTAATTATCAATGATTTTCAAACCGATTATAAATTACAAAAAATAATTTATATAGTCACAACTACCACGATAGTTAATATTCCTTAATTAATTACATTAGAATGTACACGTAGTACGTACAATGTATTACGTACAATGACGCTTCTAAGTGTAGGAATGCTTTCTACTGGAGTACAACTAAATTGTATTGTATTGTCAAGAAAACCTCATACATCAATTATTAATTTCTATAAAACCCACAAAAACACATGGTAGTCAATCAATTACATAATAAACAAAATCCAAATTAGCTGAAGGTTTCAACATCATTTTAGAAATCATATAAATTACTTACCATATTGGATTTTTTGCAAATGACCTAATGAAAATAGCTTTCAGCACAAAAAAAGAATACAATAATAAACTATAATTATAATTAGACTAATTGTTTTTATTCTAATAATAGCGGTAATTGGAGTCGCAATTGTAATTAGACTAAGAAAAATGTACAATTATCCCTTATTGCTTGAAAATATATTTTTTTTATTTAATTAAGAAAACGACGTAGTTTACGAAAGTACATAATTTTATACATTTTTAAATACAAAACCAGTTATCAATTTCCCATGAATAACAAATTTATATTTATTTTTAATTATTACAAATTTTACAACTCTTAATTATGTATGACATTCTGATTATACGCTTCTTGTTTTTTTATTACTTTTTGTGTACTTAAACATGTATGCCTATAAACATGTATGACAATTGGCCTTATTTTGACTATGTACAAAATGCTTGCCCTGGAACAAGTCATCGCTCACTTGGGAGGCATAGGACTATCATTACATATAAGCGTGACATAATTATCATATTTATCTCATTTTCATATTTATGACATATTTATCACATCATTACATATAACTTGCTGTGGGTTTATTAATTTTTAAGTTAAATTGTATTCCTTGTTTAAGAGGCCGTGTACGAAATCGATGTGGGCCGTGATACCTCTATAATCAATGGTATAATATAACTATAGGTAGGTAGGATTTTCGGAGCCAAGGAGATATGTCTACCCTTTGGAAGCGCTCGGCGGGGACTAGCTGACTTGAGGCGTGAATCGTATCATAGGCGAGTATCATAACGCGAGAATTAGATTGTTTTAAAAGACTTTATTGCCAATTTTAATTAATGTTTTGCATTTTTTTTAGAGGAAATGGATTGATATTGAACTAAAGTTTATTTCTGTTGTTTTTATTTTATGAACGAGAGTTCTAAAAGGCCAAAATCAAAAGCATTTCTTCGCCCATTTTCTAAAAAAATTGACAAATTAATTATTTTTTTTATCAACAATTTTATATGAAAGTAGTAAAAAGTGATTCACTTATTATATAGAGTACTTTCACAACAATACATTGTAATTTTTTCATACCGTTTAGATGTCAAAACGATTCGTAAATATGTTATATTCTAAACCTCTTACAGCAAAAATTCACAAACAGTCGCCGGTTTAAGGTCAATTAATCTAAATTCTATAATAATTTTCAAAAAAGTAGCTCACTCATTAGACAATAATATAAATGATCTTTTATGTTGTGCAATAAAACTTATAGAAATACAGTATTTTAACCTTAAATTCACGTCTGCAAAATTACGTAAATTCAAGAAATGCGCAAAATTTCGTATACGGCCTCTTAAGTATAAATATTTACAAAGATTTGTGTTACGTTTGATACAAACTATGTACATTGCCATAAATAAATAAATTCCTCTTCATAACTCATCTTTTTACACCTACTCTTAGTATATTTGATAATTTGTCATTGTTTATTGTTCAAGGTTGTACTCAGTAGCTCGGCACTAATTGAAAAAGCTGAAGTGTATAAATTCTTTTATCGATGGCTTGGAACAGGATTACTAACCAGCAATGGTAAATAAAATAAAATATTTAAATTCAGTTCTAAATTGCATAAATAATTTTAGTTTGCTAGGGGCTTTGTTATATTGAAGTTTGATTTGTATTTTGTATTTTCAAATAAATATAGCTGTTAGTAATTATTATACCGGGTGAGTTTCAAATAACCGGCATCCTTAAAGGGGGTGAATCAGTACGAGCAAGTAAGCAACTTTAGATAAAAAATTGTGGAAAAAAATAAAAGAACATTTTATTTAAAATACTATAAAAAGCGCTGACCACGATGCGCTATTTAGCGGTAGGTAAAATGTCTCTAATTTTGTTAATTAGCGATATCGTCCCTAACGCTAGATGGCGCATCGCGCTCAAACGCCTGTCAAACTTTTATTTAAAAGTTGAGTTCTTAAAATTTTCGAATTAAAAAAAAAGAAATGGTTTTTCCAATTTTATTTATCAAAATTTGCTCACCTACTCGTACTGATTCACCGCCTTGAAGGATGCCGGTTAATTAAAACTCACCTGTAGATACTCGAAAATATCTTGATTTTCCTACCCTTCCTATGTGAGCTAACCATTTTTGGTTAGACGCTTTCTTCGCTGTGCTAACTGTAATATTTATTCATTATTATCTTAATTGTTTTACGAGATAATGTTGTAACGTTATAATATTTCAAATTTCAATGTGATCATTTTGCAGTTATTCTTTTTACGATCCGTATAGTAGTTTAAAAGTTATGCGCAAAACTATCCCGAACAGAAATTTTACCCCGCCATAGGAGGGGTTAAATGAAATAAGGGATATTTTTGTGAAAACCATTTTCTAAATTTTAGGGTCGAAATGGAGGAAACGGAGGAAGATGATAACGCCGGCTTTCCACTTCAAAATTGTCGAAAGTTTCGTTCCGATTTTTGATAAAAATTCCGACCTGTTAATTAAAAAACTGTCTACTCATCAGGATAAAGACAATGTGGATATATACCCTTTGGTAAATCTATACGCGCTTGACGTTATAAGCGGTAAGTTTAATTTGGAATTTTCTAGTATATATTGGAAATTTTATTAAAAACATAAAGCATATTTCAGAAACTGCGATGGGAGTTTCAGTCAAAGCTCAGGAGCAAAATTCGTCCGAATATGTGAAAACTGTAAAAGAGTACGTATAAGCATACGAAGGTTTGTTTTTTGTCAAAGTAGGAATAGAAAAGTATGTATTGTTTTATTTGCAGAATTTCTACAATAATTTTGATGCGCTTGAAAAGTGCATTTTGCAGATTTGATTCATATTTTTATTTCACTAAAGAAGGTAAAATTCACGACAGAGCAATTGATGAGCTTCATTCTTATACTGATAAAATGATTAATGAAAGAAGACTATTATGGGAAAATAATCAAATCAATTTGGACGTTGATAGCTACGATGATTACGTCGGTTAGTGATATTTATTTGAAGTATTTATTTTATTAAAAATGTTTTTAATATATCAAATATTTGCATTAAAGGGGAAAAGAAGAAATTGGCATTTTTGGATTTGCTCCTACAATCGACTATCGATGGGGAAAAACTCGATCATGAGAGTATTAGAGAAGAAGTAGACACGTTCCTCTTTGAAGTAAGCGATGCTGTTATTTCTTAGATAGGTCATAAATCTCTATTTTCAAATGTCAATGAGTTAATTTATTCCAGGGACATGATACGACTTCTTCTGGGATAGCATTCGCTCTGTTTGCAATAGCTGAACATACTGATGTGCAAAACAAACTGTACGAAGAACAGAAACAGATATTCGGGGATGATATATTAAGACGCGCGACGTATGCGTAAGTATAATTTTAATTACAAAATATATCATTCGTTGTCATGTTGTATGTAGTCGTTTTGTGAATGAGTTTGTGCGTAAATGAATGAAGACATTTGAGTTACGAGTTATTACAGAAATGCAAAGACCACCACTGAAACCACATAAGGAACCACTGAATGTGTCGTGTTTTTGATACCAGATGTAAAGGTTTAGATATATTTAATGATTCCATGAATATAATATCCTTCTTCTTAAGATTTAACTAACAGCCATCCTTCTGTACAGTATTATATGACCTCATATACAAACTTATTTGTATATTTTGTATATTTTCAATAAATAATAATATGTCCTTATTATATTATACTATTTATTTATTTATTATTTATTTATTTAAGAATTAATTACTATAGAACATTGATTTGCTTACAAAGAAACCGAATGGCAAAACTTTAACCTTTTGCTTATTTGATTCTGTCACCCAACTGGGACTAGCCCGTTCTAGGGTGGACAGGACTAATATTACAATCAAGTTTGCTTGATTGCTTGATTGCTTACAAATGTACAAGTTATATTAAAAAACTAATAACACTAAATTGCCCTAAAATGTGATCTTCAACAAAAATATATAATAACAATAATAAAAAATATTAAAAGATAATATAATGAATAAAATGCAATTCCAATATATATTCGGCAATACATATAATATAGAATTCGATTAAATAATATACATAAATAAAGTTATATGTGAGAAAAGAAAGAAACAGTCATTAATATTTAATATATGTTAAGTAATATATGATTTAATATAAAAATACCTAATCAAAAAAGTACAATTCATTGTCAAAATAATATATAACAACAAAGTCAAAAATTTTTTGGTAGTTAGTTCAATGTTAAAATATGCTAAACATACATGTTTAAAAATATGTTAATAATTTGTGCACCTAAGTTTTAATAAACTATTATTTCTAACATTTGATGTATGGGTTAGTCTGTCATGATTCGATAACCATTCCTTTAATTTATTTTTGAATTCCCTAAATGTCAAATTCATTTCAAATTCATTTGTCAAATTCACTATACCCTTATATTATATTATATCATAGTATGTATTATACAATACATGTATGGTATGGTATTCCATTTTTGACACATACCTATCTTAAGTTGAAACTTTTCATAGGATAGTAAATTACTTTTGTTAATATAGGTTTTGCAAATACTCGTATCATATATTAATTACCGGTAATTTATACTGTAAAATGAAACAAAATAAAACATATAAAAAAAGGAACAAGAGGAACAATTCTACTAATTGTAATCTTAAAAACTGATCCTAAAATGTTTGCAGGGATCTTCAAAACATGAAATATTTGGATATGGTCATAAAAGAGGCACAGCGCATTTATCCATCAGTACCTATGGTGGGTAGACGAATGGCTAAAGACACGCAGATTAGTAAGGATATTATTATTTCTGCAACATATATTTAACTAATAAAAATCATATAGTATTAAATAATTATTGAGGATTGTCCTCTTGTAGATTATTATGCGCGTAATTGGTTCTGATTATTTTCAGACGATATGCTGTTACCAGCCGGTGCAACGACGACTATTAACATTATTTCTCTACATCGGGATCCGAAAGTGTTTCCTGATCCTCTGCAATTCAGGCCAGAGCGATTCAGCCCTGAGGAATGCGCTAACAGAAATCCATACGCGTATGTCGCGTTTAGTGCTGGACCTAGGAATTGCATAGGTCAACGATTCGCAATGCTGGAAATGAAATCGGTTATATCCAAGATTTTGAGGAATTTCAAGTTGATATCGGTGGACCATCGCCTTGAACTTGTAGTCGATCTCATTCTGACATCGGCCACTGGAATACGCGTAAAACTTACCAAGCGATAGCATACGATATTAGGTATAATTAAGGGCACTACATATATTAAAATAAATAAAGTATTTTATTTAAATAAATAAAGTATGCCCATATGTGATGGGGGATTAAAAATGTAAATAATATTCTTTTTCAATTTTCCCAAATTATACGTCCTTTGGTTAATAATATATTATTAGTCTTTTAATTTTCCCGATAGAGGAAAGTATTGTGAACGCACTTCTGTGTGTATCTGTGACTGTGTGTATTCCTCGCCGATAGCGCCCAAACGCTTCATCCGATTGAGCTAAAATTTTGCATGCAGGCATCATTCGATCATGACAAGAATTGAAAATCGTAGTTGAACTCGGCGCGCGCGAATAGGGCGCGCTAGTCATACTTCAATCACGAAATATTGCAATAAGAGACTTGAAATTCGATACACAGATGCCTTGTTGTAAATTTTGGTTAGAATATCTCGTATACAAGCGACGTATACATTTTATGTTTCTTTATTGACTTTATATATTTTTCCGATTGACTTTGTGTATTTTCTAACTCCCAATTATTCCCCTTAATGAGATTTTTAGATAAAAATCCTAAATATAATTTGTAGGTATATAAATAGGGAACCCTTTTTTGAGTAAAACCGATCTGATATTTAATCGAGCCTAAGAGTTATTAGGAAACCCGCAAAAAATCATTTTAGCTCTTTTCGATCACTTCAACCTGGATTATTCCCTTCAAGAGATGTTGAGGGTGAAGTCCTGAATTTGATTTCTAGGCATTTATATGGGGAAACATTTTTGAGTAAAACTGATCCAAAACTGATCCAAAACTGATCCAGCCGGGATTAGGAGATATAAAAATAAACTCAAAAAAATTATTTAGCCCTATTCGATCACTAACCCCGATTATTCCCTTAAATATATGTTTTAAGAAAATTTTAACTTATTATTTAGGGATTTTTTTAAAAGTAAAACCGACCTGATATTTAAATAGACTTAAGAGATGTTGTAAAAATCGCAAAAAAACATTTTAGCCCGTAAAGATAATATAACTCAATGCTTCAACCCCGATTATTCCCTTAAAGAGGACCCTTAAGGAAAATCCTAAATTCATTTTTTAGGCATTTTTATATGAAAACTGTCTAGAGTAAAACCGATCTGATATTTAATCTGACTTAGGAGATTGTAGAAAGCCGCAAGAAAAAAGTCTTAACCCTTTTCGATCACTTAAATCCCGATTATTCCCTTCAAGAGATGCTTAGGGAAAAATCCTGGATTTCGTTTCTAGAAATTTATATCGGGAATTGTTTTTGATTAATAACGATATAATGTTTCATAGGGATTAGGAGATATTAAGAAAACCGCAATAAAAACATTTCGTCCAAAGCAAGACGAGGCATAAAAGACAAAGCAAGACGAGGCATAACATTAAAATATACAATACATAGAATGCCATCTTGTGTGTACAATCGCTAACATAACGAAAATAACGATGTTTTGTGGGCTTGCTTTTTATTTATTATGCGATACATAATCTATGTACTCGTAATGTAGCGTCGTTAAATTGTATAATGTAGATGGCGTCAACTTCGGCAGTTTGTAAAAAATGACAAATAAAATACAGGGTGGGGCAGAATTAAATCCCTGATTTGGCGAGTGAATTTTGAAAAAAAAAATAACATAACAGAAAAGGTTTTTATTTTTGAAAAGTATATATAACACCATTTTTTTGTTTAACTTTCGAAGATAATATCGCCTAAGTGGCGACCTTGGCGGGCAATGCACATACTCGTATAGAGCCGTTCAACAAAGTTTTCATCCACTGTTGCCAACATATTTTGTGGAATTTCGGTGACTAAGTACTCAATTGTCTCCTTGAGAGCTTCCAGGGTTCGGGGTCGAACTTTGTAAATCGCAGCTTTGAAGTAGCCCCATAGAATGTCTCGGGGGTTTAAATCCGGGGAGCAAGAGGACCATGAAACATCCCCTTGTAAGGAGATCACACGGACGGGAAACATATCTTGCAAAACTTCGCATGAACGACGGGCAATATGGGCCATGGCTCGATCCTGTTGAAACCAGACGACTTCTGTGTTATATTTTTTGTCATACTCTTCTATTTTGGGGCGCAAAGCGTTCACTAGTATCTTACAATATCCTGTTGAATTCACAGTCCAGTTGAGGATTCTTCAAAAAAGAAGGGCCCAATTATTCCTATCGAGTACGCAGCGCACTAAACTGTCACCTTAGGGCTGTGAAGTATTCATCAGTGCAGTACACGAGGGTTTGTCAGTTCCCCAGTAACGAAAACTTTGCTTGTTTACTGTACTGCTAAGGTGAAAATGCGCTTCATCGCTTGTCCACCCTTAAGTGCCATTTTTACAAGGTATCTCCATATCAAAGCCCCGTATTCAACTAACCACCGCAAGGGAGCTAAGGGGCTCTTGCTGAGTTGGCCACGAAGACCCATTCTGTTCAGGGTTGGTCACACTCACGGGTCAACGCCCATCCGGCGGCCTCCACGCATGAAGTGCGAGCCTGGGTAGGACTCTGGCCTTAGGGCTAGTTTCCCCTATGAATCAACCTTCTGGCGCTCCTGGACGGTCTGCGCACCGTGCGGCGTAAGCCAATCGATTGTGCACTCTGACTAACAGTCGGGGGAGCCTGGAAGCAGTACTGAGCGGGTGTGGTTGCGGACCTTACGGCGAATGCTCTTGAAACAGCCATCGGCTACCCGATCCCGGGTGAACAGCCGGGCAAAGGATGCCGTGGACCACGATAGATTCGGTATACAGCGTTTCATTGCTTCGTATGGGAGAGGACTGCGCAAGCGACCTCGAACTCGTAACCAATCGAGAGACTGGAGTAATCTGGTCGCAATTGGAAGTAAGGGCGTGAGTGAGACCGCTGGGTAACACTCCTGGCTATCTCGCTGTTAAGGCGTTGGCCTCTTACGGGCATGTGGCGGAGCTTGACGGTGGACTGTTTTGTCCAAGTCTTCTGCGCTCACTCCAGGGAGATAGAACGGATAATCGTTAAAACTTTCTGAGGTGACGCGTTCACACGTTGTAGTTGACAACCCTAGTTATCCACCGGATGATGACTACTGAAAACGGCGTTGTTACCCCGACCTAACAGCACCTGTTCTATCCCTCTCCCTTCTCTGGAGCCCCGACAGTGAATTTTTGGAACTAGGAACTTTATTCAGCCCCACTCTGTAGGTACATACATATTTTAGGTATCTACACATAATTTAAATAAAAAAGAAGAAGAGATACACAAAACTGGCGAAAAAGCACTCAACATTATTAATATCAATCTCATAATTCACATCACAGCTAATTTTGTTTGAATAAAAAACTACGGAAAATCACACACGTTAAACCTGTTTTAAAACTCGCTTGAGCCAACAAAAAAAAGTGATGTTTAGATTAGTTAGACCGTATAATATTTCCGACCTCGTCGACAATATTATACAGGCTGAGTTTTTTATTACTGGCATCCTTGTAGTGGGTGCATCGGTACGAGCAAAAAAGCAACTTTTGATTTAAAAAAATGGGAAAATTCGAACAATTTCTCGTAATTAAAAACAGTATAAAAAAACACTAAAAACACGCTTTATACAGGCAACTATGTCAATATTTACAGTATTTACACTCAATATTTACAAGTCAATATATAATAGGTTTGTTATAACCTTGAAACCTGATCGTGTTCAAAGTCCATTACGTGACCTTTCTCACAAGTGCAAACACGACTATAATACGATATTCCATCATGTAATGCCAGTTCCTGTCTTCCGGCTTCATCATCAGACCTTGAAACTTAATCGTGGTCAAAGTTCATTACAAGACCTTTCTAACAAGTCCAAACACGGCTATGATACGATATTCCATCATGGAATTCCAGTGCCTATCTTCCGGCTTCATCATCAGACCTTGAAACCTAATCGTGGTCAAAGTTCATTCCAAGACTTTTCTAACAAGTCGAAACACAGCTATGATACGATGTTCCATCATGAATTTCCAGTTCATATCATCCGACTCCATCATCAGATCAGTTCGACAGTACCATATTATTGTATTGTCATCAGAACTACATACAGCTGCCAATTTTCATGACGCTACGATCCTTGGAAGATGGTCAAATTAGTTAACTTAGATTCCATTACATAGTTACATACAGGACGACCTAATAAAAGCGTGTTAAAAAGAGTTTAGCGCGTTGCGCCATATAGCGATAGATAAAATATCGCGAATGTTGTTTATTCGCGATATTTTACCTATTGCTAGATGGCACAGCGCACTCAACGCTTATCAACCTAATAAAATTTACAAAAAAATGTATCAAAAGTTACTTTCTTGGTCGCACTGATTCGTCCACTACAAGGAGGTCACTAATAAAATCGTCAACCTGTATAATAAAATCTAGTCTGTGTTTTATTAGATTCTAAATATAAATATAATAATGTTGTGGCATTTGTGACTTCGTTTTAGGTCCACCTAAATTGCAAACTTTCCAAAACTTTCGTTGAGAGGTGTTCATCATTTAAATTATTGTTCATCGCTTATTGTAAGGTCTTGTCCACTCTAGAACGGTCTAGTCCCAGTTGGGTGACAGAATCAAATAAGCAAAGGTTAAGGTTCTGCCATTCGGTTCCTGTTTTTTTGTAAGCAAAATCAATGTTTTATAGTAATTAATTCTTAAATAAAAAAATAATTATATTTTAATTAATTAAAGTTATTATCGAGGTATATATTTATTTATTTTGATAGTTAAATGATTTTTAATAATATCATTGATTAAAAAGGGTATTAGATTGCTCAACGCCGTACTACGTTTTGGCAGCTAGGATTTTATTATGAAATGCAACGTGTAGATGGCACTCATAGCAAACATTCATTATCCTCCTACTATGTTCTCCGTAGCTTAATAGATGGCCTTCTAAAAATGCCTATGTGGTATCCAATCTCAAAATTAAACAATAATATAATAACAAACGAATTTTCAAATCATAGCTCTTATTATTTGAATATTATTTACACAAAGATGTCAATTTCAATTTGTAAAACAGGTTTGAATTCATAATAATTAAGCGCTTTAATGTTCAAATAATCTATTAGATGGCATTTTAATCTCTCTATTATTATTTCTGCTATGTAATCAGCCTGTGTAACAATGACGATAGATGGCACTAATATTTTATTGTTATTATTTTCATTGTTGACTAAATATATTTTTTATTATTGAATATCAACGCACTTACTAACAGATCGCATCGAAACATAAACCGACATAATAAGATCGCAGGCATTTCGACGGTTTTATCAAAACATCACTCTGGGAAATATGGTAACCGAAAATGGATTCTGAAAACTCGTCAGCGGCTACGGGCAACTAGAGCTATCAACTACACCGGCGAACCCGTCACCTCAGGAAATTGAGGAGGGGGGGGGACAGAAGCACCTTCAAACATTCCGACGGTATTATATAAATTTTCTAAATTCTTATGAAATAAACAGGAAATTTAATTTTTATAAAATCAAAGGGTATTATGTAAGTTTAGCTCAATTAGACTAATGATGACATTGTATGTATGCACCGACGTCTGTAAATATAATGAAAGGAATAACTAATTGCGTAAGTATAAAAGATAATGGAACAGGTTTTGTACTCGCATACATCATAGATGCGCCAGCATTCAAGGGTTCAAAGTATAGTGCCCACTTTATAATTCACTAGTTGACCTTGACGACTGGCGAGTCACCAGTAGCGAACGAGTATAATTGCACTAATCGCGTGTGATATTATCCACTGAAGACGCGATTGTCTTCGTAGTTACGCGTCCGAAAACTCCCAGTAATTATTATGATGTTTCTCATTGTGTTTACAATAGTGATTGCCGCAGTTTTGTACGAATGGTTGTATAACAAAAAGCAAAAGGATGCAGCGAGAAAGCTGCCGGGGCCGATAGGTCTTCCGTTCATTGGAAATGCGCATCAGGTCGCCGGCAATGGATCAGGTAGTTGCATTATCAAAAAGTTCACTCTATTTCTGGTTTTGGGGAAAATAATTGTTTTGTAATTTTGGATTAAAAAAATGTGTTATCACAGAAAATATCTACTGCTGTTTATGTGTGTTTTAACTGATATTACGTGTGTACAAGAGCTGTGTGGTGTTTTCAAATGTGCTTACAATGTATATGTTTGATTTGTTGTGATTGTTGTGTATAGTGTATTGTTAAACTCACCGTGCATTTCAGTACTAATTTACACTTTTCAATATTTTCATGTATAAGTATGTAAATAATATACAGATTATTAATAGATATCAATGAATTGTACTTTTTTTGACTAGGTATTTTATATTAATTTTTATTTTTCTTAACATATATTAAATATTACTTATTGACTTTTTATTTTTTTTAATTATAGATTTATCTTACTCTTTGCTTTAGTTTTATGTCAATTTTGATTGTCTCACTCTATTTGATTGTTTTTTTTTTGAGGATCATATTTTAGGTCAATTTAGTTTTATGAGCATTTTAATAAAACTTTTACATAATTTATTGTAAAATTAGAGTCCTGTCCATCCTAAAACGGGCTAGTCCCAGCTGGGTGAGAGAATCAAATAAGCAAAAGGTTAAAAGGTTTTGCCATTCGGTTCCTGTTATGTGTATAAGCAAAAACAATGTTTTATAGTAATTAATTCTTAAATAAATAAATTTAATCATTGTATTTAGAGGAAATGGATCCTAAAGCATGAAATAATAAAACACCTAACATTTCGACAGAATTCCTTTTTAATGTATTTTTTATGTAAAATACTACCTACTTATATACTGACGCTACCCACGCTTATTCTAGAACTGATATTAAATGACAAATTAGTGACACTTATGTTCTTCGATATATTCATTAAAATTAAAAACATAGACACCTGACAATAGGCACTATACGGAAGTTATAGGCAATTGAAAAGTGTAAATTCGTACTTAAATGTACGGTGGGTCTAACGACATGGCAAGGGACTGTAGAGTAATAGTCATAGTATTCATGCCTTAAGTTGAATGACTATAAATAAAAAAACGATATAATATTAGAATACGACATTATATACAATGAAATAAACATATCAACATCTAGCTGAAATGTAGTACATTGCAAAAAAAGTACGAATACTTACTACATACTTAGGTAGGTAGTTAGCAATTTTTTGGTACTTAGTAATTCTTAGGTAGGTACTTTATAATATTTAAGCAATAAAAAATATTGCGTACAGTCAATCACTTTTGGATGATAATTAAAACGTTCTGATAATAAAAGATATAGTCTAGCAAGAAAATGTTAAATTGTCCAAGATTAAAAATATTTAATAATTAAAAAATATATACATACATATATATATATATATATATATTTTAAATTGGCGTCTAATAGGTTGATGCTGCTGGAGGCAGCCAGATGGCCCTCGAGTATCTTGATCGGGCACAGATTTAGGGAGTTATAACGGCCGACTATAAAACATTTGGGGTGTAAACAACCTAAAGAGAGTGCACAGCGAATATTGATTGTAGTTGAACACAGGTGGTGAACGGTTTTGTGCAGCTTGGGCCACAAGATCCACTTTGTTCTCGGATCGGCTCAACTCTCGATTCAGCTCCTATTCAGAAGCCTCCTCGTGTGGAAGGCTATCTCGGGTAAAACTCTCGGTCTCAGGCCTCACAAGCTGGCGGACCGATTTCTCCCGGCGGGATTGCATCCCGGCGCCTTTGGACGGTTTGCGCACCGGTCGGCGAAGTCAATCGGCTGTGCATTCTGACTAATTGCTGAAGGGGTCTGGAGACTATGGAAATACACTGTCTCCTAAGCAGCGGGGGTGGATGTTGACCTGTTATCATGCCACTGTTGAAATGACCTTGGGCCACTGGACCCCGTGTGGCACTACGGGCAAAGAACGCCAAGGTCCGTGATAAATTCAAACTGAATTACCGCTGTAATACAACAGGTAGAAGTTGCGTAAGCGACTGGAGGACGGAGGTATCCTGAAGGGTAATTCCAGACGGAGATATCCTGCCAAAACTGGTAGTTAGGGGGTTAGGCCTGTTGTCATGCCACTCTTGAAATGATCTTAGGCCGCTCGATCCCGTGTGGCACTACGGGCAAAGAACGCCCAGGTCCACGATAAATTATAACTGAATTACCGCTGTAATACAACAGGTAGAGGTCGCGTAAGTGACTTCGGACCCGTAACCAGTCGGGAGGACGGAGGTATCCTAAAGGTTAATTCCAGACGGAGATATCCTTCCAAACTGGTAGTCTGGTGGCGAGGCTGCCCGCTGGGTACCTTTCCCGGTGCCTCGCCGTAAGGCACCGGTGGCGGAGCTTGACGGTGGACTGTTTTGTCCTAAGTCTTTTGCGCCCACCTCACGGGAGACAGAACGATACATTTCGTTAAAACTTCCTGAGGTGACGGGTTCGCCCGTTGTATTTGACAGCTCTAGTTGTAGTTGAACACAACAAAGACCAAGTACACGATAGTAAAATACCCGTTAGTTACAGCTTAAGGAATTAAAACGTAAAAAACTGATAATATTATTTATCTGTGCTAAACTTTGAACGACAACTGAGATATGAGCATGGAGATAAAAAATTGCGTTGAAAAATTGATAACGGCATTCTTTAAAATGAAAAAAGTACTTTGCGGTAGAAACATCAACCTTCACCTGATTATCAGACTCCAAAAATACTACGTATTTTCAGTATTATCATTTGGGATAGGAATCTGAACACTTACAGACAGGCTGTTAAGACAGCTTGAAGCCTTCGAAATGTGGGCCTATCGGAGGATACTACATATACCTGAGTTGACGGAGTCAGGAATGAAGATGTCTGAAACCGTTTAAACAAGAATATAGACATATTGAGCACACTAAAGACCCGCAAACTCGAATATTTCACCCATGCCATGCGTTATCCCGAAAGATACAAAATTATGCGTTTAATACTTCAATGCAAAATGCCGGAAGAGGAGGTCCGGAACGAAGAAAAATATCTTGACATCGTAATCTCCAGACCTAGTTTCAGAAACCTACCACATCCTTGTTTCGAGCGGCGGCCAATAAAGTTGTTATAGTCAATATGGCACCAGGAAAAGAAGAAGAATAGTTTTAAAATCTTTAATAATCCAAGAAGTAATAACAATAAATAAATTAACCACGCAACAAATGGGAGTCCAAGGATTATAGAATTTTTTTATTTCATTTTATTTTATTCAGGAAACAAACAGTACAAAAAACATATTTACTTGATCAAAATATAACAAACATAAACCATTTATATGTTTCCACCAATTAAACGGTCATATAGTGCGTTATTCTATATAAAAGAAAAGTTTAAAATATAAAAGTATTTTTAAAGTGAAAAGTGAAATTATTAGAGTTTTTTAAATAAACAGAAAATATTCTGACAAGTAATTGCTAACTTACTAAACAGTCCAAAGTATTAAAAGAGTAAATATAAAGTAAATAGAGCAGAAAAAAACAGTAAATAGATTCATAAACATGTATATCATTATGGTAATAAATTAATTTATTATTAAATAGATAGTAATAAGAAAATAAAATATATAATTATGTAATGACACATTTTATGAGAATAAAATACCAAAACACATGCTGCAACAAATCGATAACAATAACCCATAAACGCGGCACGACTGCTAAATACAACCATTAGACTAAACCTTTATGCTCATCCGCCTATTATATTTTTGGGTATTTTAGTTTTCATCTGATGCTTTGTTTTGTATGAAATTTTCAATAAATCAACGGGTAGAAATAACTGTAAAACAAATATTTTAGGTCACACTCGTATTTGTATGCGATACAGTTGAATTGAAGTTAGGAATATGTGGAATCAAAGCATTCTTTAGAAAAATCTTAATTTAATTTATATAATGCAGAAGAAAACCGTTTAGAATAGTTAGTTTTGAGTATTTTGGTATTACCTTTTTTGAATTATTTTAGTGATAACTATCTCTCTCTTCCTTTTTCTCGACCGTCGAGTTTTCTGGCTCAACCAACAATCATCTGCTTAGCCTAATCAGAGTTAATAAGTTACTATGTAGATAGTAGTTCTAAATAATCTAGACAGAATCACTATCATGGCTGCCATGGATGAGTTAAACGCTGTGCAATTAGATCTTAAAAAGAGTGTTATTATTTGTAGCAGCTTTTCTCAACAATCATGCAATACGCTCATTTTACATAATATTCATAACATTATAATATTGAGTTGCTGTTCTATAAAGGAAATGTAAGGCAAAAAGTTTGTATGAAAATATATATTTAATAAATAGAAACATTGACCCCTATTATCTATGCAGATTTGTTATTTTAATGGGAGTTAGTTAATTCCTATGTTGTAAAACTCTCGTGGATGGGTATCAATAAATGCTTTGAAGCCGTTTTTCGAAGACTTTTCAAAGTTGTTTTTTTCCCTTGTAAAAAGTAACCAATATACTGAAAAAAACTATTGGAGCAAGGTCTGGCAAGTACGGTGGGTGACCAACGGTCTACAGCAGCAACTACTACAACTTTGCGACTGTTTGCAGTGAAATCTGTGGTTATATGTTGTCATGTAGAAGCAGTGGCGATAAGCGATTGACCAGGATCGTTTACTTAATCACGAGCTTCTCCATCATTATTTGCATCATCATTGTTCTTAACTGTACATATTTACTGTAACTGTACAGCCAGACTGCAAGAAACCGTCACAAGATCTCATATTTGATAATATTGTAAATTTTCAACTTTACCATGATTGCACAAACGAAAATATTTGAGCAAAAACAAACGACGAAAAGACAAATAAAGACCTGATCCTTAAAAAAGAATAACATGGCCTTGAATTAAAATTTATTTGAATTCGAAATTCCAACCCAAACTCAAGTTATCCAAGTCAGTGTGGTCTATGTAATTGATGTAATTGTTACCTATGTAATTTATGTGAAACAACAATTACATAGGTAAGGGGCCAATACCTAATATTAATAATATAATAGGCATTTCCACAATATATTCCGGAAATTCGACTGATAAGTCAGTCAGTCAGTTATAAGTAACTTAACCAATGTATATTAGTTTTTATATGTATTGAATTGCCCCTAAATTGCAATTTATTTGTAAGAACTAATTTGCGATTAGAAGTATAAGAATATCATTTTTAAATTTTATTCTCAATTATTATTATCCACGCCTTAACAGTCGCCGAGTCCGACGTAATATTATACTTTTTTGCCAAACGCAAAAAACATACATCCGCATGTGCATACGCATTTCAAACCAAAAAATGATTCTCAAATTATCACTAATTAGGCGATGATTATGAAGATCGTTTTAATGAATAATGAGTTTTTTTTATTCATTTCCGTTCATTTTGTTGTTTTTAATAGGGTTGTTTATAACTGCTTTATATATACCTTATTGCAATTAACAATATTTTTGTAACTCCTTTGCAGATTTATATAAAGTGGTGACCAAGTTTTATGAGAAATATGGACGCAGATTCAAGGTATTTATCGGTGCGCAACTGTTTGTATTCTTCAGTAAAGCAGAGGATGTGGAGGTAAGAAGGGGTTTAATGAAATAGAAACATAGAAACGAAATCGAAATATATTACAATACATTTTATAGGTCATCTTGGGCAGTTCCGTCTTAATTGAGAAATCCGACGTCTACGATTTCTTTTTTAAGTGGTTAGGAACTGGACTTCTGACGAGTGGAGGTAAGTAAGACTATCGTGACTGTGCAGCGCACGCATCTATATAAATAAAAATGAAATGCTGTTCGTTGGTAGCTGCATATTAGGTTGAACGTCTGAACCGATTTGGCTTTTCTTTAATGTTCGTAATAGTCTTAATAAGGTCCTAACGGATGGAAAAATTAGAAAACTTGCCTGGAAAATTGGAATATTCAGGGAAAACTGAAAGTGCTATTTTTCTACTCGCGATTCCAACGATAGATATTCATAATTCAATTTTTTTGAGAAATTATTGAGAATAAACCGTAAAATCTCTTTCCAGTCTTTGGAATTGATTTAGGCAAGGATTCACTAGCACAATGAAATTGCACTCGCACTTGCTTCATCAGGAATTGCAGCTACGTGTTGGAAGGAGGTCCAACGGCTTATTATAACACTCAAGTTACCGTTGAATATTCAAATCAATTAAACTTCAACTTGCAAGCCTTCGAAGAACTGTGCAATGTTTAGCTGTGCAAAGTTTTGCAGCAATGCAAATCGATCGGTTTAGGGGGAGTTAGGGGGGTTGGAGTTTAGAAATGGGTTGGGGTTGAGGGGTTTGGGGGGGGGGGGGGTTCTGATTACCGGGAAAGTCTAAGGTCCCACAAGATATTTTACTTTGTTTACATATTCAATACCTTTTCACAAATTCCCAAAAAGATCACAAACAAATTTATTGAAATTTTGACAGGACAACGTCTGTCGGGTCAGCTAGTGCAAAAAAACAAGAAATTATTGTTATATAAGTTATATTTGATATATAGTCATAGGTTTAAATGCAGATTTACATTGTCAGTTACATGCTATAGAGCTAGCGTTGAGAACTAACACTTTGCTTACATACAGTCAACAATTCGTAGTTATTTCTTTAGGCCCTTAGGGTATAAGCAAGTTATCAAAGTCATTGGAAAAAAAATGCGTCATTTTCGCTAGTTAAAATTTTCCACACGACGCGACGTCACCCTAAAGCCCCTTATTCACGGTAAACTTTTGTTTAACAACAAAGTTGAATCAACATGTTGCTGAGTTGCCGCTCGCCGAGCGGCAATTTTTCAACACGCAGTGGTAAACTCCGTAACACGCAATATTGCGAAAAACATGTTTCAGCAACTCAGCAACAAATTGATTCAACTTTTTTTGATAAACAAATGTTTACCGTGAATACGGGGCTCAAAGCCCCGTATTCATAGTAAACTTTTGTTGATCAACAGTTGATCAACATTGTTGTTGAGCAAAAGCAAAGTTGATGGAAACAATGTTTATATCAATATGTCCTGTCCACACGGCCGGTCTGCGTCAAAATGTTGCCGGAGGAAGTAGTGATGTTGTGTTCTCTGTATCTAACGTATATACTTCTTTTAAAAAAAGAAAAAAACTACGAAATTATTTGTTGTAAAGAGAAAATTTGATGAGTGATCTTCGTATGACAGAAGGGTCATTTAGTAACTTTACAAGAATGACGAAAAGTGATTTTGAACAAATTCTGGAAATGATTGGTCCGTCAATAGCCAAAAGCGAAACAAATACTCGTCAGCCAGTTTCACCTCAAACGAAACTGGCTATTACATTACGGTATCTGGCAACTGGAAATTCATACAGTTCTCTTTCATACACATTCAGAGTGTCAAAACAATTGATTTGTCAAATCATACCACATGTATGTCAAGAACTAATTAACTCATTATCATACTATATCAAAATAAGTATAAAAACAATGGTCTAGATTGCGTTTCTCTTGAACTAAAATCGGAAATTAGTTCATGTGATAGAGACAGGGCAGTACAGCAGAGCGGACATTTTGCGCGTACAGCATTTTGCGCATTAAAACTACCCACTGAAGATTTAAAAAAAACTAAATCTAACACCGCACGAATGTGTTCAAACTTACTCGGCATCTATAAGCTCAACAGGTAGTTTTGGTGCGGGAAAATCGACGATAGTTCATTTCGTATTCCATTCTAAAGTCTAGTTCGGATGAACTAAGTTCCTATTTTAGTTCACGAAAAACGCAATCGGGCACAATATGTATGTAATGAAATTATTTTTATTATAAAATGCGTACGTAGTATGCGTATTTAGTATAATTAAAAACTGCGTACGTAGTATGCATATTTTATTTCCCACGTTTTCTTTGGGTATATTTGGGTTTCAGAAATTACTTCCAAAGCATCGTTTTTTGTTTTTATCTTTATATACTTTTCTTCAAGAATCCCATAATATTGCTTTTGATTTAAATAGTTCGATTAACTGAATTATTTTGTCATTGCTCCACACTACTGCCATGTTAATAACTTGTTGCAAACGTATCTACACACAGCAACATTTGTTGCGAAACTGATGTTTACGCTCGCTGAGTGGCAACTTTTCAACACGCAGTGGTAAACTCCGCAACACGCAATGTTGCGGAAAACATGTTTCAGCAACTCAGCAACACGTTGATTCAACTTTGTTGATAAACAAAAGTTGACAGTGAATACGGGGCTTAAAACGCAGTGCCGGCGACTGGATAATTAATGACCAACGCGTTGGCGCGGCAGTTAGATAGGGTCAGTACCGCCGGCGCGTGTGGTGGTAGAAGCGCCTGACCAAAATATATGGCGGGAATATTGAGGTCAGCACTGACGCGACAGCGCTGCCTACTGACTTCAAATAAATTTACACGGTGGCAGTACCGGGCCGGCATGTCTCGATTTTGAACTAAGCAACTGACTCAATGTAAATCAGCCTTTATAAATTATAGGACTACTATGAAATATATTAAACCTAAACCGGCATTTCATTTTTAACACCTATATGGAAACATGATTTCTTTAACACTAAGGGAACTAACTCTAACATAAGGTCAATTTAACCGTTGTATACTATTTGCTCTATTCTGTTTATTTCTTGTTACTTGAACGGATGCATTGGTAAAAAAAAATAACTTACGCCATCTAAAGAGGAAAAAAAATATATTTACTCTATTTTTCATTTTGAAACTAGATATACTTAGGTTATTTGAATGTTCAGAGTTTAGCTAACATATACATGCAAAAATGCAAGTCGGTCAAATTGACCGATGTTTCCATATAGGTAATAATATCACTAATACCTAGATATTAGTCATTTTTATCCAGTTTAGCGCTTATAATAGAAACCCATAACTGAGCTACGTAAACAGCCCGACAAAAATCGGCCCAGTTGTTCATTAGATATTAGGTCACCAAGGCATTGAATTTCTAATATGAATTGGTATATAAGTGCATGTTATTACATGCACATGTGTGTGCATATGCAGGTAAGTTTTTTATTAGTCACATCCTTGTAGTTGGTGAATCGGTACAACCAACTAAGCAAGTTCTTTTAAAAAATAGGAAAGAAATATCCTTTCTTTTAAATAGCTTTTTTTATTTTGTAAAAGTTTATGTTTAAAAAAAGCGCTGAGTGCACTGAGCCATCTAGCGGTAGGTAACATATCAACAATAAACAACATTCACGATATTTACTCTACCGCTAAATAGCGCGGAGCGCTCAATGCTTGTCAAACTTTTGTTCAAAATTTAAAAAAAAAACATTTTTTGAAATTCTTCTTACTTGCTCGTACTGATTCAACCACTACTTAGACGTCACTAATACAAAAACTCACGGTGTATATATTTTTATTTTTATTTTATCTGTCATTATAGGAACTAAGTGGAGGAAACGAAGGAAGATGATAACACCGGCTTTCCACTTTAAAATCGTAGAAAGTTTTGTTCCGATTTTCGAGAGAAATTCCGATCCGTTAATTAGAAAAATGTCTAATTGTCAGGATAAGGGGGAAGTGGATATATTTCCTTTAATAAATCTGTACGCTCTAGATGTCATTAGCGGTAAATAATATAAAACAATAACATAAAAATATTTAAAAAATACAAATGTTTATTTTAATTTTTAATTTCAGAATCGGCCATGGGGGTTTCAGTGAACGCGCAGGAGCAGGAGTATTCGGAGTATGTCAATGCTGTAAAAGAGTAAGTTCAAAAAACCCGTATGAAATGTATATAATTACGTAATTTTTAATTGTTTGATTTTCAGTATATCGAAAATAATTTTGATGCGAATGAAAAGCGCCTTCTACAGATTCGACCCTATATTCAAATTTTCAAATGAGTCGAAAATTCACGACCGGGCGATTGATGTTCTTCATTCTTATACTGATAAAATGATAATAGAGCGAAAAATTATGTGGGAAAATAATGAGATTAACTTGGACGTCGACACTTACAGTGATGATATCGGTAAGCTAAATCATATTTGTAGGTAAAATATATTGGTAAATGTGACTATCGCATTGTATAGTTAACAGATTAGTAAAAAGTAGTTATTATGTACCTACAAAAAAAAAGAATTAAAAATAGTTAGCTTTAAAATAAGTGAAAGTGAAACACACGTGTAAATGATACGAATAATATTTATAGTTTATTTTATTAGCATTAAGTACGTTCATCTTTTTATGTAAATAGTGGGCTCGATTGCGTTTCTTCGTGAACTAAAATCAGAAATTAGTCCGTATGAACGAGACAGGGCAATACGCTAGAGCGGAGTGAGAGATGACCGGTTGTCACTTTTTCGCATTAAACTGCCCGCCAAGGTCAAATTTTACACCGCACGAAATATGCTCGAATTTATTCGGACGAGTATAATGGTTCGGCAGGCAGTATTTATCGACGATCGTTCGTTTTATATTCCGCTCTAACGTATTGCTCTGTCTCGTTCGCTTGGACTAATTGTAGTTTTAGTTCACAAAGAAACGCAATCGGGCCCATTGTCAAGGGGGTGGCTTTCTGTGCCGACTAATCCTTACTAATGTAGCAGATAATGCAGCAGATATATTATAATATGGTCAAAATGGCCACTAAAGTTGCACTGAAAGTCACCCTATCATAAACTCCAGCAGATAAGCCTTAGGCTTAACTGGATTTTATACAAAGCTGTATTTATAAAAAATAAAAATATGTGTTACTGCAGTAACTACTAGGTTGGTTCCAGAACCAGAAGGCTGTGTAGAATGAAGCGTTGCCACTCTCATATAATACAACACATGTGCGTCTCTAAGTAGAGCGTATTCCAGACTGTGTTATAGTTATAAGGAAACGTATAGAAGGATTCCAGACGTGGACATACAGACGCAAAATGTCGATATCTTGGATAAGCCTGAAAATCTCACTTCGAATACGTCTTCTCCAGTGCTACATCTGATCCATACTTCTGTACGGATGTGAGGCCTGGACTATTAAGGAAGATCTCAAGAAACGTATAGAAGCATTCGAGATGTGGGCATACAGACACATGATGTCAATATCTTGGACTCAGAAAGTCACCAATGAGGAAGTTCAACGGCGTGTTAGTCAAAAACGCAACTTTGGTAGACCATCAAACAGGGCATAGTTGCATACCTGGGTCACGTGCTTAGGCACGATAGGTATGAACTCCTGAAACTCAGTATGATGGGAAACGTTGCAGGGAAGAGGAGACCTGGTCGTAGGCGAAAATCTTGGTTGGGGAACATTCGAGAATGGACCGGGATTACGCGAGTGTCGCTGCATAGTTTTGTCTGGTTGACAACAAAAAGTATGCAGAGCTGACTACCAACCGTCACTAGTTAGAGAGGCACCCTAAGTAGAAGAATAGTTATAGCGAAAGTAAGAGGATTAGGCGGCAGGTGTACGGCTCATAAATAATTAATACTAGTAAATGTGTTGTAGTGGTATTTTACTATACATATGTGTAGGTAGGTACCTTTTAACTAGAAAAAAAATGGAATTTTTAAAATTATGTTCGTTGTAATTTGAAAATAATAGAAAAAATATATCTATCTAACATAGTTTTTTTATAATAATTTATATAGGTGCAAAGAAAAAGATGGCTTTCATGGATTTGCTTTTACAATCGACAATCGACGGGGAAAAACTCGATCACGCAAGTATTCGAGAAGAAGTGGATACATTCCTATTTGAAGTAAGTGCATAATTAAATTTAAAACATAGTACAAATAAGACACGCAATATTTATTTTTCTATCTCTTCAGGGTCACGATACGACAACGTCGGGAATCTCTTTCGCTTTATATTCCATCGCTGGACACCCAGATGTCCAAAACAAACTCTATGAAGAGCAAAAACAAATTTTTGGGAATGATCTTACAAGAAAAATTACATACGCGTAAGTCTTATATTATAGTCTAAGTTATATTCCAGCTATAGACAGAAGGCATATCGCATAAGGGTGATATAAGTAATCGTTTAAATCAATTTGCTATAAATTATATATGGATAAGTAGCCAAACAACCAAAGTACGATTTAAACAAACATTTATACCGCAATATTATATGTATCGAAAATGTGTAAAATGCCATAAAAATACTCAAACAGCTTTTCCTGTGAGGATCATAATAATCGCTATAGAAATATTAAATTTTTGTTATACTCGTATAAGTTAAAAAGTTTAAAAACACTCTAAATAAATTGGTAGCCTTTGGTAGTTTACTACTTTTACTAAAATTCGATTAAAAATATGTAGTTGTTCTTTTTGCGGAGTTCTTATTTTATTCTGAAAACTTTTGCTCAATTTTACTGAAAAACATATTTTTGAAATATTTATAACCTTTTTTAAAGGACCTATTAACTTAGACACAGAGATTTTAAACTGGGGATCTGAAAGTCAGCCATTTAACCGCCCTACCTATATGGACGTACGTGATACGTCCGCCTTATTTTTATATAAAACGCCATAATGTATATAAAAATATATAAAAATAATATATATAGAAATGTATATAAAACCGCTAAATAAAAACCGCTAAATATTTTGTCTGGTATATTTGAAATAAGTATTGTTATTCAGAAATCTGATTAAAAACACAGATTTAACTACTTTTTTTAATAATAACCCACAGATAGGGCGGTTAAATTCGTTAAAAACTAAAGCACATGAAAGTTTAGACTTTTATCTAAATTTTCGTAAAACATTAATTAGATTTAATACACGTATATAATTATACTTTTATCTTAAGTGTGGTATGTGACGTTCAGGGCAATAAAGGGTTAGAATAGATTTTAGAAAAAATATTTAAGTTACTTAGAAAAGCTAAATTAAATTTCCTGTCATTGATACGCTTTTACTGCTTTTACATTTATTTCCTTTCAATTATTTATAGGGATCTTCAAGATATGAAATATTTGGAAATAGTTATAAAAGAAGTATTGCGATTATATCCATCCGTACCCTTTGTGGCTAGAAGAGTAATGAACGACACTCAAATCAGTAAGTTATTCGATATTCGTATTATAGTTTCGAACGATCAAACACGCCGTTTTATTTTCTAATACGATATTATTTCTTCATTTAGATGATGTAATGTTACCAGCTGGAACGACAATAGCTATAAATATAGTAAGCCTACACAGAGATCCAGAAGTTTTTGAAGATCCGTTGAAATTTGACCCAGAACGATTCTCCACTGATAACGGTAGACAGAGAAACCCATACTCTTACGTTGCATTCAGTGCGGGACCACGAAATTGCATAGGTAAATTTTGGAAAGTTGTCAACCAAAGAAATATATGTATTTTTATATTTTTTAATTATTTTCAGGTCAACGATTTGCTATGCTGGAAATGAAAGCAGTTTTAT